>JAYESA010000005.1:27715019-28315019 GCA_036927795.1 Iris macrosiphon
AGTGATCCATAATGGATGAACCATCTTTGTATCTCAGGCCCATTATCTGTCGAATAAGAAACAACTTGTTTATCCCGATCTTCTTTACCTACAAGGATTCTCCCATAATGTCCATGTATGTTCAATATTGTGATGTAATTGTACACATTCTTGTCCACGAACTGCTTAATATACCCACATACTTGTATATGCTCCAACTTCTAGTCCTCATCGAATTTATCACTGGATTTTTTGGAAACAAATACTGGATGATGCAATTTTTTGATGAATAACAAAGCTTTCATCTTGTTCAACTAATAGTGGCAATTGGAATCGTTTAGGTTTATCATGCATACAAGCTTCACATCATCTCTTTCACTTGGTTTGATTGTCAACTATGATACCTGACAACTTTTACTCTGAAAATTCAAAACTCTGATACCACTCAGTTGGAAACGAAATATAAAAATCGTTATCTCAAACCAAGAGACTGTGATAAAACTGAAGTAAATTGCAAAAAATCTAACTTGCCAAAATTACAGACACAACACAACGCAAACATAAACAATTTTGACGTGAAATACCTTTGCGAAAATAATTACGAGACGATCGGAGTCCAACCGTTGAAAAGCCTCCACTAATGAATTAGAAGAATACACCATCTACAAACTTCTCTACCGATCCAACCGAATCACCCCCATCAGTCAAAATAATGAAAACGAATTACAAGAGGTTACTGAAAAACAGAGATAATGAGAATAATCACCCGAAACGATCTCACTTTGAAATGGCCACCAATCCCTCTTGCTCAATTATTTGAAATTTGCAAACCTAAGAACTTTCTCCCTTTAATATTTTTAGGGTCTCGTATAATATTCAAAATTTGTGTTTAAGTTTTTGGATGGTTAGCCAAGTCAACCTTACGTTAGGATGAGACAAAAACTCTATTTTAGATAATATGGAGACCTAAACATATATTTTTAATATTATTCAAGTTCCGAAAACTAACTAACCCAATAAAATAAGTAAACAATCTCAAACAAGACTCCACGACTCCACGGATCTTACAACCGATTACAAGTTTCGTACAATCTTTTTACCAAATATAATACAACACCTAAATTACAACAACCCTAAGGAATGACTACAAGTTGATGAAAAGAGAAGGCTTTAAAAACATGCAACAAAGTTGGTACAAAAAGAATCAAGAAGAAACTGATGTATATTGCTTGTTAGGGTGATGACAATCACCGTTGTTCAAAGCAAGATTTGAATTTTTTTCGTCGATTTGCTCCCAGGAACAAACATTCAACGACTTGAACTTCTGGAACATTCATTTGTCACCATCGGTATAAAATTCACACGGACATAACCTTGGACAACACTTTATAGCTTCAACGCTGCTGCAAACTCTGCTCACGTGTTTTGCTAAGAGAAAAATATAAGCGACTATTTACGGGAGCCAAGCCCCTAGTAGCCATATATAACTCTCATGATGGACAGTTAATTCGGGGAATAATAACCCATTAAGTAGACGGTTACAACATTATCTACCAATAAGTGAACAATTATGAATCTGAAGCACCCACATCGAAGTACACTAAATTACCAGCCACACTGGAATACAAGTCTAATGGGAGTAGCCTCCCAACTGGAACACAAGTCAAGTGGGAGTAACCTTTCCACTAGAACCAAATTCTAGTAGAAGCAGACTCCATGCTGGAAACAAAGTCCAACGAGACCATCTCCTATGTTGGAGAATGGTCCAGCATGAGTAGCTTGTACGCTGGAACCAAAGTCATAGTGTATTATTTTAGCAGCCGGTCCAACATGATTAGTTGCACTCTTTGGCCTCGTTTGGTTCGCGAAAACGGAAGAAAAGAAAATCTATTCCTTGCTCTTTTCTTTTCTTTTCTTTTGAAAAATTATAATTCTCATTGATTTTTTTTCCTGCTTTTTGGAAATTCCAAGAAAATTGGGGGAAATGAATACTTAAAGGAAGAAAAGTGAATCCTTGGTTGGATGGAGGGAACCATTTTCTCCCTAATTTCCTTTGGGAATCACTTTTCTCTCCTCCTCAATTTCTTTGGCACCCAAACATAGAAAAGTAATAATTTTCTTTTCCATCACCATTATTCCGCGAACTAAAGAGGCTATTTATTTCTTAGTTTAGAAGGTTCACCTGTCAAAAAAAAGAAAAAAATTTGATGAAAGCATCATAATAAACGTAGAAATTATTAATATTATGTAGAAAGAAATAATTGATGGATTTATTATTCAGGAGTGAGTATATATATATATATATATATATATATATATATATATATATATAGCCTCCTCATATATATATATATATATATATATATATATATATATATATATATATATATATATGAGGAGGCTAGCCACCTCCTTATTTTCTATCCGATGTGGTACTAAATAACTCCTCATAACTCAACACTCCCCCTCAAGATGGACGATAGATATCAATCATCCCCATCTTGTTACAAAAGATATCAAACTCTCTAGGACCTAAACCTTTAATTAAATAATCAACTAACTGATCCCCTGATTTTACATAGGTTAAAGTCAAAACTCTTCTATTCAACTACTCATTGATGAAGAACCGATCAATCTCTACATGTTTGGTGTGATTATGCTGAACTAGATTATTTGCAATATCAATTGCTGACTTGTTGCCACACCAAAGTTGCAGAGAGTCTTCTCTAAATAAACGCATATCATTCAACAAGCACTTAACCCACATCATCTCGCATAACCTAAATGCCATAGCCCTGTACTCAACCTCAGCTGTAAACCTAGCACTACTACATCTTGCTTCTTGCTACACTAAGATACAAGATTGCCTTCAACAAAAATACAGTAACATGTAGTGGACCTGCAATCGTCCATACTACCCGCCAAATCGGTAATACAGTAGCCTTTAACTCTCATATGTCTAGAACTTCTGAACCATTACCCCTTTCCTGGACTTTCTTTAATATACTTGAGAATTCAGCAAACTGCCTCCATATGTTGCTTTTTAGGATCATGCATATATCTACTCACCATACGCACGACATGAGTAATATCATGTCTCGTATGGCATAGATATATAAGCCGACCAACTAATCTTTGAAATTGCTCCTTACTCACTGGATCATCGGCAGATAATTATGATTCTTCTTGATAGGAGTAGAAGCAACCCTATAACCCAATATCCTTGTCTCTGAAAGAAGGTCCAGAGCATACTTTCGTTGATAACACATTATACCCTTCCATGACCTTGCAATTTTACTTCCGAGGAAGTACTTCAACTGACCCAGATCCTTGACTTCAAATTCCTCTCCAAGTCTTTTCTTCAGTCGTAGGATCTTCTCAGTATCATCTCCAGTAATTTTAATATATCATCAACATAGATTGCAAGAATAGTTATATGAGTCTCTGAGTGCCTGTAAAACACAACATGATCTCTATTGTACTGTCTATATCCCATACCACAGACTGCAATCCTGAATCTATTAAACCAAGCTCTCGGAGACTATCTTAGCCTAACAAAGAATTCTTCAATTTGTATACTTTCCCAGTTGCTTGTGAAGTAGCAAAGCCTGGTGGAATCTGCATATACACCTCCTCCTAGAGA
Source organism: Iris macrosiphon (assembly GCA_036927795.1). Classification (NCBI taxonomy): domain Eukaryota; kingdom Viridiplantae; phylum Streptophyta; class Magnoliopsida; order Asparagales; family Iridaceae; genus Iris; species Iris macrosiphon. Next base: position 27,718,642 of record JAYESA010000005.1, read on the forward strand.
TCCCCATACAAAAAAATGTTCTTAACATCTAGTTGATGTGTTTGACAGTTAAAGTTGGCAGCACATGACAGTAACAGTCGCACAGTGCTCATCTTTGCTATTGGAGCAATCTCGTCATTGTTGATACCAAAAGTTTGGTTGTAGCCTTTAGCAACCAATCTGTTCGTGAACCTGTCAATCTTGCCCTCTAGAGTCTTCTTAATAGTATAAACCCATTTACATCCAACAGCACATTCTATTTCAAGGCCTAAAATTCTGCCTGTATGGCACTCAACTATGTAGGATCTTGCTTAGTTATCTACCAGTTGTTAGGTACAAAAACTGAATCCAATGATGCAAGAAAGGACTTACATGCAGGTGGAATTAATGTATATTAAACGTAATATGCAATGTCAGTATCCCAACTGCCAAACTTAGCTAGAGGTTTTCCAGCATTGACTCTAGAAGCTCTACGAAGCAAGACAGGAGTATTAGAAATATCAGTGGATGAATTGTTATCAGGTGACTAAGGTGGAAAGGCTGAAGAAGGACCTGGTGAAAAGGGACTTGGGACATCAGCATTTATGGATACTGGCATAGGCACAGGAGGTAGCTTATGCTACTTCTGGTGCTCATGATCCTTATATACTCTCAACTCTCCTTGACTGTCGGCTCCCCCTGACTGTCGGCTCCCTCATCAGATACCATTAATCCTTGGTGACTGAAAAGGACATAAAATTATACCAACCATGATGTCACTCTTATTCTCCCTCTCTACTAGAATTAGTAGAGCCATCCTCAAACAAGGAGCTCAACTCAGTATTCTCCTCATAAAATGGTTTAAACTCCCGAAAGGTTACGTCCATACTGACAAACAGCCTTCTTTCAGTGCAACACCAACACTTGTATCCTTTCTGACTAGATGAGTAGCCCACAAAGATATATTTAACTTCTTGTGGATCTAGCTTGCTCACCATCAATCTGTGATCTCTCACAAAATATGTGCATCCAAATACTCTGAGTGGAATAATAAAAATATTAGAGCCCAAGAGCATCTTACATGGTATCTTCATCCCTAATACCCATGACGGCATCCTCTTGATTAGATAAGTTGCTGTCAACCTCTCTCCATAAAAACTTAGGCACATTCATCGTCAGCATCAATGAACGTGCCACTTCCAATAGATACATGTTGTCACGCCCCAGTCCCAAAATACCAAGACACTAGCCACGTGGCAATGGCCAACAGTACAACTCCAATAGGCAAACACAATTTAATGGACTTATTAGAGTGCACCTAAGCTATATTAAGTATAAGTAAAAGTCTACAACAACTGTCACAGTATATAAATCTAATCTCATCTACAGACCACAGTCACAATACATTATGATAGTCCAGTCAAGATAATAAATAACATATAACTGTCCATAAAAGAATTTTTTTGCATTCTTCTCTTCTGTCGGGATCAGAGTCGTGGTGAAGCGGCTCAAACGGATGAACTCTGTATTGTACTCTTCCACTATTATATTGTCCTGAGTGAGGCGGTTGAACTTATCCCGAAGTTTTGCTCTAGCAATAGATGGAATGTACCTCTCCTAGAAGATTCTAGAGAACTCTTCCCAAATAACTCGGTCTGGTATGAGCCATTTCTCCTCATACAGCCACCAATGATGTGCATTGCCCGTCAACTGAATCCTAACGGTAGTCATCCAACGCTCCCACGGAAGCTCGGCTGCTTCCAATTGGTGTTTAGTGTTTGTGAGCTACTCATGAACTTCAGCGGGCTCCTCCTTGCCAGAAAATGTATGGGACTTCAGCTGGCAAAAATCAATGATAGATCCTGTCATGGCCGTCTAGCTGGTGAGGTCGTCTTCTCCAGTGCAGTCACTATACTATTCCTCATGTTCCCTGTCTAGTGTTGCTGAGCCTCTTACTGAATTTGCTGTTAAGTTTGCATCATTGTATAGAATATCTGAAATAGATATTGTAAGTCCATAGGCTGCCCTGGCGGAAAAGCTGGCATCGGTGGAATGAATTACGGTGGTGGTGGAATGTCATCTCTCCGAAACCTCGAGGCGTCCTGATCAGCCGAGTTACTTTTTTGAGTGGATGGATCTCCACCCAATGGTGTCACCCCATCGTCATAAGTAATCATCAAACCAGGTGGGGTTCTCATGGCAGTATCGTCACTAGTTCATGGATCCATTACCCTGCACCTAAAGTAAACTATGAGAGTCGCACAGAGGAATCAAGGCATGATGCAAGTCATGAAATTATTTTGAATTTGATATAGAGATCAAGAATAGGTCAACAAGTAGATGAGATCATATAATTTATTCTATCCTAATTTATGGGCTTGTTCAATTCTGTAATTAGAATCCAAAGCAATATAGAGAGGACCTGCATGGGCCACCACAAAAACTATGTCACGTTCCAGTCCAAAAATACCAAGGAACTAGCCACGTGACAATGGCCAGCAGTACAACTCCAATGGGCAAACCCAATTTAATGGACTAGTTAGAGTGCACCTAAGCTGTATTAAATAAAAGTATATAACAATTGCCACAGTATATAAATATAATCTCATCCACTGACCACAGTCATAATACATTATGATAGTCTAGTCAAGATAATAAGTAACAGATAACTGCCCATCAGTAGGTCCAAATAAGTAGTATCTCGGGGAATAACCCGTCACAATAAAAAAAGAAATGACACCAAATACAAATGTCCAGAAGTCCATGACCAAATATAAAATAATACTAAGCATAAATAACTAAATAGATAACTGAGTACTCAGGAGAAGTCCTCTGGCACAACCTCGTCCTCTGGTACAAGTACCGCTCCAATGTTATCTCCTGTGCCATAAACCTTTGGGTAATCCTCCTCTGCTATACCTGGGGACATAATCCGAATTCAGGTCCTCAGGGGACATAGTAAGGTACAAGAATAACTCAAGCCAAAGTACAGTAAATAAAATAAGTGTGCTCAGGATATCTAACATAATCCACATAAGTGAAATGCAAATGAGAACATACTCGTCCGCTAAACCACAGGGTCATGTAGGTCTGCATAGACACAACAGTAGCTAATAGTAATAGTAGTAGTAGGTACGTACAGGCCCCATCAAGGTACCTGCAGCACTATAGGGCCCGAAGCACAAGCATCGGTAGCTAGTAGTGTTTGGTAGCCCAGCGGTATGTTAAATTCTCTCCAACCCTAAGTATCTCACGTTTTATTTCTACTATATGCAAGACAATCACTATCTATGTCTCAAGTCCAGGTGTAAATAATATCATGTCAACTAGCACACATCTCAAGTCCTATCGTAAAACAGAAGCCATAATCCTCGAATATCTCAAGTGAGACTTCTGTACATGAGAGTCATGTATAGTGTCCTAAGATAATTAGTGCAAGTGTTGCATGTATAAGGTAACGATGACAATACAATCTAACAATACCTGATTTTGTGCAAGAAAGTCGGCACCCAAATATGATTCAAACGCAAAGTATCGTCACGGTCCTAGGATCACAATAAAGTACATGAAATAAAATAGAGACTATAATTTGAAACGAAAACTAAGCACAATATATTGAGACCAAGGCAAGATACAGTTGCCTGCTGCCTGCTGCTGCGCTGTAGCAGATCCAAAGTCCACGTCCGATGGTATTGTGACACCCACGTGCCCTACCACCATTACTTAAATTAATTCTAATTCTACCATTATTTACTTTATGTAAAAGTATATAGTCGCTACACACACATCAACATAGTAGCAATGTTCGTGCCAATAATTCTAACAGTAGCATGACTTTAGTTAACGTGCCAACAATCACATACCATACTATTATTTATAACATTGTAAGGGCCTCGTACATTGATATATCATGCGTACATATAGGCCTTTACGTGTGATTAAATAACGTATTCCTTCACATGCGTAGGTTGGGTACAATATCGCAAAATGTTATACAACGCTAACCGATTAATTGAGCATGTATGGAACCATTTTATTTCACTAATTAACATCTTAAATTACAAAAAAAATAAGTTTAATAATCTAAAATTTATTTAAATATATTGAAATGACACCTTTTTTTTCATACTTATGCATGCAAATACATACGTACAAATTCACCGACCCTTTATATGCAACTTATCTATAAAAAAATTTATCAAACTAATCACTATAATATACATATTAATACATATATAATTCTAAAAAATAATAAAATTCTAAAATTTAAATTGATATGGTGAAAACCTCATTTTTAATGTTACATCTACAATACAACATTCTCACTAGTTCGCCCATAATACCCATGCAACATCCGTCCATTTTCAATCAACTTATCTACTGAAATATAAGTATAAATACTCTTGATGTAAAATGTTAACCATGATACAATTTTTATACTACAACATCAATACTAGTTTACCAATGTTAACCATGCAACCTACCCTTCCCTTCCCCATACTTTTAAACCACAGAATGCACATTTTATTATGTATATAAATATGAAATTTATTCCTATAATCATGAAATTATAACTTAATAATTCTAAAATAAAAATTAATTAATTACAACAACTTATTTTCCTCATTACAACATCCATGAAGCATGTACATGCAATATAGGCTTAGGTGCAAGGGTTAAACACATGGAGAGGGTAATTCATTGATCAAATATAGATGTTTTCATGTCTTCCTACAACCATAACATTATGAGGGAAGGAGAGGATGAAGAGGTTTACCACAACTTGATGTATACGATGGTTGGTTGAGCTCCGACGAGGTTTTCGACCTCCGAGTGGTTGTACCACCTCTATGGCCCCCCGAGGCTTGAATGAGGGTGTCCCACGGGTATGGAGAGGGTATGCACGATCTGGAATAGAGGAGGGATGTTTCTAGGCCCTGTGTGGGTAGTGGTCGGTCGTAAGTGGTGGTATTGAGGTGGTGTTGTTGGTTTGGAGGGGGGCGGCCAAATCTCAGGGAGGTGGAGGAAGAAGAAGGAGATGTGGAGAAGAAGAAGAAGAAGAAGAAGAAGAAGAAGAAGAAGAGAAGGAGATGAGGAAGAGGAGGTTACGTAAGGGAGGGATATGAAGTTCGGCTACAAACCTATGGGGGTGGGTTTCCCTAGGATTTAATAGCTACTAATGGTCATGAATGCAAAGCGGAGGTAAAAGTTGTATGTTACATGCTAAAAATCAAAGGTCCAAACTAATATTCCATTGGAACATGACCCATAACCTCCCTTGGCTGCAGTTGGTCTCCTCCTCCCCCTCTCCATGCATATATGTACAAGGTTCATTTTAAGTTAAACTAGTCCAAGGTTCATGCTATTTTGGATAAAAGCTGAATTTGAATTTAAATAATATAAAAATATAATTTGGTGTGGAAAAAATGGTGTATGGTGTGTAGAAAGGTGGGGGATGGGTGTATGGTATTGTGTATGAGTTAGACAAGTTAGTTTGAGGATTCAAGTTGGGGGTTTGGGCTCGGTCAAGTACAATTAATCAAAAAGGGTCATTTTTGACTAATTAAATGCACGGTGTTTCTATATTATTTTTGGAGCCTACGGGAACTCAAATAAATGTGACACAAATGTCATGTGCATAGTTGGTTGTGTTAGGCTAGGGGTTATAAAAGTTAGTTTTAAAATTTGGGTTCATGTTGCTCGTCTAAATTGACCGCAACAAAAAAGTGGCAAGTGTCATATTTTGAGTCAAAAAGCGTCGCGGTTGTTATGCGATCAAAATAAAGTGTAGGTTTATAAAATTATGAGTGGCATACATGTCATGAGCCTAATTTGGTTCGGCTAAGCCTATTATGCAAATTTGGATGGAAAAAAATTTGGTGTTATATTCTTGGCATTAAGACTACACTAAAGGGTTCCAAAATTCTAGAAATTATTTTATGGATTTATAATTTCTAATTTATAATAAAATTACTAAAATATCCTTATCTAAATTTTAGGAGGTTTACACCTGTCCTTGCATTCAGCCACCCCATTCTGAGAAGGAGTGTCTGGGTAAGTAGTTTTATAAAGAATCTCCTTACTAGAGATAAAAGTAGAAAACTCCTTGTTGGCGTACTCAGTCCCATTATTTGTTCGAAAAATCTTCACATGTACTCCAAACTGGGTCTTCACATATGCCGAGAAGTCTTCAAAATATTTGCACACATCAGATTTATGCTTCATCATATAGATCCAGGTCATACGTGAATAGCAATCAATGAAAGTAACAAACCATCTGAACCCACTGATAGAAGTAGTAGGACACGGTCCCCAAATATCAGAATGAACAAGTGCAAATGGCTCAAATCTTTGAAGATCAACCATTTTATAACTAGAACGTGTGTGCTTTCCAAGTTCACAAGCATTACAAAATAACCTTTTTTGCCGACTTTATTCATTATCTCAGGTTCTAACTTATTCAAATTATCAAAAGATAAATGTCTCAATCTTTAGTGTTGAAGCATCGCTTCTGTCTCTGTCCCTCCACTAACAGTAGCAACAAGCATTGCAGCCTCCCTGTCTAGGTAACAAAGGCCAGCACACATGATGCCAGTCCTAAGCTTTTTTCCTTGTCATGCCCTAGTCCCAAAATACGTAACATGCCAGATACGCATTCGACCAAAATCTGGTCCGAATTGAATATGTATAAGCTGTATTAATCTAAATATCACTATAAAATAAAACTATATCTCAATCCACAAGAACACAAAATATCAAGAATGAGCTACATGTGCTAAAGTCGGTCGTCCAGTAACACACAAACTCAAATAGACTCGAGAAAGAAAAATGAGTATATAAAATCTAGGCTATATCAGCAGATGAATCAATAATATAAATAAATAACCATAACTCCAGTAGAAATGATATAAGTACATGGTACCAATATCCGCATAACAAAGCAACACACATCAGCAACTCCGAGAAGGCTGCACAATGGTCTATGCTGCAAAATTGGCAAGGTACCAGGTCCTCATAGGGACATAACACGGTACAAGATACAACGTACCAAAGTATAGTATAATGCCATATACACAAGGGTAAACTACTGTAACCATCTAAGTATTTTACAAATGAGAGATCACTTATACTTAGGCATGAGACTCTCAAGGTTCGATGTGCGGGAAATCCAAGCAGTCTAATAATAATAATATCACTAAGGCCTCTGTAATAAAAACCCAAAATAGGCAAGTACAAGTATATCACTAAAGGCTCCTGATCATGGAACCTAAACCAGTCACGTAAATAACACCAAAGTTCTGCTACAGAGACTAAGGCGGGCACGTACATATAGATATCTTCACAAAGTACAGTATAAACTCTCCCCTCCCATCTAATCTCGCGTATCATGTCATAAGCTGGTGAGATCAAGACCTCTAACTATCACAATGAGTCATACTATATATATATAACTGTCTCATCTCACGAGTCCTATGAACCTATACAGAATCACCATGAATATATCAAGAAGAATTCTGTCACATGGAGTAGTGTCAAATGTCCTACATTCTTTTGTGCTAAGAATACAAACATGTATCATGGGTTCGCAGTAACAACTCTGTAACTGACGATACTCGACTCCGCTGACGGATGTCGGCACACGAATCAGGTTCAGACTCTAAGTATTTTCTAACGGTCCTAGGGAAACCATATACATCAGCAATATCAAGTAACAATAATAACTATATAAAATATATAAGATAAGAAACTGTGATACGACATAGCAAGGTACACTTGCATGTATCCTGATGTTGCGCAGAATCCTATCCAACGTCCACGTCCAAAGATACTGCAAATCCGAAACTTCCTTAAGAATAAATTAAATTAAATTAAAAACAATATGCACACAAATCTATGTTACACATTAGATTTATTGGGATGATAGTATATAACTAATCTATTTTTATATGGATCCTCAAAAATGCCTATATCGTAAAGTCTATTTTCTTCTGTAATCAATATTGCACTGAATAAATATATTTAATAAAATTTGGAATTTAAGTATGTCGTAGGTCCTTGCGTCAGCTTTCGAAAACTTTAAACAGATCGCATTTTCGTGTCCGAAAGATCCCAGAATGGCAAAAACGTTGAAACACATTTGTATTTCGGACACCTGATACTTAAATAATTTTACAAAAATTTAGAGAACGAATTTGGCCATTAATTTATATTTTTGGAAACCTAACTTCGACGTGATTTTTTTTTAAAACTAGAGATTAAATAGATTTTTGATTTGCGAGTTATGGCCTTCCTAAGTTACTAGGACTGCTAAAAATGAGGCTAAAATTATATGACGAATTTGGACTATTTTTGATAAAAAGAACACATGCTTCTACTTTATATAAAACCTAATTATTAGCCATTGCTTACGAACTTATCGAATATATTTTATGTTTCTAATGGTAAAAAATTTTATTTGTTTGACCTAAATGTTCTAGAACTATTTAAAGAAGAAGAAGAAGAAGGGTTAAAAGTTATCTTTTGGAGATCAAGAACTCAATGAAGATCAAACACAAGAGAATCAAAACTTCTCCATCTACAAGTTCTCCTTCTCTAGCACTTCTCCAATTTTTAAAATTAAATTTGAAAGAGAAAGAAGGAGGCAAAAGTGATTAGGGTTTGGAGTTTGGAACGGGAGAGAAAAGAAACTAGGGTTTTATTTATGAAGAGAATATATATACGTTTATATATATGGAGAGGGAGAGTTGATGTTGGTAGCAGAAAAGGAGGAAGGGGTCAAGTTTGGAGAGGGAAGGCCGACCAATTATGAGGGGGGTTGGTTATGGTTTGTTAGGAGGAAGTTTGTTAGGATTTTGATGTTGAAAGGCATATATATATTTAGTTAGGTGTTGTTAGTTGGTTAGGATTAGTTTTTTTTTAATTTAGAATCAATGGATAGGATTTAAGGAGACTAAATTGGGGTAAGGGGGTACTATTAGATTATAGAAATAGTATTTGAAATATTTAAATTCAGAATTTATTAAGATGCAAAAAAGATTGCATAGAGGGTTTCCTAATTTAAAAATATTGTATTTTTAAATCAATTAATTGATTTGTTCAGATTTTTGTGTATAAAAAAATATGTGGGGTATGTTTTGGGTGTGTTTTGGAGTAGGGGAAAGGTGTGGGGTAGGATGCATGAGTTATACAAATTGCTTCAAGGGTCCGAGTTGGGTGTTTGAGCTCGGTTGGGTTCGATAAGTCATTAAAGGCCATTTTTGACAAATTAAATGATCAAGGTGATTACTTTTATTTTTGGAGCGTGTGGGGACTTAAATAAACATAACACAAATACCATGCATGAAGTAGGTCCAGTCAATCTCATTAATATAAATTTTGTTGAAAAGGTTGAATAGATGTTGCTTAGTAAAATCGTTCACAACAATAAAGGACACAAAGATCTAATTTACATAAAAATGTGTTGTATACGTTACGCGACTAAAATGAAGCACAAGGGAGTGTATTTGGGAGTAACATGAAAGTCATAAACATAAATTAGCTCATCTAGGTTAAGAATGCAAAACATGTTGTAAGAAAAAAAAAGGTTGTGTAGCGCTCAAAATATCCAAGCCATGGTAAAGGATTTTAATTTAAAAAAATAATTTTAGAAATTATTCCTTTAACCTATTTATTTAAATAAAATAATAATTAAAATAATTAAAAAAAAACCAAAATACCCTTTTCTAAAATGAGGGAGCTTACAATCTACCCAACTTATAAGAATTTCATCCTCAAAATTAAAGTAACCATGATAGGGAAGAATTTAAGTAGGGAAAGGTCACCCTTGATTCTCAAAGGATGGGAGATTCAGTTACCAATGGGGTCCTAGTTTGACATCATGTTCTAAGAGTAAGGATTCACTTAATTCAAGGCACTACCCAACTTATAAGAAATTAAGTTGGTATCAAAACTAAAGTCATGGTCTTGCTAACAAAATTTTTGGAAGGGCCTATTTTCTAATAGGGATACAAGAATTCTAGGGTTTACTGGCCGTAACCAAAGATTCTATAAGGAAACCTTGATATTATCAGAGTGTTATTGGTCAACAACTCCATAAAAAAAATTTACTACCCATCCCACACTATAGGTCAAGCTTCTACAAGGCCGAAGAAAGACCGAGTCAAATCTAACTAAGGCAATGTGGTACAGAGGCTTTAACCATCGATTGACATTGATGATGAAGAGGCCAAAATTGTGAGAATCATGAGAGGAAGGAATTTTTAGTCCAAGATAAGATAATTTTATGACAAGTCTAAAGAGTATGATCACGGGATTGAATACAGCACGATTAGGCAGGTATCTAGAGAATCAAGTCATAGTAACTAGATTAAGGGAATTAGAATAGAAAATAAATGATACCTATGGGGGGATGTATATTACCACCAAGAAAGTGGTACCAACCAAGGGATTAATTTTGTAATTAGGCCATGACTAGAAAAAGAAGAAGGATTTATTCATCAATTGAATAATTGGAAGGCTTGTCGCTGCAAAAATCAAGAGGCTTATGAATGTAAAATAAGATAGGAATTGTTGATAGGAAAGATAGAAATACAGTTGATGAAGTAATACAACAAATCCATAATCTCAGTACTACATTCAAATAGATTATATTCTATATAACCTCACTCATACTATGGATAAACTACCTCTAGCTATATGTAAGCACTATACAATCCTTACAACTTCGTCTAACTCGCACATTCCTAATTTAGTAGGTAAGGGTCGAGACTAAACTCAGCAAGTACTCAGGTCTATCACTCATGGCATACTGGTGTGCTATCGTAGGCACCCAAATTAAAAAATAATTACTCTTAAAATTATTTGTAGTCGTGAGAGTAATGATCGATCCCACAGAGAGTAATTAGTTAATTTTTATGCTATATGAAATAGGATAGGAGTGGAGTTTTGAATAAAAGCAAATTAAAAAGAGGTAAAATTAATTAAAATATTAAAATAATCAAAGGAACAAATATTGGTCTCAGTCAACATCCACCATTGGAATATTAAAATCGATCATTGATGCAAACATAAATTAACTCATACTTTGAATATTCACCGTTGGAAGTATTTTCTCTCTCTCTCTCTCTTAGGCTTAGATAATAAGAAAAAAGCAATCTAATTAGTTTAATTTACTAAATAATCCAAGATAAGTGCTAAAGATTTAATCAAGTAATTTCTTAAAAAACCAAGAGATCGATGAAGCAAAACAACACAAGCACAAGCGGTTGCATTTAATTTAGTCAAAAGTTTTTCTCCTAAAATCTAATAAAATAAAACAGTTCATTAAATCTTGGTTGCTTCACAAATTAGAAAAATCAAACAATTATGGATTTGATATCTAATTTAATAGTAGATCGAAATGGATAATAGACTAGTAGGCCTCCTAGTAATTAAACAAAACCATCATAAAATTAGGAATAGAAAAATATTCAATACTCAAAGCATAAATCAAACATATAAAAATAATTTAGATCTCAAAAGTTTATTGATTTTAAGTCTTTTGTTTTCTTCGACCAACAAGACTTTTAGCTCCGCACATTCATGAAAACTTCAAAAGAATATTGGAGAAGAGGAAGAAGAGTTGTGTGTTGTTCTCCGTTTCTTCCTAATTTTTACTCCTTTTATACACTCTAAATTAGTTGTTTGAAGATCACAATATATTTCCATAAATCCTCTAAGAGTTACAATAACCCAAACAATAAAATAATATCTTTGAACAAGTAGGGAAATGGTTAATTCAGCTCCACTTTTCGTGCACAGCATAATTGACTCAACGTCAAGCCTGATTTGGTCCATGATGCAGCCAGAATTTCAAAAAACTCAAAACAGTAAAATTGTACCTTTATCACTTAGCTTTATGAATCAATTTTGATCCGCTCAATTGGACTTCGGATGAGCAAGTTATGACCATTTTGCTACAAGGTGTCAAAACAGTCTAGAATTGATAATTAGCTCTATTTTACATTTAGTGACTCCAATTGCATCCTAAATCAAAATATAAAAATAATGAGTATCTTTTAAGATCAAATGAGCATAAAGGAGTAAATATTAAGGAATAAAAATATGACATTTTATGTTCTCATCAAATATCCACACACTTAACCTTTGCTCGTCCTCGGACGAAACTCTAATTTATTTTTTCAAAAAGAAATCAAGGTTGCAATGTCATAAATAAAAAATAAACAAGCTCTTCAAAACTCATAACATATCATGAACATATATTCTTAAAAAACTTCTAATTACTTAGTAGGTATTTTTACTTGAAAATGGAGTAAACTAAATAGGTAGACTCTCACGGGAATAGACATTGCAACTCTCATGTATTTGAAGGTATATATTTCACTCAAATTTATTCCAAAAGAAATGATCTACCATAAGCTTGCATACTTTCTCATTCTCCACCACTGGGATCGCATGCATAACATAAATCATAAGAACTTTTTATGGGTTGTAACTTAGCTTAGGATTAAGGTGGAATATATTTGGGAGTGTAGCTCAAAATCCATCAAAACTAGTAGAGCAAAAATGAATCAACTCAAGCTTAATACAAAACTTGTAAAATCAATCATTCTATTTAACAACTTCTTCAATTTAGCTTTTAAAGCATTTAAACAATGTAAAACAACTTCCACCATTTTTTTTGCCCCTTTTTTTCTTTATAACAATACTGGAACTCAAGAATTTGAGGATGAAAATATGTTCCATTTTGTTGGTTGTAACCAAACCACAAATTTAGACACCCCCACACTTATTTTTTTGTACACTCAAACATATTATAATGATCAACAATGCTCCACTAGCTTTGCGACTTAGGTAAAGGTATAAATATTATAGGTTGAAAGCTTGTAATGTGGGTATACCAAAAAAAATGCAATAAAGCTCAAAGGGGTTCAACAAAAAGAAAATTAATTACAAGGTGGGCTATTTGGCTTATGTAATGCATAACAAAGATGACCTTAATCATCTTCATGCATGCATGTGTCAATGTGACCTCGAAGAGAATCAAAGCAAGTTCTAGAGAAATAAATAAGTGGCAGAAAATCTCTCATGAAAGAATAATGAGACTGGTGTGTCAGTCTAAAGGCTCAAATACTCACTGCCTTTTGTCTACCAAATTTAGATACTACCATTTTCAATAAAAATAACTAGACTAATTAATTTTAAGTTGAAAAAACTACTTATTCAATCATGTTATAAATTTTTTTAAATTTAGTTGAATCTTACTCATGACATACACAACCAAAAATTATTAAAAACCAAAAAAACAAAAATCCTTTATTAAAAAAAAATCTTTTTTTTTTAGAAAAACACAAACTCAAACTGCTTAGAAAAATTAAATCTCCTCTCCCACACTTAAAACAGACATTGTCCCCAATGTATGGTTAAATGCAAAGAAAAGACAAAATAAAAAATAAAATACGAGAATAAAAATAAACTTCCCTTAGGTTGCCTCCCAAGCAGCGCCTTTGTTTAATATTATCGTTGGCTCGACTCTATGCACACTTGATATAACTAGGCAGGGGTTTCACGTCTAGAATACAGGCCTACAAAACATAAGGTAAAGGTCTTTTGTCATAAATTGGTAACGAGATATATAGAATGTTACCTGACTGTTGTCTTTTTGGAAGATCGTTCAACACTGCAACAGTTTTATGTAAGTTACTACTCAAAGCTAACTCATGTTCTTTCTCAAAATTCTTACTAATAGCAACTTTTACTCCATCAAGTTTAAAAACTTCTTTTACATTATGTACTACATCGTCATTAGGAATGTTCGTGTCTGCAACGATATTTTTCTCTTCGTCTTGTTTTGATGATGCATGTGCTTCTTTTTCTAGAATGTCAACCTCTTTACCACTTCTCAAAATGATAGAACCTGGAGTTTCTTTTGGATTTTCTATCGTTTGATATGGTAATTATTCTAAGCTTTGTGCCTCTAGATTATTAATTGCAGTTGTCATTTGGCTCATTTGATTGTTTAAACTTTCGATGCTAGCCCTCGTCTCCTGTTGAAATTATAATTTATTAATGGCAATAGACTTAACAATATCTTCTAAAGACATACCAAAATTAGATGTTTGGCTCGATTGTAGGTATTGCTGCTTGTATTATTGGTAGCTTGGGCAATTTTGAGTGACGGGCTGATTTAATTGTGGACTCTCATAGGTAAAATTGGAATGATCTCTCCATCCTAGGTTGTACGTGTATGAATAGGGATCATACTTCATTTGTGGTAGTCCAGGAAAACCACATGCCATATTTACTTGTTCATTGGGCTCCTCTTGAAGAGTTGCACACATATCGGTTGGATGCCCTGCTACTAGACAAATCTCACAAGCCTTTGTTGTTTTCATGTTACCTACAACTATCTGACGAACAAGCGAAGTTAAACTAGAAATTTATTGTTCTAGGAAAGAAACATTTACCTCATCAGCATGCCTAGATGGAAGATCTAGCAAAGTGCCAAATAGTTGATAATTGGCCATCATTTCCTACTATCGAACTTTTTTTTTTTTTTTGCTCCAATAAATTTTTTTATTTAATTGCAAAAAGGTAATAAAGGTCACTAAAACCATAAAAATTAACTAAAAGTACTCTCCGGCAATGACGCCAAAATTTGGTGTGCTGTCGTAGGCACCCGAAAATAAAATCTTTACTCTTGAAATAATATGTAGTAGTGAAAGTAAGGATCGTTCCCACTGAGAGTAATTAGTTAATCTTTAGGCTATATGAAATATGATGGGGGGAAAGTATTGCATAAAAGCAAATTAAAAAGAGCTAAAATCAATTAAAGTATTAAAATCAATCAAACGAACAAATGTTGGTCTCAGTCAACATCCACCATTGGAATATTAAAATTGATTATTGATGCAAACATAAATTAACTCGTACTTTGAATATTTACCGTTGGAAGTATTTTCTATCTCTCTTAGGCTTAGATAATTAGAAATAAGTGATCTATTTAGTTTTAATTACTACATAATCCAAGACAAGCGCTGAAGATTTAATCAAGTAATTTTTTAAAGAACCAAGAGATCGATGAAGCAAAAAATATGAAAATAATTTAGATCTCACAAGTTTATTGATTCCAAGGCTTCTGTTTCCTTCGACCAACAAGACTTTTAGCTCCGCACGTTTATAAAAACTTCAAAAGAATATTGGAGAAGAGGAAGAAGAGTTGTGTGTTGTTCTCCCTTTCCTCCTGATTTTTACCCCTTTATATACTCTAAATTAGTTTCTTGAAGATCACAATATCTTCCCACAAATCCTCTAAGAGTTACAATAACCCAAACAATAAAATAAAATCTTTGAACAAGTAGGAAAATGGTTAATTCAGCTCCACTTTTCGTGCACAGCATAGTTGACTCAACTTCAAGCCTAATTTGGTCCATAATGCAGACAGAATCTCAGAAAACTCAAAACAGCAAAATTGTACCTCTATCACTTATCTTTCCGAATCAATTTGGATCAACTCAATTAGTCTTCGGATGAGCAAGTTATGACCATTTTCCTATAAGATGTCAAAATTATCCAGAATTGATAATTATCTCCATTTTGTATTTAGTGACTCTAATTGCATCATAGATCAAAATATAAAAATAATGAGTATCTTTAGACATCAAATAAGTATAAAGGAGTATACATTAAAGAATAAAAATATAATATTTTATGTTCTCATCACATACTATTTACTAAGGATGCTCTTCAAATCACGATTGAGTTGGTAATCCCGATACCTGTCTAATCTTGAATTGGAATGTCTATCTATTCTAATATAGCTTATCACCTTCTATTTATTATCCCTTTTTATTATTGTTCATCTAGTCTCTACTATCTAATACCTATCTTCCTCATGGGAGTCATCTCGGCTAGGTTATTACCCTAGAACACAAACATGAAGTCATGATCTTCTCTTCTAAGGGATAAATTCATCGAACCCAATGAAAGGGTAAGGTTCTATACATGTTTAGGTCTATTCTATTCATAATGATAATCTTAAATCATCTCTTCTAAAGTCTTCCTTAAGGTTGGTCCTATTGGTATATGGAGCTACAACTAATTCTAAGATTTTAACTATATATTCTCTCAAATAGTGACCATAGTCGTCTCAGTCCTTATGGAAATTCTATATCTATACTGACCAATATTTATGAATGGTGAAGCTTCTAATCCAACACTAACTGCTGGTGGGAGTTCTAATATCTTTTGATAAAGGAAAGTTCTCTACTAAGGCTAATCCTTATATATAACTCCAAGATATCCTCTCGTTCTAGTAGTCTACCTAGTACAGACATCTATCTTACTCCTTTCTAACTTAGATAACACTTTCTAAGAATTATTCTACTAACCCTGCTTATATAAATATATAACAAAAAGTCAAGCACGAGTGTTTGTCTCTCCGAGATAGGGAAAGACGAGATTCAATGGATAAAAGTTCAAAAGAAGTATATGATTGAACACAATTTTCGAGGTTCAAAGGCGATAAAAGAAATCAAAAAAAGTTCCAATAGAAATTGTGGATTGAGATCCTAACAAACTTATCCTAGTACAAGCTCACTGGATACAGTAATGTAACTGAAACAATTTAATCAGGACCTGTATGGGCCAGCACAAAAATATGTCACATCCTAGTCCCAAAATATGTTGGACTAGGAATACGTAACATGCCAGCTACGCATTCGGCCAGACTTTGGGCCGACTCGAATACGTATAAGATGTATTAATCTAAATATCACTATAAAATAGAACTATATCTCAATCCACAATAGCACAAAATATCAAGAATGATCTATATGTGCTAAAGTCGGCCGACCAATAACACACAAACTCGAATAGACTTGAGAAATAATTATGAGTTTATAAAATCTAGGCTATATCAGCAGATGAATCAACAATATAAATAAATAAACATAACTCCCGTAGAAATGATATGCACACGCTTCCAAATATTCTATGTTGCAAAAGAGCACACATACGTCCGCATATGCGGACATGTTCTATAACCGTAGACACATGTGTGTCCGTTATTTAACCATGCAATTGCACGCGGGCGCACCTATACTATATCAAGCACGCGCACGTATGTCCGTACCCGTACTCTAGCTGTACGTAGAACGAGGGCTTGCTCTGTTATGAAAATTTATAATATATATATATATAATATTTTCTAGAGATTGATAAGAGAACAAAGAAACTAAAAAATTGTTACCGGCCTCCGGGGAAGTCGTGACCTAATCTACTGTGCCACATATTTGAAGATTCTATATTGGAAACAACAAAGGAAGGATCTAAAATTTTATTCATGGTACTCAAAATAAAAAGATCATCTCTTACAAATCATTTTCCAATAAAAGAGTCATTCTTAGAAAATACTACTTTATTTGCTTCCATAATAATCTTATACCCTGAACCTACAAGAAGAGACCCACTAACTAAATTTTTTCGGATAGACGACACATGTAACACATTATGAAGAGTCAGAGTTTTTTCTGATATCATCTTTAGATCTATTCATCCTCTTCCTATAATCTGTGCCACTGAGCCATCTCCTAGAGTTATACCTCCTTCACCTGAAAAACAGGAGAGATCAAAAGAAACATGAACATTAGCTCCAAAATTCAATCACCAATCGTTAGAATGGTAGGAAATGTTGACTAAGGGTTGATAGCTTATAGACTTGAAAGAACTAGAAGAGCCGTCGAGAAGCATGATTGCTTCTGGTTTGGTTGGATGTTTTCCTTTGTAAGAAGTCTGGACAACTTCCTTCTTCCTATGGAAAAAGTTGGTGGCTATATGGTTTGTTTTACCACACACAAAACAAAATCTCTTCTGATCCTAAGTTTGACCGAAGTATCTTGGTTTATGGTGATGATGGTTTTGGTGGTTAAGCTGGGGTTCTGCTACTTCTTGAAGAGGTTCCTTTTGGGTTTGTGGTGATGATGAGGCTAGGGTTTGCCTTGGGATTCTACTCGGTTTACCTTAGCTTTAGACTCAGACTTAAGGTTAGACCTTAGCCGAATTTGTTCTTTTGTTCTAATTTTTTTTTTAGGACATGAGGAAAGATAAGGCCACCTTGAGTATGAATAAGATCTTTCTTGACATCAGACTAAGAAGGAGGAAGCTTGTCTATTAAGCAGGCTATTTTATATTCAGTAGAGAAAAAAGTGCCTTTGGCTTAAATATGCCTAAGATATTCTTAAAATTCATGCATTTGTTCATTTATAGGTTTATTATCTACCATAAAGTATCTGTTGAATGAGGAGAAATTGAATCTTTCAATTCTAGCATCATCATAGCTATATTCATCTTCCAGGTTCCAGGGCATCCCATAGTTCTTCAGCACTTTTGTATTCAAAGAATATGTCATATAGTGATTCAGACAAAGCGCTCAGAATTCTATGGAAGCAATGGTAGTCTATTTCCTTAGGGTCTTGGGTCTAGTAGGGCCAGAGGACTTGGATACACCTATGTCAGACTCAGTGTCATCAGAGTCATTTGTGATTGGTGTGGAACTATTAATAGCTGAGATCAATCCTAAGGTAGTGAGCCAAAATTTCATTTGACTTTGCCATATCTTAAAGAAGGTCCCATTGAACTTTGCAAGTTTAGCAGTGAAAGTCCCATCCTTGTTAGTCATGATTGCTAATGAGAAAAATCTAAAACTGAAAGATGTAATTACTCAATAACAATGTCCAATGATTTAGAATAATAGTTCAAGTGATTTTGCTAATCAATCTTAAAATCTTTAGTCTATCAAGTGTAGATTAACTTGGGTTAGCTGTAGGGGCCGGTTCTCAGCTAGCGGTGGTCCGAAGACACTTAAATATCGTGTCGCTTAGGGCTATTTACACCCGGTTGACAGAAGGACCCTTTCGGCTTGTACCCAATTTAATCTCTACTTTTAAAAACTTTAGATTCAAAAGGGATTTGCAATTTTACTAGACTATTTATTTGACCTGATTTCTTTAAAGGTATTAAAATTAACAATATACCAATTTATTTATTAAATAAAAAAATACTACATTAATTGAATTACCAAATTGGTATATAGCAAAATTGGATAATACAAATTGGTATGTAACAAATATTGCTAATAAAGAAATTGATAAGTATGCTAAATTGTTATGTAACAAATTAGAATTGCAGCACTATAACAAAATTGGTATACAAGCAAAATGGTATGTAGTAAAATTGGACAATACACAATTTGGTATGTAATAAATACTGTTACAACTTAATCGTTTGTTAACAATATTAATTCTTAATCAATATAAGTCAATCAAAAATTAAACAATAAACAGTACCCACAAATTTTAAGTTCAACAATATTAATTTTCTTCTAATTAGTCAAACAATGAACAGTACCAAAAATTATTCTAATATAAATGAATAGTATTTTCTGTCACTACCACATTTTCTAGGAAAGGGTATTTTAGTCTTTTCCTATTTAATTAAATATTATGCATGGTAAATAATTATTTGTGTATTATTTAATTATTGTTAGATGTTATTTAATTATTTTGGACTTATATTAGTGGACCCAACTAGTTTAGTTTGGACCCATGGACCAACATGAATTAATTAGTTAGACTTGGCCCATTTAGAAAGCCCATTGTTAAAGGAGATGGATTAAATTAATTAAGTCATTAGACTAGAAGCTTCCTTCCTTAATTATTTCTTCATGAGAGGCCCCAAGGGGTACATTGGACATTTCATAATTGCTTGGGGAAGGGGTAAGGCCAGCCTATTAAAAGAGGGGGGGGAATTCTCTCTCCTCTCATTTTCATTTCAAATCTAGATCCAGAATTTTCCACTCCCAAATTCCTTCCATTCCCATCCCAATTCTCCACCAAATTCATTCCAAATTCTTTCCAATTCACCATTAGAAAGTTGAGAAGTAAGGATCTAGAAGGAGGAAACAAGGATCTACAAAGAGGAGCAAGGATCTACAATTTGGAAGCAAGATCATCTCAATTGGAGGTTTTATTAGGAATCCATCTCCCAATAGGTATAATTCAGTTTTTTCCCTTAAAATAGCTTCTAAATCTGAGATTTATTCATGTAAAATTA
The DNA here is from genome assembly GCA_036927795.1 of Iris macrosiphon. Classification (NCBI taxonomy): domain Eukaryota; kingdom Viridiplantae; phylum Streptophyta; class Magnoliopsida; order Asparagales; family Iridaceae; genus Iris; species Iris macrosiphon. The sequence goes on from JAYESA010000005.1 coordinate 27,738,709, forward strand.
ATCCATATGTATGTACTACCCATAGGACTTTGTTTTGTGTTCATAGGAGACCCATGGAGAAAGTTATGGTACTTTTTGTGTCAATTTTGTGAGAATTTCGAATTGACATTTTGTTGTGTGTGTCAATTGATCCTATAGATCAATTGGGCATGTGTATATGTGTTTGGGACTAGTGTCGTGTCCACAATTGGGTACGTGTAGGTCGTATCCCAATAATTTGGTGATACGTGTCATTTTGGGTATTTTCCCTCCGACACGGGACTTTGTACATGTCGTATTTTGACACGGACACATAGATCTATATTTGATACTTTGATTTGGTCATAAATAATATTTATGACTTGTTTGTGTCCTTCGGGGTACAATTGGTTGTGTGTTGGACTCGTGTCGTATGCGTATCCTAGATCTAGTGGTATACGGTGTGATACTCTCCAATTGTGTGTGTTTTGTATAGATCTAATTATTTATGCTTTAATTCTTGAATTATAATTAGTAAATATAAATAGTTGTTACATATTTATTTTAGTATATTTATTATAGTATTTATTATAGCATAGATCTATATATTTTTATGTGTACTAATATAATGTATAAATATATATATGTAGCTTTCTTTACATGCATTTATATATGTTATAACTTGTTAATAAAATAAATTATATATAAATGTTTTATAAAAATATTTATGTGTTAAAATGAGTAATTATATTAATTATAATTATTATATAATTAATTGTATATTAATGAATATATTTTTATGTGTGCTTCTAGCCATGTTAAATATGTACATTAATGCATGGAATGTGTATTATAGTTTTTAATATTTATTTATATATATAGGATTATGTATATATAGATATATATATTTATTTAATTGTTTTATATATATATATATTGGTTTATATATTAATATATATATATCTATATATATTAATTGTTTTTAGCGACAGCAGCTATTAATGACAGATCCTGTCATTAATAACCTTGAGCAGCAGTAGCAGCCGCTGAAGCTATTAATGACAAATTATGTCATTAAATGCATAGCAGCGGCGGGCGGGAATGAGCAGCAGCGACGACGGAAATTTTGGTGACAGTTAAGAACTGTCACCAATAAGTGACAACAGTAGGTTTTACACAGCAGCTTTGGCGACAGTTTTTCTGTGACGGTTCGAACTGTCACTAAAAGGCTGTTTATTGAAAATAATATTTTCCACACAGTTTTTCAGTGACAGTTAGGCAGTTTTGGTTTATATTTTATATATTATAATTATATATATATATGTATATATATATGTATTTGTGGTGAGATATAATACTAGTATTGTTATTATTTTTAATTATATAATATATTAGTTTATATATAATATATTATGTATTAGAGTAAATAATATACCTATATGTATCTTGAGCATTACTTTGTGTGGATACCAAGATGGTTCAAAGCCATGATTCCTAATTGTTGTATTTAATATTGTATTTAGTATACTTTATTGATTAATATATAGGTATTGTGAGGTTTACCTTGGATTCACGTATCCTAAGATACGGTATCCTAATATTTAAGGATGTAGTTTTATGACTTAGATTGTAGTATTTTTAATCCAAGTTTTTGGTACTAGACTTGTGCAACCTAAAAATAGATAGTTGACCTTAGTTTGACCATAGTTGACTTTAGTTGACTTTAGAGTTGACCATAGTTGACTTTTGACTTAGAATTGACTTATTGACCTAGAAGTTGACTAGTTTAACTTGTTCTCTTTTCGGGACCTTGTATTGATGTTGTATTCCATATCTAGGTTTTCGAGGCACCGAGTCAGACATCTGTGAGACTGTTCATTGGATTTCAGACGAGTACATTCTCTGATAGGTTCTCATTTATGATATCCTCTATGTTCACTGTATCTAGTGTAGATATCCATGTTCTCTTGACACTATGGTTACACGGATTGGTATATCCGGATCTCGTCATAAGATGTTATTCCTTGGTATATGGTGTATATGGTGCAAGTATTATTTCATTGGTTATCTTGTACATGTACAGACACCAATTTTTGGGAGGAGTCGCTCTCTTCTTGGGGAATCTAGTGCCATAGCATATCGTGGTTGGATCTATTATACCAGTCGAGGTGGGGAGTATTAGTATAGATATGTGATCAATATCCCTATTGAATAAAGTACAGATTGCATAATAGTGTTGATCATGCACCGCACGTATGATTAGCCAGGCCGCATTGCATCTTGCCCAAGCCGATCATATGTTAAGCTAGTACTCACACACTTAGTCATTAGTATTATTGTTCCATTGGCATATTGTTCATTATTGTATTTATTTCCAGTATTTCTTTATTGTATATATATCTCTTGTATCTATTGTGCATCTTGTTTATCCACAGCTATTTACTGTTACATAGTTTTTATCATTAATTAGAACTGCTGTTAGATATGTACTCTGCTCCTTTCCTGACTGGATATATTTTTCCAGATGACACTGAGGAGTGGTACCCTACCTATTATGGACCCCAAGATGTTGTGGGTTTAGATTCTGAGACCCTGGCTCAAGAGGGACTTATCCCAACTGAGACAGTTGACCCTGGAGTTGTAGCCTCGTAGTATTCTTTTGTACTGGATTTGTCTCCAGCTTATTTTGTTACTTCTTCAGACTCATTGATGTATTATTTTAGACTCATGAGTTGTATTGTGACTATTCTATTCTTTATCTAATTCGTGCTCATTTCTACCTTAGTTCTGTGATTGAGTATACTATCATTATTGGTGGTTCATTATATTGTTAGATAGATTATCTAGACAGCGTTCTACCGCCGATTCTGCGGCGTAGGCTGGACGTTGTTTCCGACTAGTACCCTTACACCGGGTGCGGGTCGTGACACTTTCAAGTATACAATTGTATTCGATGAAAATTGCTTATGCTACCATATTTATTTTTGGGTAAAAAATAATATGTATAGGTAGTCTGTATACTTGACAGCAAGTGAGAAACTAAAAATTTCACAGTAAGAAAAAAATTATTTCCGTTAACATAAAAAATCCTTGTTCAACTCTTAGATTGTTGTAAATATTTATAATATATATATATATATATATATATATATATATATATATATATATATATATATATATATATATATATATATATATTCCAGAGATTGATAAGAGAACAAAGAAACTAAAAAATTGTTACCGGCCTCCGGGGAAGTCGTGCACGAAGCACTGCCCTAAGATTTGATCTGAGGTCTATGTGCAGACATTTTTCAGAAGCTCCTAGTGGTAAAATTTCCTGACTACCGGGTTCTCTTTGTTGCACACAACTCGGAGAGAGAGACCGAACTTAGCTCTTCCCAGAGAAAGGATTAAAAGAACATAATATGGTTCGAGAGAGGAATGAGAGAGAACTTTCTCGTAGGAGAATTTTTTATAAAAAATAAAGGAGGAGACCATAATATATAGGCAGTCCCTAGACATAGCCACTGGACAAGACATTAAATGGCTCATAAACAGGCCATTAAGGAGCAATTACAAAAGAAAAGAAATATTGAGCAATTGTTGTCAAATGAGTTGTTACAAAAGCTGTCACAAGTGTTCAATGAACCTGGACTTAGAGCCTTAATGTTCAAAATTTGAATGAGTCAAATTGGCTCAAAAAATAAATAGGAGCAAAAAGATTTTTTGGATCCCAACCCTAACCCGAAGAGTAAATTGGATCGTCATTCGGCGCCCGCAGGTGTGGGCACGTACCCGCACCGGTTATGCACGTCGAACCAAGCCGAGCCAGGCCAGGCGGCAACGGTGCGCGCGTGTGGCCCAAGGGGTTCCCCACACAACATCTATAAGAAAGCAATGAAGAAGAACTAATATATACATACAAGGGGGGTGGTCCAACCGATGTGGGACTAAAGGAAAAGAGGAAGTTGAACTTTTGCTCAAGCACAGCTAACAATCCACCACCCTCCCCCCCAAAAAAAAGGTCAAGTTCTGAAATAGAAGTGACAAAGAAATTAAAAGAAAAAGTTATGGACAGGTATATAGTATGCATAGATGAGATAGACTACTGCCTTGAATCTTAATTAGTAACTATTGTCTTTGTCTGAAGAAGTGCTTGATGGACTATGTCTTGATCAGACTTCTTTTACCAGATTCAAAAAAATAGCACACATTATACGCTAGAGGTTCTGGGTCTAATGGGTGGCACTTTTGATTGGCCATGCGCACTAATCCTAAATTCATGAGAGTTGTCTGGGATTGCCCTGTCCCATAGTCGCGGCCTTCACGACCTCTCATATAGGTAAGTCCTTAAGGGTTGGTGATAGGTTTCAACCCCACATATCAGCTTGAACCTATTAAGAGTTTTAAAACTTATCATAACCATATCACTCAAGAACACTGTCACCATACTGATGAGGAATCATTGTACGCATGTACAACCACTTGGGCATTATAGAATGAGATTTTAATCTTGGGTCAGTGTTTCATAAAAGTTACCTAAGTCCAGCTTATTCCTACCCAGTGAACGGCTTTTTGGGATCTTCAGTCAGACTCGGTTGGGTTGCCACTGCTGGTGACTTTGCTTATGGACTTAACCCAATCCCCCTCGATGATTCTAGGATCAAAGTCCTAGACAAACCCTTCCTCAAGTGGTCTGCAAGATTCTTTTCTGACTTTATATAGTCAAGAACCACATATTTGCCCAATAGGCTCTTTATAGACTTGAAGCACAGCTGCAGGTGCCTGTTCATCTTAGCATTTACAGAATCATGCTTTAGTAGTTCCATAACAGATTTATTATCACAGTTTATAGAAATTATAGGAACATGACTAATAGAACAGTTATATGCATAATAAGATTTCTTAGCCATTCGGCTTCTGTGTATATAGTGTCCAAGGCTATCATTTCGGAGTCCATTGTACTCCTAGCTATGATAGTTTGTTTATATGAGCCCCAGGAGATTGCAGCTCCTCCTATAGTAAAAATATATCCAGTAGTGGATTTTACATCACGTGAGTCAGTCGCCCAGTTTGTATCTGAATAACCTTCTATGATATCAGGATGTCTAGTATAGTGCAGCATATAATCTAGAGTACTCCTAAGATATCTAAATACTCTTTCTAATGCTGTCCAATGTAACTGATTTGGATTACTAGTATATCTACTTAGTCTCCCAATAAAAAATACAATATCAGGTCTGGTCCTATTTAATATATACATGAGAGAACCTATCATCTGAGAATATCTGTGTTGCTCCATGGGAGAACCCTCATTCATCTTGAGAACAACACTACTGTCATAAGGAATAAGGGCAGGTTTCTTATCAAAATAATCAAATTTTCTTAGCATTTTCTCTATAAAGTGTGCTAAGGATAGAGTATAGCCCTCCTCGTATTTGGACAGTTGCATGCCTAGAATCAAGTTGGCTTCACCTAGATCTTTCATATCAAACTGGCTGGATAAATAGTCCTTGGTATTAGTTATCAATTCTAGTGATGATCCAAAAATAAGGATGTCATCTACATACAAACATAAGATGACACAACTTTCATCTAAAATTTTGGAGTATACACATTTGTCATACTCATGTGGCACAAAACCATATTCTGAGATGACTATGTCAAATTTGTTATGTCATTTCTTGGGAGCTTGCTTTAGGCCATAAAGAGATTTAACTAATCTGCAAACTTTCTTTTCTTAGCCTTTAGTAATGAAACCTTCAGGTTGCTCCATGTAGATTTTTTCCTCTAGGTTCCCATTTAGAAATAATGTTTTTATATCAATTTGATGGATTAACATATTATGAATGGATGGTAAGACTAGAAGGGTTCTAATAGAGGGATCCTAGTTACAGGAGAGTATGTATCAAAATAATCTAATCCTTTTTTCTGGGTAAAATCTTTGGCTACTAATCTAGCCTTGTATTTCTCTATGGTACCATCGGCTCTAAGTTTCTTTTTGAATATCCACTTACAACCTATGAGTTTACTACCTAAAGGTAGGTCTGCTAGAAACCAAGTGTTGTTCTCCATTATGGAGTTATACTCACTGTTAATGTCTTCTTTCCAGAAAGGGGCATCAGGAGAAGATATTGCTTCTTCATAAGTTGAGGGATCACCCTTTATCAAAAAAGTGAAGAAACCTGATTTCTTCATAAGTTGAGGGATCACCCAAATTAATCTCTACTTTTAAAAACTTTAGATTCAAAAGGGATTTGCAATTTCACTGGACTATTTATTTGACCTGATTTCTTTAAAGGTATTAAAATTAATAATATACTAATTTATTGATTGAATAAAAAAAATTACTACAGTAATTGAATTACCAAATTGCTATATAACAAAATTGGATAATACAAATTGGTATGTAACAAATATTGCTAATAAAGAAATTGATAAGTATGCCAAATTATTTAATAACAAATTAGAATAGCAACATTATAACCAAATTGGTATACAAGCCAAATGGTATGTAGCAACATTGGACAATACACAATTTGGTATATAACAAATACTATTAATAACTTAATCGTTTATTAACAATATTAATTCTTAATCAATATAAGTCAATCAAAAATTAAACAATAAACAGTACCCACAAAATTTAAGTTCAACAATATTAATTTTTTTGTAATTAGTCAAACAATAAACAGTAGCAAAAATTGTTCTAATAGAAATGAACAGTACTTTCAAGTATACAATTATATTCGATGGAAATTACTTATGCTACCATATTTATTTTTGAGTAAAAGAAATATGTATAGGTAGTCTATATACTTGACAACAAGTAAGAAACTAAAAATTTCATAGTAAGAAAAAAATGAAGGAGGAGACAATAATATATAGGTAGTCCCTAGACACAGCCACTGGAAAGGACAGTAAATGGCTCATAAATAGGCCATTAAGGAGCAATTACAAAAAAAAAAATTTGGAGAAATTGCTGTCAAATGAGCTGTTATAGAAGCTGTCACAAGTGTTCAATGAACTTGGACATAGAGCCTCAACGATCAAAATTTGAATGAGTCAAATTTGTTCAAAAAATAAAGAGGAACAAAAAGATTTTTTGGATCCCAGCCCGAACCTGAAGAGTAAATTTGATCGGCATTCGGCGCCCGTAGGTGTAGGCACGTACCCGCACCCGTTATGCCCACCGAACTGAGCCGAGCCGGACCGGGCGACGACGGCGGCAGTGGAGTACGCGTATGGCCCAAAGGGTTCCCCACACAACATATTTAAGAAAGCAATGAAGAAGAACTAATATATACATACAAGGGGGTGGTCTAACCGATGTGGGACTAAAGGAAAAAGGGAAGTTGAGCTTTTGCTCAAGCACAGCTAACAATCCCCCCCCCCCAAAATGTCAAGTTCCGAAATAGAAGTGACAAAGAAATTAAAAGAAAGAGTTCTGGGCAGGTATATACTATGCATAGATGAGATGGACTACAGCCTTGAATCTCACTTAATGACTATTGTCTTTGTCTGAAGAAGTGCTTGATGGACTATGCCTTGATCAGACTTATTTTACCAGATTCAGAAAAATAGCACACGTAGTACGCTAGAGGTTCTGGGCCTAACGGGTGGCGCTTTTGGTTGCCCATGTGCACTAATCCCAAATTCATAAGAGTTGTCTGGGATCGTCCTGTCCCATAGCCGCGACCTTCACGACCTCTCATATAGGTAAGTCCTTAAGGGTTGGTGATAGGTTCCAACCCCGCATATCAGCTTGGACCTATTAAGAGTTTTAAAACTCACTATAACCATATCACTCAAGAATATTGTCACCATAGGAATGGGGAATCATTGTACGCATGTACATCCACTTGGGCATTATAGAATAAAATTTTAATCTCTAGTCAGTGTTCCATAAAAGTCACCTAAGTCCAGCTTGTTCTTACCCATTGAACCGTCTTCTTGGGATCTCCAATCAGACTCGGTTGGATTGCCACTGCTGGTGATTTTTCTTATGGACTTAACCCAATCCCCCTCGATGATTCTAGGATTAAAGTCCTAGACAAACCCTTCCTCAAGTGGTCTGCAAGATTCTTTTCTGACTTTATATAGTCAAGAACCACATATTTGTCCAATAGGCTCTTTATAGACTTGAGCGCAGCTGCAGGTGCCTGTTCATCTTAACATTCACAGAATCATGCTTTAGTAGTTCCATAACAGATTTGTTATCACAGTTTACAGAAATTATAGGAACATGACTAATAGAAACAGGTATATGCATAATAAGGTTTCTTAGCCATTCGGCTTCTGTGCATGTAGTGTCCAAGGCTATCATTTCGGAGTCCATTGTACTCCTAGCTATGATAGTTTTTTTACATGAGCAACAAGAGATTTCAGCTCCTCCTAGAGTGAAAACATATCCAGTAGTGAATTTTACATCATGTGAGTCAGTTACCCAGTTTGCATCTGAATAACCTTCTATGATAATAGGATGTCTAGTATAGTGCAGCATATAATCTAGAGTACCCCTAAGATATCTAAATACTCTTTCTAATGCTGTCCAATGTAACTAATTTGGGTTACTAGTATATCTACTTAGTCTCCCAATAGCAAATGCAATATCAGGACTGCTCCTGTTTGATATATACATAAGAGAACCTATCATCTGAGAATATTTGTGTTGCTCCATGGGAGAACCTTTATTCTTCTTGAGAATAACACTACTGTCATAAGGAGTAAGGGCATATTTCTTATCAAAATAATTAAAAAATTTATCATTTTCTCGATAGAGTGTACAAAGGTTAGAGTATAGCCCTCCTTGTATTTGGACAGTTGCATGCCTAGAATCAAGTTGGCTTCACTTAGATCTTTCATATCAAACTGACTGGATAAATAGTCCTTGGTATTAGTTATCAATTCTAGTGATGATCCAAAAATAAGGATGTCATCTACATACAAACATAAGATGACACAACTTTTATCTAAAATTTTGGAGTATATATATTTGTCATACTCATTTGGCACGAAACCATATTCTGAGATGACTATGTCAAATTTTTTGTGCCATTGCTTGGGAGCTTGCTTTAGGCCATAAAGAGATTTAACTAATCTGCAAACTTTCTTTTCTCGGCCTTTAGTAATAAAACCTTCAAGTTGCTCCATGTAGATTTCTTCCTCTAGGTTCCCATTTAGAAATGCTGTCTTTACATCCATTTGATGGATTAACATATTATGAATGGATGATAAGGCTAGAAGGATTCTAATAGAGGTGATCCTAGCTACAGGAGAGTATGTATCAAAATATCTAGTCCCTTTTTTCTGGATAAAACCTTTGGCTACTAATCTAGCCTTGTATTTCTCTATAATACCATCGGCTCTAAGTTTCTTTTTGAATATCCCCCTTACAACCTATAGGTTTACTACCTAAAGGTAGGTCTGCTAGAAACCAAGTATTGTTCTCCATGATGGAGTTATACTCACTGTTAATGGCTTCTTTCCAGAAAGGGGCATCAGGAGAAGATATTGCTTCTTCATAAGTTGAGGGATCACCCTCTATCACAAAAGTAAAGAAATATTCTCCTAAGTTCTTTGTAATTCTTTCTCTTTTACTCCTTCTAGGTTCTATATTTTGTTCGGATTGTGAACTAGATATTTGAACATGAGAGCTAGTGGACAGAGCAAGAGAGGAGTTGGAGGAAGAGGAAAAAATCATATCTTTGAAAGGATATATATATATTCAAAGTAAACTGCATCTCTTTCTTCTATAATAGTATTGTTAGAGATTTTATTTACTTTTGAGTGAGTAAAAAAAAATCTATTGGCATTGCAATCTGGGGCATATCCTATGAATACATCATCTACAGTCTTAGGTCCAATCTTTCTCTTTTTAGGTTCAGGAATTCCTACTTTAGCCAGACATCCCCAACTTTAAGATAATGGATCCTTGGAGCTCTACATTTCCATAATTCATAGGAAGTCTTATCATTAGACTTACTAGGAATCCTATTAAGGATGTAACAGGCCAATAATAATGCTTTTTCTTACAAATTATCGGGAGCACCTGAGCTGAGGAGCATGGCATTCACTATGTCTAACAGAGTACGATTCTTCCTTTCAGGAACTCCGTTGGACTGTGGTGAATATGGAGCAGTTACCTTATGGATTATTCCCTGTTCTTCATAGAAATTGGTCATATCATTTGATGTATACTTTCAACCATGATCTGATCTAAGATCTTAATATTTCTCTCTAACTGGTTCTCATCTTCAGATTTATATACCTTAAATCTGTCTAGAACTTCATCTTTATTTTTGAGAAGATATATATAACAATACTTTGAATGATCATCTATAAAGGTAACAAAGTATTTTCTACTGCCTCGGGTCAAAACCCTATTTGAGTCACACACATCATTATGAACTAGCTCTAGAAGGTCAGAATTTCTTTCTACAGATTTGAAAGGTAGCCTAGTGTGTTTGGCTTGAACACAGATCTCACACTTGTGTTTATCATCTATTAGAGTCTTAGGAATAAGATCTAAGTTTACCATCCTTCTTAGGGAATCTAGATTCACATGACCTAATCTACCGTGTCACACATATGAAGATTCTACATTGGAAACAACAAAGGAAAGATCTGAAATTTTATTCACGGTAGTCAAAATAAAATGACCATCTCTTACAAATCCTTTTCCAATAAAAGAGTCATTCTTAGATAAATACTACTTTATTTGCTTCCATAATAATCTTGTACCCTGAAGCTACAAGAAGAGATCCACTAACTAAATTTTTTCTGATAGACAACACATGTAACACATCATGAAGAGTCAGAGTTTTTCTTGATGTCATCTTTAGATCTATTCTTCCTCTTCCTATAATTTGTGTCGCTGAGCCGTCTCCTAGAGTTACACCTCCTCCACCTGATTCCCGAAAGTTTGAAAAACAGGAGCGGTCAAAGGAAACATGAACATTAGCTCCAGAAATCAACCACCAATCGTCAGAATGATAGGAAATGTTGACTAAGGGTTGATAGTTTACAGACATGAAGGAACTAGAAGAGCCGTTGAGAAGCATGTTTGCTTCTGGTTAGGCTGGACGTTTACCTTTGTAAGAAGTCTGGATAGCTTTCTTCTTCCTATAAAAACAGTTTGTGGCTATTTGGTTTATTTTACCACACACAAAACAAAATCTCTTCTGATCCTGAGTTTGACCAAAATTTCTTGATTTATGGTGATGATGGTTTTAGTGGTGAGGGTGAGGGTTCTGCTTCTTCTTGAAGAGGTTCCTTTTAGGTTTGCGATGATGATGAGGCATGGGTTTGCCTTGGGATTCTACTAGGTTTACCTTAGCTTTAGACTCAGACTTAAGGTTAGACCTTAGCCTAATTTGTTCTTCTGTTCTAATTTTCTTTAGGACTTGAGCAAAGATAATGTCACCTTGAGTATAAATAAGGTCTTTCTTGACATCAAACCAAGAAGGAGGAAGTTTGTCTATTAAGCAGGCTATTTTATATTCAGTAGAGAATAAAGTGCCTTTGGCTTGAATATGCCTAAGGTATTCTTGAAATTCATATATTTGATCATTTATAGGTTTATTATCTACCATAAAGTATCTGTTGAATGAGGAGAAATTGGATCTTTCAATTCCAGCATCATCACAACTATATTCATCTTCCAGGGCATCCCATAGTTCTTTAACACTTTTGTATTCAAAGAATATGTCATATAGTGATTCAGACAAAGCACTTAGAATTCTGTGGAAGCAATGGTAGTATATTTCCTTAGGGGTCTTGGGTCTAGTGGGGCCAGAGGACTTGGATACACCTATGTCAGACTCAGTGTCATCAGAGTCATTTGTGATTGGTGTGGAACCACATCAATGGCTGAGATCAATCCTAAGGTAGTGAGCCAAACTTTTATATGACTTTGCCATCTGTTAAAGAAGGTCCCGTTGAACTTTGTAGGTTTAGCAGTGAAAGTCTCATCCTTGCCAGTCATGATTGCTAATGAGAAAAATCTGAAACTGAATGATATGTAATTACTCAATAACATGGTCCGATGATTTAGAATAATAGTTCAAGTGATTTTGCTAATCAATCTTAAAATCTTTAGTCTATCAAGTGTAGATTAACTTGGGTTAGCTGTAGGGGCCGGTTCTCAGCTAGCGGTGGTCGAAACACACTTAAATACCGTGTCACTTAGGGCTATTTACATCCGGTTGATAGAAGGTCTATTTCGGCTTGTACCCAAATTAATCTCTACTTTTAAAAACTTTAGATTCAAAAGGGATTTACAATTTCACTAGACTATTTATTTGACCTGATTTCTTTAAAGGTATTAAAATTAACAATATACTAATTTATTGATTGAATAAAAAAAATGCAACAGTAATTGAATTACCAAATTGGTATATAGCAAAATTGGATAATACAAATTGGTATGTAACAAATATTGCTAATAAGGAAATTGATAAGTATGCCAAATTGTTATGTAACAAATTAGAATGGCAGCACTACAACAAAATTGGTATACAAGCAAAATGGTATGTAGCAACATTGGACAATACACAATTTGGTATGTAAAAAATACTGTTAATAACTTAATCGTTTGTTAACAATATTAATTCTTAATCAATATAAGTCAATCAAAAATTAAACAATAAACAGTACCCACAAAATTTAAGTTCAACAATATTAATTTTCTTCTAATTAGTCAAACAATGAACAGTACCAAAAATTGTTGTAATAAAAATGAACAGTACTTTCAAGTATACAATTTTATTCGATGGAAATTGCTTATTCTATCATATTTATTTTTGGGTAAAATAAATATGTATAGGTAGTCTGTATACTTGACAACAAGTGAGAAATTAAAAATTTCACAGTAAGAAAAAATTATTTCCATTAACATAAAAAAGCCTTGTTCAACTCTTAGATTGTTGTGAATATATATATATATATATATATATATATATATATATATATAAAATATTTTTCAGAGATTGATAAGATAACAAAGAAACTGAAAAATTGTTACCGGCCTCCGGGGAAGTCGTGCACGAAGCACTGCCCTAAGAGTTGATCTGAGGTCTATGTACAGACGTTTCTCGGAAGCTCCTAGTGGTAAGACCCCCTGACTACCGGGTTCTCTTCGTTGCACACAACTCAGAGAGAGAGACCGAACTTAGCTCTGCCCAGAGTAAGGATTTAAAGAACAAAATATGGTTCGAGAGAGGAATGAGAGAGAGCTTTCACGTAGGAGGATTTTTTGTAAAAAATGAAGGAGGAGACCACAATATATAGACAGTACATAGACACAGCCACTGGACATGACAGTAAATGGCTCATAAACCGGCCATTAAGGAGCAATTACAAAAGAAAAAAAACGTGGGGGAATTGTTGTCAAATGAGCTGTCACAAGTGTTCAATGAACCTGGACATAGAACCTCAACGTTCAAAATTTGAATGAGTCAAATTGATTCAAAAAATAAAGAGAAGCAAAAAAAAAAATTTGGATCCCAGCCCGAAAAGTAAATTGGATCGGCATTCGACGCCCGCAAGTGTGGACATGTACCCGCACCCGTTACGTGCGTCGAACCGAGCCGGACGGCGCCGACGGCGCGCGCGTGTTGTCCAAAGGGTTTTTCACACATCTTTAAGAAAGCAATGAAGATGAACTAATATATACATACAAGGGGGGGTGGTCCAACCGATGTGGGACTAAAAGAAACAGAAAAGTTGAGCTTTTGCTCAAGCACAACTAACATGCTCTCCCTCCCTCCATGGCTGGTTATACGCGTACGCGGATGGAAGGAGAGCAGTCAACTGAATGAGCTCTTGCCTAGTCTCCGGAGATGCGTATACCTTGCCACATTGGTCGATAAGCTGATTCGCGTGACTTCATGAGTTATGTCATGAATCATATGTTTGGGATCTCAGAACCCACCTGGGACCTCACGAGGGATTGGACGATGGGGGAGTTGACCTGAACCTCTGCATTATCCCTACTCAGAGAGTACAGATTTTTTGGAGTGTGCCTTTGGAGGTCGGTAATTTGAAGCCAGTTGAAACAAAAATCATATAAAATTTACATAACACATGAACCATGCAATAATGGTTGCCCTTCAGATTGATAATGGCAAAGTGATCCACCGACCCAGAAAGGAAGTGGAGAGTTTGGTCGGAGGTGGTCACCAAGAAAAGAAAGTCGAGGAGCGAAAATTAATAGTTTTAGCCGTCCATGCAAATAATAATTGCCCACATGAGTCCAGTGGCCTCTACACTGAAAGAAATAAGAAGAAACATACAAGAAAAGATCTTCACGTAAAATTTCAATAATATTACAATATAGAAAAGTAGAGAAAACAAAGTAAAGAGAACAAAGGGACAAATCACAAGTAGGAAGGGTGCTATATCAACATAACACAAAATCAGGCGGTTTATATATATATATATAGAATATAATATTCAAAACTCAACTCATCCGAGAATATATATATATATATATATATATATATATATATATATATTTTTTTTTTTTCCTTTTGGTGACAGTTGATTGCTCAGTACTGTGCATAAGAGTTCAATGGAAAATAGTAAACAAGTCCTCCCCCTCCCACTATTTTTCTTTGGCTAATGCTAAGATTACAACAAAACTTAGTTTTAGATTGTTAAAATTTTGACAGTTATATATAATTTTGACAGTGCACAAAGAATTGTCAAAATATCGATAGTTTAAGACTACAAAAACTTTGACAGACCTAAACAAATCAAAAATTTGTCAAAATTTCTATAATTCGAATTATACACAGGACAGACGGCAAAAAATGCATGGTGAAACAACCTTAAACAACAACAAATATAGTGCGCTTTTTCTTTGAGTAACCACTCTTTATATAACAGTATTTTCTGCAATTCTATCATTTATTGTTGAATATTTTTGACAAATATTTTTATTTAAAATATGAAAACTAGCATATCCTTTCACTATTTAAAAAAAACTAAGAGCTCTCATTTTTTGACTGAATAGTCAAAATCTCAGTTAATTGTGAACTTACGACCTTACGTGCTCATTTAAGTCACACGTGACGTTCAAAAATGATACAAATGTTCACGAAATAAATAATGAACGAAAAAGACTAATAGATTATGGGTAATTTGGTCCAAAAGAAACATTATTTTTGTGGGGATGGAAATTTTGATAGCCAACTAACATAGGTTATCAACTTACAAGTCCAATAGTTTCTGGTATTAAATGTTATAATATAAAATTTTAAGATATCTAACTTAGGGATGAGTGTTGGGCTTATTCGGTTTCAACCGAATCGAAATAATCAAAACCGAATAAATAAATGTTCTAAAAAAAATTATTTACAGTAACCTCTCATATATTTTATATTTATTATAGGTACATCTCTTATTTTAAAAATAATTATACTAACCTTCCATATGTGTTATGTTTATTATATGGACATCTCCTTTGTTTTATGTTTTATGTGAAGAATTATTACACTAACCATCCTTAAAACATAAATTATAGGGGATGTTTATGTAATTATTTTTAAAATAAAAAAAATTTATGTAATTATGTTCAAAATAAGGGAGATGTATGTAATAAACATAAAACATAGGAAAAGCTAGTGTTAATAACCCAAAACAGAAATCGAACATATATTAGCCAAAATTGAGCCGAACTGAACTGAATAATTAAATTATTATTAAAATAATATAATTTTTATACACATATTTGTTGTTTTTTAAAGTTGTTTCCAAAGTTGGATAAGTTATTAATTTAGCAAAGTTGGACTTCAAAACACATGCATATAAATGTTGTTTTCAAAATATATACATTTAATCACAAAATAGGCATAAATTAAGAGTATTATATAATTGTACAAGTCTTATTCGATCTTTGGTTTTGGAGGGTAACTAAAATCCAAAATCGAAACTGAAACCGAATAAATTTGTATTTCAAAAATCGAAACCAAACCGATTTTTTTTTTCAAACCGAACCAGTCTTTTATTAAGTTTGGTTCAGATCAATTTTCGGTCAAATATTGAATAATAATGCTCACCCCTAATCTCACTACAAAACTTACATAGTTGAGAATGTTTAGTTACAATTAATTAAGCTTTTTTTTTTCTTATGTTGTGACAAAAGGTTTATGCAACTCGTGCAACATGCTTAAATTGTTCAAAGTTTGAAGGCTTACCGTCTAATTTTTCTTTTTCTTTTTCACGCACACTACCTTACTTTTATCACAAAATTAATCAATAAATCTAGGAGCGGTCCTCCTTCTCCACCATTGTTGTGCATGCTTGTTGATGTCGACAGTTGCTCACTAATTTGCTACTTTCTTGTAAAGATACCAATCGAGTAACTTGAGATATATATATATATATATATAATCAGTATCAGATCTTTCAAAGTTCATAGCCTCACTTGCACTTCTCTGTATCATCGAATAATGGGGCTGAAGAAGTCTGCAATATTCTTCAGGCATGCCTTCAGCGCGCTGCGACTGGCGTTGGGGTGGGCTAGGAGAGGAGGTGCTCTCAACCGGAGGAACCACAAATGGCTCCAAGCCAGCAGCAAAGGTGATCAGTCTGATATGATGCGTTATGGCGAACGCCGGCTTTCTTCGGACGAGATGCCGGCATTTCGTTTCAAGATGCACAGTCGACCCGCACCGATGCCGCTGAATTTGGTTTCCTGTGACAACAGCTCGACAGTCGAGTTTGATGACTATCAGGACAGGGACTTGTTCAAATCGACCATGTAGAAGAAGAAGAAGAAGAAGAAGAAGAAGAAGAGATCAATTCCAAGGCAGATGAGTTCATAGCCAAGTTTTATGCTGAGATGAGGCTGCAGAGACAAATCTCGTGTTTTGAGTACGACGAGATGCTTGATCATATATAGGAGCTGTTGAAGTGAGATCTATAATTGTATTCATGACAAATACAATTTTGTGTATCTTGTTTGTCATGTGTGTACGGTCAAATCAATATCCTTTTAGCAATCATCCGAATAAAATACTTATTTTTTTATTTTGTATCTTTCAGAAACGTATAATACTTACGTACTTTCGAAAGATTCGGATTTATATACGAATTTTAAGGCTGTGACGTTTTAAATGCGTTCCGTACGAATAATTAAAAATTTTGGCACAAAAAAAGTGGGTGATAGTGCAACATATTTAATTAATCAAGAAAGAAACCCAACATTTGTCACTTCCCGCTCCCGGGATACTGAAAGCCGAGTACGTAAAATCGTCCCCAGGCTACACTATATACGAATACTCCGCTATCCATACTCGCGATTGTCGTCTGTAAGATTCTAGGATAGGTATATCACAAGTCACAATTTGCATAATAATATATGAATAAATGATCTGGATAGGGAACATTCTAAAACTATAAATAGGAAATATGCTATTATATCCAATTATAACTTGTATCTCAGTATAAATATAACTCATTTATACCTTTATACATGTTGGAAATAAATTATGGTTCCAACTCAATCGTCTTCCGTTGTGACAAATCATTCTTATTCTCCAGCTCCTTGTCAGGGTACAACAGTAGCTTCCTTGAAAATATTTTCTACAAAATCTAGTGAACAAAACTAGGTCGTCAAACGAAATGCAAGCCCCTCAGTCAAGGACGGAGAAAATAAATAAAAATAAAATGAGAATCTAAAAATGATATGATTCTCGAGTTTCAGGATAAAGAAATGGAATAGTATATTCCTTAGATACATTTAATGAAATCATGAAGTAGGATGTTCCATCTTTTATAAGGGAATCCTGAAACATGGTATTACAACTCTTATTAAAACTTATTCTACTTACTGTCCAAATTATAATCCACACTCACACTTATCTTAAATCCTATTCTGCTTGGTGTCCAAATCGTAATTCACAATCACAAGTCACAAACAGAAATCTCTATATTCAATGCAATTTAGAGAACGCTTTCGAATCACAACATCACCTATTATCTCGGCAATAATCCCATATACCCGGGATCAGGTAAATTTTCTGGATGTACGGTGCTTAGATTTCAGTCCCACAGGTATCGTGATATCATTGTATCACTATAATAACCATTGAATCATATTTAATGTGATAACACATGATATAAACAATAATCATCTATGCATTGATATACCCAAATAAAATTTGCACTTTATAAGTTCCAATTTAACTATAACTTGAATATAGGCACACCTAACTCAAGATCACCTCCATAAACAATTAAGTGTATATATATATATATATATATATATATATATATAATAAATGGATTACATGTGTTATATATTCACAATCCATACAATTTTCACACAACCGCGATACTGGTTTGTGTCGGTGTGTCCGTATTGCATGTGTCTTATGATGTATTTGTGTTGTATGGAAATACATGAACAACTATATATATATATATATATATATATATATATATATATAAAGTTATATTTAGCTTTAATCCAATTTCTAGGCAAGATTTAATCATGAATAAATAAGAAATAAATTTGAACATGGAGAAAATAAGGAAGAGGGTTTGCCTTTGAAAATTTGGTTTGAAATTGGAGGTTAGGGCTTTGGTGCTCTCCTTCTACTTCTTCTCCTTCTTCCAACTTCTTTTTCCTCCTCATTCCTCTTCCTTTCTTTCTTATTATTTTTTTTTTAAAGAAAGGGGATTAGGGTTTGTGGGTTTGGTAATGGAGATGATGATAATGATGAAGATAATAGTGGGAAAGAGGGAAAGGACCGGCGTCCGACAAGGATGACGTGCGCACACAGGCAGCCAGGTCGGCCGGCGAGGCGCAGTCGCGGCAGCAACAACAACAGTAGCAGCTAGAGAAGTCGCATCAACTTGGTGGGAGGACGAAGGAAGGAAGAGAGGGAAGTGTTGGAAGAGAGGGAAGTGTTGGAACGAGAGAGGGGAGGTCGGTTTGGAGTTTGGTGGACAGAGAAAGAATGAAGGGAAGTGAAAAAGAGGAAAATAAATAAAACCACAAACACCATCATGGTATTTTTTGTGTTGGAACACTAAACTACTTCATCCTTTCCACACGTACAAGGCTATGAAACTCTACCCACAAACACCATCTTGAAATTGCAAAATTTATTTAGGGATTTAAATAAAAATGAATTAGGAAAAGAAAATTTGGGTTTGAAGGAAATTTATTTGAAAATAAAATTTTATTTCCTTCATAAAAGAAAGAATATCCACATAAAAATCTAAAATTTATTTAATAAAAATTAGAAATACGGTATATTAGGATATGGCTATGAAACTGTCACGCCCCAATCCCGAAGGTCGCGACGACGCCCCTTTCGGGCGTGAATCACCGCACCTCGGCGCTCCCGTGGGACGTATAGTCGTTTGCCATAGGGACATGATATCGTGCGAGCCTAGGGTTGTGCCCGCACAAGGCAACATCGTTAAAGTTGTGGCTATCATCGAATCAATCGAGTACACAGCGGAGGGACAGTATTACAAACAATAATCCATCTGAGTAAACGGGGCAAGATCGAGGTACGAGGTTCTCTGAATACAAGGTCATCGTTCCATACATTATGTCCCTTAATACAAAAGCAGCTCAAAGCAATCGATACAGCTCAAGGCATCGAAACCAGATTTTTGGGTCGTGGGGATGAGACACGCCTATCGCTTTCTCGGACGATCCAGCACTTGCGAACAAGAAAACTGTTGGTAGGTCAGCACTTTGGAGAAAGTACTGGTGAGTCTAAAATCAACGAACGGAAGCAACATTCACTAAAACCAACACTAAGTAATCGTGTGATAAAATATTACATTACTAGTGATCTTTCTAGTTTTACCTATGTTCGTTACATGTAGCACAAAAACGGAGTCATATTACTTCTCTTTGGAAACATCTTTAAAAACATATTTAGGTTCAATACAACCAAGCATTCAAGGCAAACGGTTCAAGAACAATATACCAAACAGGGTGTGCGCAGCTTGTCTCGTGAGCTATACTCAAGAACTCTATGGTCAATGCAGCATTCAGGAACTATCATTCAATCAAGCACACAAGTTAAACTATCAATAATATATTTGTCCCCGAGAAACTCAGGATCGATAGCGATAATCCAGCTAACCAATGACTCCTTTATCTGATAATATTAGCAGTTATGACTCATGGTTCAGCTCTGCACTAATAGCCTTTGTCACCGATGCAAATGCATGAAGCACTATCAGATAAACTCTAAGATGCACATGTTCATTTACAAGCAGGCTATATATATATATATATGTGTGTGTGTGTGTGTGTGTGTGTGTGTGTGTGTGTGTGTGTGTGTGTGTGTTTCTTACCCCCTTGCCGATCGGTTATCCCTGCAGCAGACATACAAGTTAGCAACATATGCATATTTAAACATATGGTTCTCTTTTCCTGTCCGCCTCTGCATCAAACAGTTAGGTATGCAAGAAGGCTAGCCTAGCATGCTCCCTAACTACCTCAATGCACCTATCTCCATGAACAAGCAAACTTCTCTAACACAAACTCAACTCTTCTCAACAAAAGCACTGCCTCCCATCTAATAGCCACGTCCCCTTGGATCCCGTAAGACCGGAACATCAGGACACACTATTAGTCTTACCTCCACCATTCTAATAGCCACGCCCAGAGCTCAGGACGCACTATTAGTCTCTCAACTTGCCATTTAGCCTCCATCCCGCGCAAGCTCCTCGATAACAAGCATATCATATCTTATAACACACACATAATGTGACAATACAAGCTTTCAATACACATATCTCTTATCTAATAGCTGCATCCCCTAGATCCCATAGGACCGGAATATCAGGGCGAGCTACTAGTCTCTTCACAAACAAGATAAGCATTTACTCTTATAACAAAATGAGCATACATTCTATCAAGTTTTAGCATCCAAGACAAGCAATTATATATATACGATGACAAGCAAACATATAAACGGTATTTTAATTTAAGCAGGCATAGCACGGATCTATTTATCTCTTCATGTTAGCATGCAGTGCTACTCTTTCTTTCTTTAGCATGGCAAGGTTCGTTCGATAGTTGTTTCAGTATAACTAATATGCAATATTTTTTATACTTAGCATGGCAATGGTTCTATCTTTTTTAAGCAGGCAGGTTCTCGTTCTATCATTCATACAAACTTATCTTATTAAGCAAACAAGTAATTTAAAAACTCAGATTCATTATTAAGGTGTGCAAGAATCAGAGAATGGAGTTTCTGCCCACTCACCTAGATCAGTCATCTCCTAGCTTAGCATGGAGCTCTTCAAGAAGGTTTCCTTTTTGAGTCAACAAATCCATATCTCTTGTATATAGTGCCTACGCGGAGTGGCGCATGTAACACCCCGTTTCGCTCAAGCGGACTGCCGTCTCAAACGGCAATAGTACAACTGTCCCGACCCGCCTTGCCTCAACGAGAAGCAAAAGATATCCAGACTTGTCCCTACAGGAATCCAGCTTGGACTTTCAGAGGCTCGCTTGACGTATCGCTCTACCGAGGCGAATCATCGCTAAGGTGGGTGGCTACGGTGAACTTGTCTTTGCTTAGCCAGCACACATAAAATCTGGAATATTCATGCTAGTCGCTAGGTGATTCACCCCCTGCATGCTAATAAATCCAACGCACCTAGCTAAGGGAATAATCCCAACTTATATTACTTATGCTAGAACATGGAAATTGAAATACTGCTTGTATTCAGACCCTCGCATGCTAAGTCCCTAACGGTTTCATCTCTCGGCTTACCTTCGGGCCCGAGCAACGTGTTAACTTGTGTTCCTTAGAAACGCATGCTGGTCTGCTTATGAATGTCTAACGTTATTGTATTGTGCAATGTATAAGCTCAATCCCGAATGCATGAATGGAACGTAGATGCAATATAAAGAAAATCATGCAATACTGCTTGTCTTGTACTCACGTAGCCTCCGGGCGATAATCACGTAGCCTACGGGCGCACGTAGCCTACGGGCGATAATCACGTAGCCTTCGGGCGAATGAATGTTATTGTTAGATCACGGACAACTTGTGCACAAGGTATAGTTCCTGCGGGCGGCTGCTGGGGCACTGGCATCGTTCCGGCTCCGGACGGAACTCACGTTTAGTCTCACGTACTTGGACAAGGTGGTATGCGGCACCTCACGTACTTGCACGTAGCAAACCATCTTCGTCACAGACTAGTCCATTATGGCAATCAAGCCAGTGATCATCATGTATATTTGAACCTGTTGCATACTAACTTGTGTCTTCGTGGCAGGGAAGACAATGGTAAGTTGTGCAGGTGATTCAGATAGTCAGGTAAAAGACACCGGACGGTGTCAAGTGTATTCCAAGTAAATCATCGTATGCAACACACACCTGATACTCCTGTAAATCATATGCTTATAACGTGATCTTTGTTGGCTTAAAGTAGCAGAAAATACCAGATGTTAGACTCAAGAGCAAGATGGAGAGTTTTTGTGAATGCTTGGAGAGACAATTTATTTCTTGAACAATTACATCGGCCTATAAATAGCCTAACACCAACATAGAGAGGGAAGAGACAACCCATAAATTTTGTAGATCCTATACTAGTGGAGCATGAATAGTTCAAGCAAAGAACAACTCAATGTTGAGTTATTCAACATTGTAAGAAGTACTCCAAATGACAAGGGAGCTTTTGACACTTTCTATCCCTAACAAAAATCTAGATTAACTAATATTCTTTTTCTTAATCTAGGTTTGATCAAGGTTGATAACTCCAAGCACCTGCTGCATCTCAGCGAACTTCACTTTGGCGAGAGCCTTCGGGAGAATGTCGGCACGTTGCTTTTCAGTGCTCACGAACTCCACCTTTATCTGCCCTCTTTCAACACACTCGCGAATGAAATGGAAGCGAGTATCAATGTGCTTACTGCGCCCATGAAACACTGAATTCTTCATCAGCGCAATTGCAGACTTGTTATCGACATAGAGCGTGACTGGTTTAGGTTCGCGGCCAGTCATTTCACTAACTAGATTCCTCAATCACAAATCTTGACACGCTGCAGCCGTTGCCGCCATGAACTCAGCTTCGCAAGAGGACAACGCGACAGTTTTCTGCTTCTGAGATGCCCAAGTGATTAGGTTCTTGTTGAGGTAGAACGCCATTCCGCTGGTGCTCCTCCTGTCGTCGATATCTTCGGCTAGGTTGCTATCGGTGAATCCGTGCAGTTCATCTTCACCATGTCCTCTTCCATACATGAGTCCATACTCAAGTGTTCCCTTCACATATCTGAGGATCTGTTTCACAGCCTGGTGATGCATGGTCGTTGGCTTCTCCATGTACCTACTCACCATTCCGACAGCATAACAAAGGTCCGGGCGAGTATGAGTTAAGTACCTGAGACAGCCAATGATTCGCCTATATTGCGTCGGATCAACTGGTGTTCCTTCAAGGTTCTTGCTGAGTTGTAGTTTAGCTTCCATGGGATACCTGGTTGGATTGCAATCTTCCATTCCAAACTGCTGCAAAACTCTTTTCGCATATGCTGATTGCTTCAGTATAATGCGATCACCCTGTTGGTCTACCTCTATACCAAGGTAGTGAGAGAATAACCCAAGATCACTCATCTCAAATTTCTGTATCATCTGCTGCTTGTAAACCTTTACTGCAGTTGCTCTTGTGCCTGTGACGATTAAGTCATCAACGTACACTCCGACAATGAGTGCACCCTCCCTATTGCTCCTTGTGTATACAGCATGCTCTTGAGTGCATCTGATGAATCCCAGCTCCTTTAAGCAGCTGTCCAGGCGTGTGTTCCAGGCCCTCGGTGCTTGTCGCAAGCCATAGAGAGCCTTGGACAGCCTGTACACCTTGTGCTCCTGGTTCTTGATGACGAAGCCTTCAGGTTGAGCTACATATACTTCCTCTTTGAGGTCACCATTCAGAAACACAGATTTAACGTCCAAATGGTGAACCTCCCATCCGTGCTGGGCTGCGAGGGCAATGATCAAGCGAACTGTGTCGAGTCTGGCAACTGGAGCAAATACTTTATCAAAATCAACTCCATGTTGCTGGACGTAGCCCTTTGCCACAAGTCTTGCTTTGTGCTTGAGGATCTTGCCTTTACTGTCTCTCTTCACCTTGTATACCCATTTTAAACTGATGGATTTGTGCCCAGATGGTAACTCAGTAAGCACCCAAGTCTCATTCTTCTCGATGGCTTCAACCTCCTTCTTCATAGCTTTCCTCCATTCATGTTCAAGTGTAGCATCTTGAAAATTTGTCGGTTCTTCAGCCGACAAAAACAACATCTCTGGATCAAGAGAGGTCTCCTCAGTTTCAGCATATATGTCAACAATTGAGCGGTATCTCCTTGGCTCATTCGAGTCTATCGTCGGTGTGGGTGAGCCGCTCGATGTTGTGGCCGCAGCTTATGGTGTAGTAGGCTCCCTTGATGCCATTGCCGCTCCGTGCGTCAAAGGTGTTGCCGTATCTCCTATGCCCTCCAGCGTGTGCATAGCTGCGCCCACTGCTCTCTGTGGAGTGATCACTGTCTCGACAACAGGATCTTCCACTGAGAGTTCTACCCAGCCTTGTGGTTCGGTACCATCACCATTGTTCCAATCCCATCTCCTTTCTTCCTCGAACACAACATCCCTGCTCACATGGATCTGGCTACGTTGAGGATTATAGAGACGGTGTGCTTTGCAGCCCTCTTCCACGCCTAGGTACACCAATGGCGTGCTTCGGTCATCAAGTTTCTTATGATGAGGACCTGCAGTCTTCATGTGTGCGACACATCCAAACATCCTTAAGTGTTCGAGGTTTGGTTTCTTACCAGTCCAGGCTTTATACGGCGTGAGCGCACTGAGAGCTTTAGTTAGCAACCGGTTGAGCAGGTACACAGCATGTCTGACCGCCTTGCCCCACATACTTCCAGGAACATGCATGCTCTTGAGCAAGCTCCTTGTCGTAGCCATCACGGTGCAATTCCGACGCTCTACTACGCTATTTTATTGTGGTGTATATGGTGCGGTGAGGTGCCGTTGTATGCCTTCGCCTTCACAAAAGCTTGTGAATTTCTTAGACAGGAACTCACCTCCTCGATCAGTTCTTAGTGTCTTTATCTTGCTATCACATTCATTCTCCATAAGAGACTTGAATTTCTTGAAAGCATTAAAGACACCACTCTTTTCTTTGAGCATATACACCCACATCATGCGACTGAAGTCATCAACAAGTAGAAGAAAGTACTTGTTACCAGCAAGTGTAGCGGGTGTAATCGGGCCGCAGATGTCAGCATGCACAAGTTGCAGTGGCCTCTCAGCTCTGAAGCTTGCCTGCAGAGGGAAAGGTAGTCGTGCTTGTTTGGTGATGAGGCACCCTTCACAGAGCTGGTTTGGATGAGAAATATTCGGCAGCCCGGTGGCCATTCCCTTCTCTGCCATCATCTTGAGCGCGAAGAAATTCACGTGCCCGAGCCTTGCGTGCCACAACCAGGCTGGGTCTTGTACGTTGGCCATTAGACATATCGGCCTGCAAGATTCAAGAGCTATCTTGTACAGGCGGTTAGGTGATCTCCTCACCTTCACCAGTAGAATGTCGTTCCTGTCGTATACCCTCAAGTAGGAACCGACAATCTCCACCTTGCTTCCATCTTCTGTTAATTGACCAAGGCTCAATATATTACTTCTTAAACTTGGAATGAAGTATACCTCCGACAGAAGACGTTGTTCGCCATTCTTGCATTGGAACATGATTGATCCCCTGCCCTCAATTTGCACGGTTGAGCCATCACCGAACTTGACACGGCCGATGATGTCCTGATCAAGGTCCTTGAACTTTCCTCGGTGGCCCGTCATATGATTGCTAGCGCCATTGTTGAGGTACCACACATCGGTGTCGGCCTGCGCTTCTCCAGCACCTCGCAAGTCTGGTACTATCTTCTCTTCATTGAGCATGACGAGGTCAGGCATCTCCTCCTGAGTCTCTCCCAGCAGCAATGCGGCCTCCTCGTCTTGCGCTCGTGCGAGGTTCGCCTCCTCATCACGATGTTTGTTGCGACACTCCGACGCATAGTGCCCATAGTTTTCACAATTGAAGCACTTGATTTTTGATTTGTCGCGGTTGGAGCTTGAACCGCGAGTCCTCTCACCCTCCTGGTGTTGCACTATTTGGCCGACACGACCACCCCTGCCGCGCCAGCGGCCACGTCCACGGGGCTTGCCACGGCACTAGTCGTCGCTAGAGTGCCCCTTTTCGCTCGACGATAAATCAGCACCGCCGTTCTTCGATCGCGCCTGCCACTCAGCGTGAGTAAGTAGGAGTTGTCCGTTGTTGCTCTCGCCTCGACCACGTATACGTTCTTCGTACGCTTTGAGGCGGCCGATCACTTCCTCGACCGGCATGGTTTCCACATCCACAAACTGCTCGATCGCAGCAACGACTTGCAGGTACTTATCTGGGACGGAGACGAGCAACTTATTGACGATGACAACGTCCTCCATCTTTTCTCCCAATCCACGAATCTTGTTTGTGAGGGTCGTCAATTTTTCCGCAAACTCATCGATGGAATCTGTTTCCTTCATACGCAAAACCTCGAACTCACTCTTCAAGGTTTGAATCCTTGCCTTCTTTACCCGATCTGCGCTGAGGTACATTGTCTTCAAGCTTTCCCAAGCCTCCTTAGCCGTTTTGTGCTTGGCCAGCTGGAGTAGGATCTCCTCGGGGACAGCTTGAAAAATGCACGCCAACGCCATCTTGTCTCTCTTCTTTTCTACGACCACCCCGGTCGCGGGTTCAATGGCGTCCCAAACGCCTTGAGCCTCCATGAAGACCTCCATCTTGATCGCCCAAGTGGAGTAGTTGACAGATGTCAGCATCGGGTAGTGCAAGGTTATGCTCCCCTCCTTTGTTGTTGGCGCCGTCGAGTGCTCGACGATTGACATCTTGTTGAGTCGAAGGTACTTTGGCTTACACTTGGCTCTGATACCAGATGTTGGCTTAAAGTAGCAGAAAATACCAGATGTTAGACTCAAGAGCAAGATGGAGAGTTTTTGTGAATGCTTGGAGAGACAATTTATTTCTTGAACAATTACATCGGCCTATAAATAGCCTAACACCAACATAGAGAGGGAAGAGACAACCCATAAATTTTGTAGATCCTATACTAGTGGAGCATGAATAGTTTAAGCAAAGAACAACTCAATGTTGAGTTATTCAACATTGCAAGAAGTACTCCAAATGACAAGGGAGCTTTTGACACTTTCTATCCCTAACAAAAATCTAGATTAACTAATAATCTTGACCATAACATCGTGTTTGCATATGCTATGTCTCATGAATGTTTATAACTTGTTCGTGCTTAAATTATCAATGTTTGCCTTGGACAGGGAAGGAGATGGTAAGTTGGTAAGTCTCGCCGTGTTTCCTCTCATGTTGCACGGCGCACTGCCCGACACGTTAGGCTATTCAATATTTGCATGAAACTGATCCTAAGGCAACTAGAAAGACAACTTAATAGTTGGTGCACGGAACTTATATTACGTGTTTGGATTTGTCGAGCGGGCGAGTAGCTTCCCCACCAGTGCATTCAATGTACTGATAATCCACCAGTTTGTATGCAGGGTGCGAGAAAATCTCGTTCGGTGCGGATGCCTCCAACGTGCGTGCTTAGGCGTGAAGATCACTCCGAAGCAACGGTGCATCCGGAACAGAAGCACATATACAAGATATAATGTTGGAACATAGCCCGAACTCGCCTGAACATCGCCTGTACAATCATTCCACAGTTGTAGCCACTTGGCACGCTTTTACTGTTTCAGAGAAAGAGGCTTGAGCGACTTGTAATCTCGGCTATACGCCGCCTGTAATACTTGTTCATATCAATAAAGAGTTGCTTTACTTCAAACTTGTGTTTTAATGCTTCCGCTATATTTGTCGACTCAGTGAACCTGTTACCGATCGCCTATGCGTTCATGACTCCGCTGTACTTGGACAATCTGTGCGACTCTGTGGCTTAGAACTCTTACCGCCAGCCAATGAATCACGGCCTTGCACGGGTGTGGCTCACGCTCGTGCGATATCACGCCCGGATCGGTCA
The DNA here is from genome assembly GCA_036927795.1 of Iris macrosiphon. Classification (NCBI taxonomy): domain Eukaryota; kingdom Viridiplantae; phylum Streptophyta; class Magnoliopsida; order Asparagales; family Iridaceae; genus Iris; species Iris macrosiphon. The sequence goes on from JAYESA010000005.1 coordinate 27,766,745, forward strand.
AGCGATCGTTCCGCAAGAGCGCTGGCGAGAATGATTCCCGCCTAGCAGGAACGGCCGATTGCCTGCGGGAGATTGGGGCATGACATAGTGGTATCAGAGCTTGGCTTCTACGCCTTTGGAATTCAATTCGATATCTCTGTTTCGAAAGCTCGTTCATGGGTTATGTGCACGCTCTCTCTCAATGCCTCGATGGGATGTTCCAACAATAAGTCTAAATACTTTCAAAATACGTTTTGAATTATATGATTGCTTGTCTGGTTGTATGCTGCGAGTGGCCTTTGTGCCAACCTGTGCGAACCCTTGAGAGTATCGCTAGTAGCTTGTCTGATTTTCACTAACTCTAAGTTTGGTTGAATGCATCTATTCGAGGGACGTCTTGAACTAGTGCACCATCCAAGACTTAAGAAAAGGTGAAACTCGAGTGCTGAGACTTCGCTATCACTAAGCTGGTTGACGTGCTCACACTAGAAATGCATGTCGAAGGTGCGCACGATCCAGTCTAAGCGATATGCTGATTTCGACGCTTGTGCAAGTGAATATCCAAATGAACAAGTACAACGACTTGTCTAGGATTGCCTTAACCCTAGATACGGCTTGTCCTCAGTAAGTCTCGAGGACGAGACTTTTTCTGAGTTGGGTAGGATGTAACACCCCGTTCCGCTCAAGCGGACTGCCGTCTCAAACAGCAATAGTGCAACTGTCCCGACCCGCCTTGCCTCAACGAAAAGCAAAAGATATCCAGACTTGTCCCTACAGGAATCCAGCTTGGACTTTCAGAGGCTCGCTTGACGTATCGCTCTACCGAGGAGAATCATCGCTAAAGTGGGTGGCTATGGTGAACTTGTCTTTGCTTAGCCAGCACACATAAAATCTGGAATATTCATGCTAGTCGCTAGGTGATTCACCCCCTGCATGCTAATAAATCCAACGCACCTAGCTAAGGGAATAATCCCAACTCATATTGCTTATGCTAGAATATGGAAATTGAAATACTGCTTGTATTCAGACCCTCGCATGCTAAGTCCCTAACGGTTTCATCTCTCGGCTTACCTTCGGGCCCGAGCAACGTGTTTACTTGTGTTCCTTAGAAACGCATGCTGGTCTGCTTATGAATGTCTAACGTTATTGTATTGTGCAATGTATAAGCTCAATCCCGAATGCATGAATGGAACGTAGATGCAATATAAAGAAAATCATGCAATACTGCTTGTCTTGTACTCACGTAGCCTCCGGGCGATAATCACGTAGCCTACGGGCGCACGTAGCCTACGGGCGATATTCACGTAGCCTCCGGGCGATAATAACGTAGCCTACGGGCGCACGTAGCCTACGGGCGATAATCACGTAGCCTTCGGGCGAATGAATGTTATTGTTAGATCACGGACAACTTGTGCACAAGGTATAGTTCCTGCGGGCGGCTGCTGGGGCACTGGCACCGTTCCGGCTCCGGACGGAACTCACGTTTAGTCTCACGTACTTGGACAAGGTGGTATGCGGCGCCTCACGTACTTGTACGTAGCAAACCATCTTCGTCACAGACTAGTCCATTATGGCAATCAAGCCAGTGATCATCATGTATATTTGAACCTGTTGCATACTAACTTGTGTCTTCGTGGCAGGGAAGACAATGGTAAGTTGTGCAGGTGATTCAGATAGTTAGGTAAAAGACACCGGACGGTGTCAAGTGTATTCCAAGTAAATCATTGTATGCAACACACCTGATACTCCTGTAAATCGTATGCTTATAACGTGATCTTGACCATAATATCGTGTTTGCATATGTTATGCCTCCTGAATGTTTATAACTTGTCCGTGCTTAAATTATCAATGTTTGCCTTGGACAGGGAAGGAGATGGTAAGTTTGTAAGTCTCGCCGTGTTTCCTCTCATGTTGCACGGCGCACTGCCCGACACGTTAGGCTATTCAATATTTGCATAAAACTGATCCTAAGGCAACTAGAAAGACAACTTAATAGTTGGTGCACGAAACTTATATTACGTGTTTGGATTTGTCGAGCGGGCGAGTAGCTTCCCCACCAGTGCATTCAATGTACTGATAATCCACTAGTTTGTATGCAGGGTGCGGGAAAACCTCGTTCGGTGCGGATGCCTCCAACGTGCGTGCTTAGGTGTGAAGATCACTCCAAAGCAACGGTTCGTCCGGAACAGAAGCACATATACAAGACATAATATTGGAACATAGCCCGAACTCGCCTGAACATCGCCTGTACAATCATTCCACAGTTGTAGCCACTTGGCACGCTTTTACTGTTTCAGAGAGAGAGGCTTGAGCGACTTGTAATCTCGGCTATACGCCGCCTGTAATACTTGTTCATATCAATAAAGAGTTGCTTTACTTCAAACTTGTGTTTCAAATCTTCCGCTATATTTGTCGACTCAGTGAACCTATTACCGATCGCCTATGCGTTCATGACTCCGCTGCACTCGGACAATCTGTACGACTCTGTGGCTTAGAACTCTTACCGCCAGCCAATGAATCATGGCCTTGCACGAGCGTGGCTCACGCTCGTGCGACATCACGCCCGGATGGGTCAAGCGATCGTTCCGCGGGAGCGCTGGCAAGGAAGATTCCCGCCTAGCGGGAACGGCCAATTGCCTGCGGGAGATCGGGGCGTGACAGGGCACTACATACTTACCCACCAAGAAAGAGTTTCGTCCTTGAAACTCAAGGAGAAACTTTTCGATATCCAGAGCAGCGATAGTCCTCATCCCTCACCATCCTCAATCGAAAACTCTAGCAAACCATAAGCACGAAAGCACAACTCTCAAGCAACAAATCAAATCCAGAAAACTTTTGCTGACAACTTTGAGAATATCTATGGACTTTTTGTATGGAACATTCAACTTAGTAACGATATCAATGCACAAAGAATCATATTCTAGGAAAAGCAGTGAAATGTGTAAGGCCCGAGGATCGAGTTGCTCTGATACCATTATGTCATGCCTCGATCTCGAAGGTCCCGACGACGCCCCCGCCAGGCGCGAATCACCATACCTCGACGCTCCCACGAGGCGTATAGTCGTTTGCCATCGGGACGTGATGCCGTGTGAGCCTGGGGTTGCGCTCGCACAAGGCAACATCATTAAAGTTGTGGCTATCATCGAATCGATCGAGTACACAGTGGAGGGACAGTGTTACAAATAATAATCCATCTGAGTAAACGGGGCAAGATCGAGGCACAAGGTTCTCTGAATACAAGGATATCGTTCCATACATTATGTCCCTCTATACAAAAGCAGCTCAAAGCAATCGATATGGCTCAAGGCATCGAAACCAGATTTTTGGATCCTGGGGATGAGATACGCCTATCGCTTTCTCGAACGATCCAGCACCTGCGAACAAGTAAACTGTTGAAGGGTCAGTACATTGGAGAAAGTACTGGTGAGTCTAAAATCAATGAACAGAAGCAACATTCACTAAAATTAACACTAAGTAATCATGTGAGAAAATATTACATTACTAGTGATCTTTCTAGTTTTACCTATATTCGTTACATGCAGCACAGGAACGGAGTCATATTACTTCTCTTTGAAAACATCTTTAAAAACATAGTTCAATTCAATACAACCAAGCATATAAGGCAAACAGTTCAAGCATGATGTACCAAACCGAGTGTGCACAGCGTATCTCGTGAGCTATACTCAAGAACTCTAGGGTCAATGCAGCATTCAAGAACTATCATTCATTCAAGCACACAAGTTGTACTATCAATAAGATGTCGATCCCCGAGAAACTCAAGATCGTTGGCAGTAATCCAGCTAACCAATAACTCATTTATCTGATACTATTAGCAGCTGCGACTTATGGTTCAGCTCTGTACTAATAGCCATTGTTCGACCGATAAAAATGCATAAAGCACTATGAGATAAACTCTAAGATGCACATGTTCATGAAAAAGCAGGCTATATATATATTCTTGTGCTTCTTACCCCTTGTCGATCGGTTATCCCTACAGCAGACATACAAGTTAGCAACATATGCATATATAAATATATGGTTCTCTTTCCTTGTCTGTCTCTGCATCAAATAGTTAGGTATGCAAGAAGGCTAGCCTAGCATGCTCCCTAACTATCTGAATGCACCTATCTCCATGAATAAGCTAACTTCTCAAACACAAACTCAACTCTTCTCAACAGAAGCGCCGCCTCCCATCTAATAGCCACGTCCCCCTGGATCCCGTAGGACAGGAACATCAGGACACACTATTAGTCTCACCCCATCAATCTTTATCCACCATTCTAATAGCCACGCCCCGAGCTCAGGGCGCACTATTAGTCTCTCAACTTGTCATTTAGCCTCCATCCCCCGCAAGCTCCTCGGTAACAAGCATATCACATCTTATAACACACACAACGTGACAATACAAGCTTTCAACACAACGATAACAAGAATATCAGGGTGGGCTACTAGTCTCTGCATAAACAAGACACGCATTTACTCTTATAACAAAATGAGCATACATTCCATCAAGTTTTAGCATCTAAGACAAGAAATTATATATATACGATGACAAGCAAACATATAAACGATCTTCTAATTTAAGTAGGCATAGCACGGGGCTATTTATCTCTTCAAGTTAGCATGCAGTGCTACTCTTTCTTTCTCTAGCATGGCAAGGTTCGTTCGATAGCTGTGTTAGTGTAACTAGCATGCAACATTTCTTATACTTAGCATGGCAATGGTTTTATCTTTTTTAGGCAGACAGGTTCTCGTTCTATAATTCATGCAAACTTATCTTATTAAGAAAATAAGCAATTCAAAAACCTAGATTTATTATTAAGGCGTGCAAGAATCAGAGAATGAAGTTTCTTCCTACTCACCTAGATCAGTCATCTTCTGGCTCAGCAAGGAGCTCTTCAAGAAGGTTTCATTTTTGAGTCAACAATTTGATATCTCTTTACATAGTGCCTACACGGAGCGGGGCACTACAGAAACTCTACCCACCTTACAAAAATTGTCCTAGAAATTTTGAAACTTAAGGATAAACTTTTAAAAAACAAATATTAAGAAAAATAAGTTATTCTACCCACCTTACAAAGATGAAGTAGTAATATATTTTTTAAAAGAAATAGTTCAAAATTATATTCATTAAACGCTTTTGAAATAAAGGATATCCAGACATATTTTAATCATTAAGGATATTAAAATTTTATGAAATTAATAAAATTATTAGAATATAGTTTTAACCCATAACCATGTAGGTTCTTTTATATTCATATTCCACTCTCCATATTTTCTGATGTGATATATTAATCCTAAGCCATGCCACTGCGCACATGGCTTCAGTCAGGTTACCGTTTCACTGTCACGATTTAATGCTGTAGTTTCTTGTTGCCACGCCATTGATATCCATAGAATGAGTAAAAATTATGATTGTAAGGTAGCCTTACAGGTTGGTATTCTTAATAATCCAAAACATATTCAAATCAATACTTAATTTTGAACTTTTATAAATATCATCAACATCACTTTATCATAGTATCAAAATTAACAGGTAATATTATAACTTAAGATAAACTCATAAATCTGTACTATCAAAAATATTAAATATTATTTTAAATTATTGAGGTCAATGGTTTTCAAATCAAAACTGAGGTAAAATAAAATTAAAATCTGAATATCAAGGTTTGAAATCCATTGCAGAAAAATTGTCTCGATCCCCGAAATCTTATTAAATTTCTGAATCATATTTCGAGGATATAGTGCCTCGCTAATTCCGGATGAATGCAACTTTTCTTTGCACGATTCAATTGATTGACTGCAATTTTCACTGCCTCAACAAATCACTTTAGGAAATTGAATCCACAATTAGTGTGTATAAAAAATTATCATATCTTAATCACAAGTCCAAAATAGTAACTCTAAGTCACCAATCATGAGTTATATATTCAATCATGAATCCACTAATCATAATCTAATTCCAGTTCCAATCCTGCTCATCCTCATCCCAAACATCTAGTTTACTACCAAAATATGATAAAATAGCGATATTTTTAGCGACATCGTCATAAAACGTCGCTAATGTTAAAGATTTTAACGACTCCAAAAATAGACGTCGCTATACGTCTCTATTGGCGATGCAAAGAGACGTTTAGTGACTGTACTTGAGTTTTTTTTAAAGAATAGTCGCTATAAGCTTCTTTAAAATCGCTAAACGTCGCTAAATTTTTGGATTTAGTGGCTTTTTTATCGATGCTGCTTATTTTTTAATTAGCGATGTAGCTAACGTCACAAACTTTTCAATTAGCGACGTTTTGTATTTAAGTCACATTTTATTAATATATTGGCGACATTTAGCGACGTCTATTTTAGACGTCGCTAAATTATTTTATATAGGGTTCAAGATTTTATTTCCCCCCATTCTCTCGAATCCGAAGACAAAATTTTTAAAAGCCCCTCCTCCGTCGAAATCCCCTCTCCCCTAGGGCGTCCTCCTCCCTCTGGCGAAGTCCTCCCCCTCCGGCGAAGTACCCCCCTCGCGCGGCTCCTCCCCTCCGGCCTAGTTGCTCCCCTCATGCGGCTGCTCCCCTCGCGCATCTCCTCCCCTCCAACGACCTCGGACTTCGGCTTCTCCTCCTAATCTCGGTAAACCCTAACCCTATCTCTCTCTCTCTCTCTCACAGATAGGATACGATATTTGATAGTGGACATGACACATACACAGACATAGACATAACACGAGATATGACACAGATACATACACTGACACGAGATGTCACTGATATGACACGGGACATGACACAGACCCTAACCCTAACCCTATCTCTCTTCACTAATACGATACTGGACATGACACAGACCCTAATCCAAAGTCGAGATACGACACAGACCCTAACCCTATCTGAGTTAATTAGACGCAGTCTTGGGTATCAGTATCGTGTAAAATACGATGTAGATCTTGACTCAAGGAGAGTCGTATACACGGACACGGAAATAAATCTTCAAAGTTAAGACACGATTCAGTATTAGCTTATTCTAGAACTCGTATCCAACTTGGGTTAGAGTAGTGTCAAACCTATTCTTGACACAAGAGTTCATGTTAGGGTGGTTGTGAAATGGCATTGGTGTATGCATCTCGTAACCAAGGACACAACATCCCCCTTGGCCCCGATGACCTCCCTCGGCTTCCTTCAACCCCGACGACCCCCCTCCTCGGTCAGAGGGTCAGGTAACGTATATTTGGAATGAGTGCCATTTTGATAATATACACTACCAAATATTCACATGAGTATGTACTTTAACGATGTCTATTTATCTTTGCAGAAGTATCTAAAAATGGATCTAAATTACTATCTACGTCATTGTTCGTGGATGTACAACCGTCATCCTAATGACATATGCGATATGAGAGATAAATTAATAGAGGGTGTACAGCAGTTCCTACAGTTCGCCAAGGCGTTCTCTTAGTACATAGACGGTACCAAAATTAAGTGTCCATGTGTGAGATATCGCAACTTGAAATATCATCCAGAATTGAAAGTCACATATCATTTGTACTCGAAGGATTTCATGCCGAATTACTATCAGTGGACTGCGCACAAAGAACTCGTATCTTTAGCATCAAAGTCGGAGCCTTATATGGAGCCATATATGGATGTCCACGACCACGCTGCTTATGACGACGAGTGGGTGAACATAGTTTTTGACACGGCGGGGCCTAGTTTTCATTCGGACAATCATGATGTAGCTGAGGAGGCACCGAATGCCGATGCTGTAAAGTTTATGGAGTTGTTGGCGAATGCAAGGACTCTATTATATCCTAGTTGTGAGGATCATTCATCATATGAGGTAGTTTCAAGATTGTTGAGCATCAAGTCCGATTTTAATATGTCGTAAGAATGCTACAACCGACTGATGGAGTTGATTATAGAGATCTTGCCAGAGGGTGCTAAGTTGTCTAAAAACTTCTATCGATCTAAGAGGATGGTGAGATCGCTCTGGATAGGATACGAGAAAATTAATACATGTCACAACGGGTGCATGTTATACTACAAAAATTACAAGGATGAAGACACATACGATTCTGTGGTGTTGATCGCTACAAGGCCACTGGTAGAGGAAGGTTTGTCGGTGCAAGAAAGCCTACCGATTCAATGCACTACTTGCCTTTGACACCGTGGTTGTAGAGGTTTTTTTGGTGAAGGAGACTGCAGAAAACATGAGTTGGCACAGGCGAGAACAGATTGAAGGAGTGTTGGATCATCCATCTGATGGAGAAGTATGAAAGCACTTTGATCAAGAGTATCCATATTTTGCTTCGGATCAGCGTAATGTCAGATTGGGCCTCTCCTCCGACGATTTTATCCCATTCGAACTTTTGGGCTTCCAGTATTCGTGTTGGCCTGTGATTGTCACTCCTTAAAATCTACCACCTTGGATGTGCATGAAGACTCCGTATATGTTCCTAACCGTTATTATCCTGGGTCCGAAAAATCTGAAGAGGAACATCGATGTGTATTTACAACCATTGATAGATGAGTTAAATCTACTGTGGAAAGTAGGTGCCAACACATATGATGTTTCTATAAAGCAAAATTTTTATATGAGGGCAGCACTTATATGGACCATCAACGACTTTTCGGCCTATGAAATATTATCGGGATGGAGCACTCATGGTCGTCTCTCATGTCCGTATTGCATGGACCGCACTAAGGCTTTCTATTTGAAACACGAAGGCAAATCGTGCTTCTTCGATTGTTATCGACAATTTTTGTCGAAGGATCATCCGTACCGGAGGAACAGAAATAAGTTTTGTGCCGACGTTATAGAGAAGGCCAATCTACCGCCATGGTAGCCCGGATACATGATATATAAAAAGGTAAAAGATTTACCAAGTGCTATCGAAGAGCCTACTAAGGGGTACAAGTGTAACAGATTCGTTCATACTCATAACTGGACGAAGAGGAGTATATTCTGGGATCTGTCATATTGGAGCATCAATCTGATCAGACATAACCTTGATGCCATGCATATCAAGAAGAATGTGTTTGATAACATAATTAATATTATAATGGACGTAAAGAAGAAGACGAAAGACAATCCGAAGGCCAGGTTGGACTTGCAAGAAATATGTAGACGTCCTGCGTTGCATTTGATAGAGGAGGAGAATAAAAAGTTAAACCAGTCTAAGTCAATTTTTTCAGTGGAGAAGGAGGATAAAGGGAGACTTTGTAGGTGGATTCATGGTCTAAAATTTCCAGACAGATATGTGTCAAACTTGAGAAGATGCGTCAACCTCAATGAGAACAAACTGACGGGTATGAAGAGCCGCGATTGTCACGTATTCATAAAGGGGTTAATTTCGATTGTATTTCGGAAATTTTATCGCAGGTCGTTTGGGATCCATTGACAGAGCTCAATATATTCTTCAGAGATCTTTGTTCTACTAAGTTGCTCGTCGATCGTCTAGAAAAGCAAGAGAAGGACATTGTTGTAACACTGTGCAAGCTCGAAAAGGTTTTTCTCCTAGATTCTTCAACTCCATAGAGCATTTGCCAATTTATCTTTCCTATGAGGCACGTGTTGGTGATCCTGTCGGTTATTGGTGGATGTACCCGTTCGAGCGGCATCTGAATCAGCTAAAGAGAAAGGTAAAAAATAAGGCACGAGTTAAAGGCTCTATTTGTGAAGCTTATGTTCTCAAGGAGATTACAAACTTTTGCTCGACATATTTTAAATCTTAGGTTGTTACTAATATAACCAGAGCTCCGAGAAATGATAATGGATATCAGGAATCTAATAATGCAATACTGAAAGTATTCAATGCGTCCAGAAAGCCTTTGGAAAAATTAAAGAAAAGATATATGAATGACGATGAGCTAAGGGCTGCTCAGTTGTATATATTACTCAATTGCGATGATGATAAAGTGGAGAAGCTAGAGGGGTAAGTAATTAATACGTTCATGTTTACATCATCTTAATATAATAGTATAAGATAATATTATACTACTAATCAGAAGTTGCTTTATTGTTTTTCAGCACATATAATGATGAGCTGAGGTCGGTTAGACCCTACATAACAGACGAAGAAGTAAAACAAGAAATGAGACATCATTTTTCTTCTTGGTTGAGCACATATGTAAGGAGCTCGGTAATTACTTTTCTGTATTCACTTGTACAATAAATAATTTACTATCGCTACTTTGGTATTTAGGTCGATCGTCTAATAACACCTGAGACTGAATCTATTAGAACTCTAGCCAAAGGAGCAATTATTGCCGTCAAAATATGACCAAGTTACTGTGTGAATGGGTTTAGGTTGAAGTCAACAAATGCTCCAATCAAAGACACCTTCCTGGATCTTGATTCTACAAAAAATAGTTGTTTGTGTATCAAATCTTCAAACTACAAAGACGTCGATCAAGGCAATAATTTCTTTGGCATCTTTCGAGAGATTATGGAGTTGACATATAATTATGGCACAGAACCTGCTAATATCAAGATATTCAAGTGTGAATGGATCGATCTGATTCAAGATCAGGGTTGAAAATTGACTAGCATGGTCTTGTGGATATAAACTACAAGCGTAGATATCAAGGCTATGAACCATTTATCCTATCAAGTCAAGCTCGGCTCATGTACTTCACAACTTATCCTAGACGGGGGACAGCAAAATCGGATTAGTGGGTAGTATGCAAGACTAAAGCTAGAAATACCTTTGACGTTGACAAAATAGCTTATCAGGAGGACAAGCTACCACTTATAACAAATATTGTAGATGTGCACTCAACGAAAGTTATTCATTACACGACACGACTAATAATGTAGAAGAGGTAGAATTATCCGAAGAGGAAGATGAAGTAGATAAAAGTAGAGATGGGGAGGAAGAGGAGGACGAGGAAGGCGAACAAGATAAATTTATTGAAGATGATTGAAAATAAAATAAATCTATTTGGACTTGCGACATGTATTATATTTTAACTGTAGAATATACTATTCATTTAGACTTGTGACACTACTAGTTATTTACTATACAATTCTATTAATACTATGAGATATGTATAATATTTTGACTGTAGAATGTACTATATATCTGTTTATTTGTTCTATCATCATATGTTGTTATTAGGTATAACAGGATGATGTAGAGCGTTTGGCAGGTCCCGAGGTAGACAGAGTGCTCCTCCAGTACTGCCTACTGTTGGTTCTGGATCCTCGTCGCCGAGTACTCCATTATATCGACTAGTCACATCTTCGACTATAACGACGTTACGTGGCAGCACGCCTGGAATGAGTAGTTCCAGTCCTGAGACTACTTTCTCCTGCTGATGGAACCATGGAGATAGATGAACAGATGGCGGTGGTTGACCCGACGTTGTCCCAGCATCAGCGAGATCCTCCATGCGCACCTTCGGACGAGACGAGGACAGAGATTTGGGTCAACGGTACAAAGTAAGTCAATTAGTTGGTTTATCATCATATATATCGTGTATTTCTTTATTCATCATATATTTACTTTTTTATGAATATAATTATCTATGTATAGATATTGTCCATCGTCGGTACAGAGAGGCCTAGGCCACATTCTGAGGAACTACCATGGTGGCCCTTGATCAACTACTATGATGCTCCGGATGAGAGGAAGGCGTTCTGGTTTGCGCACTTTAAAGTAAAAGTATATTTGGTTTTAATATCAATCATCTAATTTATGCATATTATATAACTTACTAAATTAATTTTTGTAGCAAACGTATTTCTATCCACCGCACCGGGCCGAGTTGATCGAGCAGATGTTTTCTGTCGTCGCCGCCAAGGTTATTCGTGATGCTCTGGATGACCAGAAGGCTCGTGATCGCGAAAGAAAACCGATCCAAGGTTAGATCATGCCTGAAAGTGGAATGCGATGAGGGCTAGATTCGATGATCCAAGGTACAAGGAAAGGTCTGAGAAGGCCAAGGCGGCTAGGAAGAAGGCAGCAAAGTAGTGTGGTGGCTCGATTCCGATGCCAGAATATTTTCGTCGTTTGGTATAATTTTTATTTCAAATATATTATTTTAATACAAGTACGATAAAATGGTAGTAGGATAAAATATTTAATTTTAGTACTAAATAATATATTTTTAACAGGTACAGAGAGGTAAGGACGTCAATATTGTGACCGTCTTCCTGGCCACCAATCGAAATGGCGGGAAGCTCATTGATGAGAGGGCCTCGCAGACCTATGTAAGTATTACTTTACTTTGCGTTAATTTTAATATAACTTAGAAAATATGCAAATAAATATATATGTAGTTAGTAATAAGTACCTTAGACATTAGCAATTATCGAGTATTTATACTTTTCTAGGCCGAGTTTCTTAGGCTGCGTGAGCGAGGGACTGCTAGTTCACCTACATCGGGAGAGGCTGGTACTTCCTCGCAGCCCTCTCCAGCTCCATCGGCGAATGAGCTGTCGGTGACCGCCGCTTGCGGTCTCCAGAGGGGTATGTACTACGGTACCGGATCCTGTGGCACCCTTGTTGTGACACAGTCATCTAGGACCTCCACTACAAGTGCGCATTCCCCAAAGCCCTCGTAGGCGTCTTTCCGAGTCCAGGAGGTCGTTGACCGTCAAATTGTCTCTCTTCGTGACGAGTTGCAGCGAATGATGAAGGAGGAGCCCCTGTCCCAGCCACAGGCGGGCGATGCGACGCTCATCGCACGATTTGATACGCTCGAGCGTAGCATCATGGAGCTCAGGGATATGACATCTGATCTTAGAGCATTAACAGAGCGTAGCTGACGGAGTTGCAGGCATAAAATCTGTCCAAGGGCGAGAGGCTGAAGATGATGCAGGATTCAATGGTTCATAGCAATAAAAGCTTGTTATCTACCATGGATTCATACAACCATCGACTAGCACTATCGGAGCAGATACGTCCTCCTGGTGTGCTTTCATCGATACTGACTCCACCGACGTCACTGTCTTCTTCATCGATATCAGTATTAATTTCATGGGAGCAGTATGATTTGTTCTTATCCATGTTGCGCGCCGGTGGTCATCCTTCTGCAGATCTACAGTAGTACTAGTTAGGACAGTTTACTAGTTATTTGTGTTTTTACCCATGATATTGGGTCATTTATGACTATTATACATTTTTGAGGCTTTCAGACTTTATTTCTTACACTCAGTTGTGTAGATATTTATTGTATTCTTTACGACGAGATTTTCTTCAGACTCGGGTTGTAATTCCAATGTTTTATTTTCTTTAAATTTTACTATATTATTCATATAAAATGTATGTGAATTTACTGGTGTTGAGTGTTCTACCGAAGGGGTCGGCGAACACAGGGAATTCAACGGAGGGTTGCTCCTGGTCTATTTATATACTGCAGGAAGATTGGTTTTGAAACCATTTTATATTCTATTTTTTTATTTTTTTACTGAAAATTTTGCAACGTTTAGCGACTATTAGTAACACAAGAAAACGTCGTTGATAGTCGCTGAATTCAACCAGTTTAGCAACATTCAGCGACACTATACATGTCAGTGATAGTCGCTAAACGTCGCTAATTTCAAAAAATAGTACCGACTATTGCCGACACGTTTAGCGACTTACAGTGACTCCATAAAACGTCACCAAACGTCGATAATTTCAGAAAATAGTACCAACTCTTACCGACACGTTATATGTCGCTAAAATTGTGACGACACGTTGCTAAACGTCACTAAAACTACGACGCATTAACGTCGCTAAAATATGTCGCTATTGCAACGTTAAGCGATATTTTTGTTGTCAGCGACTTGATAAAATGCGACTAACATTAAATGTTGCTAATTATGTCGCTAATTTTCATTAGCGACATTTTTCACCAATTTAGCGACGTTTTTAAGCATCGTTAATTTGACTTATTTTGGTAGTGATTCACTTCTAGGTTTGAACCAACTTAATATCAATCCATAAGTTAGAAAAAGTTTTTATGGTCACCCATCACTTCATCTTATATATTTATTCTATCCAAGATTCAAAACTTCTTCTAAGCCATCAATTTGGTCATTCTGAATCAATGATCATTCACCAAGAATTTTATCATTTATCAAGTGGAATTAAACTAATATCCATTCTTTTATGCCCATGTTCACTTCAATTAAGTCATTCGAGCTCCCATACTATTATTCAATCCACCAATATTTCAGTAGCTAACACTGATCAAAAACAATGCTTGATTATTCACTATGCATCAAACTCATTGTTCATCCAAACAAATATTCTCGAGTCAACGTCTATCAATTTTCAATATGCCTCAATATTATTAAATATTTGTATCACCGAGGAGACATCCATTCATTAACTCAACTTGGTTCAATCAAATGCTCTCTTTCGAACCTAATATAAAATTAGCATATCCATATTAAAGATTAAATCAGTTCTCGTCTATCTCATATCATCGAATAATTCTATTATGACATTCTTAGAGTCATTCTCAAATCTTTCAATCATATATCTTCCAATTGCATTATCGAACATTCTTATTGAATTCAATCTCAATCATATCCAATATGAGCCATAATTTTATACATAATCCATATTAATTTTCTCAATCAAGCCATCCATTTTACTATTCTAAATCTTTATCTAGTACTATCTTAATCGTTTAGGAACAATTCTCGTTCATCATAAACAATTCCAATAAGAGACCCATAAAATTATATTAATTAGGCACAAATAAATAAATATTCATTCACAGGAAACTCGATCACAGAAAGTCCAATCAAAATATTATTTTACAGAAAATCTAATCAACAACTAAATAATAATATATAAGAGTATTTAGAATGAGTACACTTATTGTAGTCAGGAATACTGTGAAAAATAAAATTAGATAGAGAAACAAAGATATTATTCAAGATTCTACTTAATAAGATACGAATATAACAAGGAGATTAAGAAATTTGAAGTTGGGGATTTATGAAAAATAGATATATGAAAATCTGACAAGGAAAGGGACGAGTTAGGATTTAAGTACCGATGAGATCAATATATTGAGGAGTCATACTATACTTAATAAGCTACATACAATATATATATATATATATATATATATATATATATATATATATATATATATATATATATCTTATGCGGGATACTATTAGAACTAACTTACCTAATAGTCTCTCCAAGCTAAGTTTGTATCTATACTAGTCCCAAATGACACACTATACCCATACTAAAATCCAATATCATTATTGGTCTATTGGCTACGAGGTCTTATACTTCTTATTATTCCCTTCTACATAATAGTTCTTGATAAATTTGAACTCCCGACTTACTAGGGATAATTCAAGATCTTTAAGGAATTTCTGTAATCCTTTTTCCGACCATACCAATAAAATACTTGTCTTATTCTATTTTGAATTACTTGAGCTAGAATTCAGGTCAATGACTATCCTTAGACTATCCTAGATTTTGTTTTTCCAAATATCATCCATTTAACATCAATATTCTTGGGCCAAATCCAACCGATATTTCTACTCGATATGTAATCATTTTAGAAAATCAATCAATCTTTTACCACCAAATAACTTGCCAAGTTTACTATATTAAAATCTCAATTTGTACTATACATCAATACTTGGTTATAAAAGAATCTAACTCGACTCAAAATTATTTTGATATAAACTTATCTTCTATCTACATAGAACTTTCAGTCTAAAATTGGACTGATCGAGTAATGCAAAAACTACTATATCAGAGCTAGACTTGCATCAAGTGAGCAGATCAACTATATATCGTCACTGGTCTAGATAACACCAAATCCCGAACCTCTTGGCCCAAGTGTCGTATCTATAAATTAGTGCAACAAATAACGAGGAACTAAACTGGAATACCATGAATAAAATTTAATGTCAAGTTCTTGTAATTTGTCCTCTTTCAAGCACTCATTGCATAAAGGGGAATCCTTAATTTCAACCAAACAATTATATAACAATATAAAAACATATAGTTTCAAGAAAATTAATTCTCTTTTCACTTTTTGTGGTATCTCTTCACAGTGCTTTTGTGTTCACACTTCACGGTTCTCTGAAACTTTGTGTAATTGTTTCAAGCAAACATATATTTTTCACATTTTTGGAAACTAAGTGTCTTTCAAATGAAACCTATCATTATTGTTGGGCGCACAACAGAAATAGACTCAGAAAAATCAGAGAAATACCTCAGAGAAAGCTCACAACCACAAAGACAATGATTTATGTGGTTCGGCCAAGATGCCTACTTCCACAGACGAGGGTGATTCAATTCCACTATAAAGAAGAAAAATAATTACAATTGCTCTCTTGCTCTCAAGAACTCTCCACAAAAATTCCTTCAAAACTTTTGTATTGAACTTATTCAACTTTTTTTTTGCTCTCTTATGTCGAACTGATTCAACAATCATTGAGCACAATTTGAGATATAGTCTTGTGTTGAAATTATTCTACAACTTACATGGGCATTCTTGAGATACTCTTGGAGAAACCTTTGGCCCCTTTAAATAGCATACCATATGTCTATACATAGAAATCCAACATTATGTAGGAATAGGAATCCAATAATATATAGGCTTGGGAATCCAATATTATGTAGGCTTAGGAATCCAATATTATTCTTGTCAAAAATTTGGTCAAATATCAAAGTCAATCTTCTTCAAAGATATGGTAAAATATATTTTTCTTTATATCTCCACATTGGCAAGGTTTTGTCACAAAACCGAGCTGACACAATTTTCAACCGCACAGCTTCACCAAATCAACCACTCGTCAATCTCATCCCTATGGGCTCTCAAGCAACACTTCTCCACCTGACTGTGGAGAAGCATCATTTTTCTTGTACACCCATTTACAGCCTATAGCTCGCTTGCCCTTGGGCAATGGAACCAAATCCCATGTACAGTTCTTGTAGAGAGACTCAATCTCTTCATGCATAAGTACCATCCATCTCTCACTGCTAGTATCTTTGACAGCCTGTTTAAAGGTGATAGGCTCGCCATCCTCTACTAGCAGTGCATATGCCACCACAATCAACTGTCCATAGTGCTTTATCGGTTCATCAAATCCATATATGTGCACTGGCTTAATCGGTCTCCTTGGCCTAGTAGTAGCCAAAGAATCTGGCTGCTAGTGTTGCTCTTTCTCTGGTTGTTGTTCTTGTGAGGCTTGATGAACATCTTCAGAAATCTCCAGCTTATCTGATGCATCCTCGGATGACTCAATCTCAAAAGTTTGAGATGTGCTAATCTTTATCAGACTCACTCTTCTTGCTTGAAGTCAACACTAAAGACTCATCGAAGGTGACATCCCTGTTGATTAAGAAGATTTTATCCTCCAGACAGTACAGCCAGTATTGAAGGACCGTATATGGCAACTCTAGAGGGGAGGTGAATAGAGTATAGCGGAATAATCTACCCAATTAAAAATTAAGCAGAGTGAAGGCAGTAAATAACAAGCAATGTATATGCAATATAATAAAGTAAGAGAAAGAGAGAGCAAACACCGCGATGTATAGTGGTTTCCGTCTGAGAGAACTAGTCCAGTCCCGAGAACTCTTGCTCGAAGTTTTATCCACTATAATCACCAATAGTGAATCATAAGCTTTGATTTGAAGGCTTGCCACTTCTTACACAACGAGTTTTGATCCGAAGTCTCACAACTTCACATACCATGAGTTTTGATCCGAAGGCTCGCAACTTCACACACCAGAGGGGCTTGATGAACCAAGCTCTTTATAACTCTTTAGACTTCTAGTCCGATATCGCACTTGGAACTTAGAAGGCTAGGGAGTTGATCTTGGAGATAAGAAATTTAGGCTCTAAGGGTTTACTTACTATAGGATAGAAAGATGGAGAATGGTTTAGTGTATAGGAATATGGAAATCCAATCCTATTTATACTGTATTGGCAAACCGAATTCGGCCAGAATTTGGATGGGGTTTAATTCAAATTTACAACCGTTGGGCCAGAAAATGTCACGCCCCGATCCCGAAGGTCCCGACAACACCCCCGTCGGGCGCGAATCATCGCGCCTAGGCTCGCCCACGGGATGTATTATCGTTTATCGTCGGGACATAATATCGTACGAGCCTGGGGTTGCGCCCGCACAAGGCAACATCGTTAAAATTATGGCTATCATCGAATCGATCGAGTTCGCAGTGGAGGGACAGTGTTGCAAACAATAATCCATCTGAGTATATAGAGCAAAATAAGGCACGAGGTTCTCTGAATACAATGGTATCATTCCAAATATTATGTCTCTCTATACAAAAGCAGCTCAAAGCAATCGATAAGGATCAAGGCATCGAAACCAGATTTTCTGGTCCTAAGGATGAGGCACGCATATCGCTTCCTCGGATGATCCAGCACCTACGAACAAGCAAACTGTTGGTGGGTCAGCACTTTGAAGAAAGTACTGGTGAGTATAAAATCAACAAAACAGAAGCAACATTCACTAAAACCAACACTAAGTAATTATGTTATAAAATATTATATTACTAGTGATCTTTCTAGTTTTACCTAGGTTCATTACATGCAGCACAGGAACGGAGTCATATTACTTCTTTTGTAAACATCTTTGAAAACAGAATTCTTGTTTGATTCATTCAAGCACACATGGTAAGATAATATTCTATTATCAGGGTGTGAACATCGTGTCTCGTGAGCTATACCCAAAGACTCTAGGGATAATGCACCATCTAGGAACTATCCTTCTATCAAGCAAAACAAGATGAACTATCTATATTCTTTTGGTCCCCAAGAAACTCAGGATCAGTAGTGATAATCTAGCTAGACAATGACTCTTTTATCTGATGCTATTAGTAGTTGTGACTCAAGGTTGCTCTTCACTATCATTAGCAGTCGGGACCAAGGTTCAGCTCTTCACTAATAGCCATTGCCTGACGGTTGCGAGCGCATGAAACACTATCAAATAAACTCTATGATGCAGACAAAATGAACAAGCAGGCCATCTATTTCTTCTCTTCTAACTCTGTGTGGACTGGCCGCCCTCTCTGAATAAGTTCAAGCACGATGTAGTTCCATCAAAACACAAGCGATATAAAAATATGTTCAAGTAATCTTTTACCCTTCTTATTAGCATGGCAAGGTTCTCTATAGACAAGCATTCAAGTTCTAGCTAAGCATGAAGTTCTATTATTCATGCAACAGAAATAATAATTTTCTTAGCAACAGGCATTACAAAACTCAGATTCATTATTAAGGTGTGCAAGAATCAGATAACAAAGTTTTTGTCCACTCACCTAGATCAGTCATCTCCTGGTTCAACAAGGAGCTCTTCAAGAAAGTTTTCTTTTTGAGTCAGCAAATCGATATCTCTTGTACATAGTACCTATGCGGAGCGGGGCACTACATACTTACCTACCAAGAAAGAGTTTCATCCTCGAAACTCAAGGAAAAACTTTTCGATTTCCATAGCAGCGATAGTCCTCATCCCTCACCATCCTCAATCGAAAACTCTAGCAAACCACAAGCACGAAAGCATAACTCTCAAGCAACAAATAAAATACAGAAAAATTTTGCACAATTTTGAGAATATCTATGGAATTATTGTATGGAATGCTCTATTCAATAACGATATCAATGTACAAGGAATCGTTAGCTAAGAACAACAGCAAAATATGCGTAAGGCCAGAGGATCGAGTTCCTCTGATACAATTATGTCATGCCCTGATCCCGATGGTCCCGACAAAGCCCCCGCCGGGCGTGAATCACTGCGCATCGGAGCTCCCATGGGGCGTATTGTCGTTTACCATCGGGATGTGATACCGTGCGAGCCTGGGGTTGCGCCTGCACAAGGCAACATCGTTAAAGTTGTGGCTATCATCTAATCGATCGAGTTCGCAGCGGAGGGACAGTGTTGCAAACAATAATCTATCTGAGTATACGGGGAAAATTAAGGCACGAGGTTCTCTGAATACAATGGCATTGTTCCATACATTATGTCCATCTATACAAAAGTAGCTCAAAGCAATCGATACGGCTCAAGGCATCGAAATCAAATTTTTGGGTCCTGGGGATGAGGCACGCCTATCGCTTCCTTGGACGATCCAGCACCTGCGAACAAGCAAACTGTTGGTGGGTCAGCACTGTGGAGAAAATATTGGTGAGTATAAAATCAACGAACAGAAGCAACATTCACTAAAACCAACACTAAGTAATTATGTTATAAAATATTATATTACTAGTGATCTTTCTAGTTTTACCTGGGTTCGTTACATGCAGCACAGGAAAGGAGCTATTTTACTTCTTTTGTAAACATCTTTGAAAACAGAGTTCTTGTTTGATTTATTCAAGCATATATGGCAAGCCAATTATTCTACTATCAGGGTGTGCACAGCGTGTCTTGTGAGCTATACCCAAAGACTCTAGGGACAATGCACCATCTAGGAACTATCCTTCTATCACGCAAAATAAGATGAACTATCTATATGCTTTTGGCCCCAAAAAACTCAAGATCAGTAGAGATAATCCAGCTAGCCAATGACTCTTTTATCTGATGCTATTAGTAGCTGTGACTCGTAGTTGCTCTTCACTATCATTAGCAGTTGGGACCAAGGTTCAGCTCTTCACTAATAGCCATTGTCCGACCGATGCGAGTGCATGAAACACTATCAAATAAACTCTATGATGCAGACGAAATGAACAAGCAGACCATCTATCTCTTCTCTTCTATCTTTGTGCAGATTGTCCGCCCTCTCTGAATAAGTTCAAGCACGGCGTGGTTCTATCAAAACCCAAGCAATATGAAAATATGTTCAAGCAATCTCTTACTCTTCTTATTAGCATGGCAAGGTTCTTTGTTGACAAGCATTCAAGTTCTAGCTAATCATGCAGTTCTATTATTTATGCAACAAAAACAATAATCTTCTTAGCAACAGGCATTATAAAACTCGGATTCATTATTAAGGCGTAAAAGAATCAGAGAACGAAGTTTCTTTTCACTCACCTCTTTTCACTCACCTAGATCAGTCATCTTCTGGTTCAACAAGGAGCTCTTCAAGAAAGTTTTCTTTTTGAGTCAGCAAATTGATATCTCTTGTACATAGTGCCTACGCGGAGCGGGGCACTACAGAAAATCAGAAGCTAATTGAACTGGTTGATTTTATACTAAAAAGGTAACCGAGTTCGGGGCAAATTCTGTCCGAGTTCGATTTCTAAGTATGGTAGACTTTGTTAATGAATGTGGCATGATTTGGTGGATAGGTTCTTTGGTTTATTTAAGTGGACTAGGTATCTGGGTATAGGTAATTTGATTTGCCAGTATGACTCAGCTTACATCAATCCTAAACTCAACTAAAATATCAAATTATATATATAAATTAGAGCACTGATGACGCCAAACTTCTGAAACATCTGCTGACCTGAAGACGCTTTTTTTCTTGACGGTAGTTATACAAAGATAACCAGATCTGGGAATCTGAATACCTTTCAGGGGCTTTTCCCCCGAACCTCCACGAAGGGCGCTGCCCCCATCGACCTATGTCTGCTGACCGGGCAGCGGAACCCCCGGGTGCAAGGCTCTAGATAAGTCGTAGGCGGTTGGACGAAATCTTCTGGTATAACGTCATCTTTAGCTCATTGTAATATATCATATATCCATTGCTATCTTGCTTATTTATTTCTATAAATACATGTTAGACGAACAAAAAATATACAGAAGCAAATATTATATATCTGGACCATACTGAGTTTAAGTAGAAGATACTATGGTGATTGATAGATTATCGTAATGTTAAACTTAATCGATTATCCATATTCAAAAACTAAACATAAACATTGTGCCAATAGGTATCCCTTCACTCCTTGTGCATATCCTAAAAAAATAGCCTTCTTGGCTCTCAGATCTAATTTACTATCGTTGACATGATAGTAAGATTTGCATCCAAACACGCGCAAAATGTTGTAATCTGCTGGTTTTTCAGTCATTTTCTCAAATGGAGTCTTACAATTTATATTCGGAGTTTGTGATCTATTAATCAAGTACCGCGCCATGTGTATAGCATATGCCTACCATTCTTTGCCTAAACCGGCATTGGAAAGCATACATCTTGCTTTCTCAAGCAAGGTTCGGTTCATCCTCTATTCTAATCCATTCTGCTGCGGCGTGTGTAAAACCCCCTTCCTAGAAAATCGTATATACCTTTTTATTTATTAATTATTAATTAAATTGTAGTAATTAGGTCTAAATAGGAAAAATAGATTTTAATAATTTTTCATGTTAGGTGTTCGGGCACTTAGAGGACTTGTGGGACCATCAAGAATTTTTTTCAAAATTTATTCCATGTAGGAGACCCCTTGAGCTGTTGCTAGCCTAACGATGTGCATTACCCTAATATATAAATTTTCTTATGAGTATATATATATATATATATGTATATACAAATATATATATATGTATATATATATTTTATAAAGAGTTAAAAGGAAAAGAATTATTAATTAAAGTAACTAAGTTTAATATAATAATATTAATAATAAGCAACTATTCCTCTTTAGCCATGCAAATTTCTTTGCCAGCAACTTTAGCCTTGCTAAAAGTTGCTCTAACAGCAACATGAACTCGTAGCAACTTTGGAGCCGCACACACTTGCCAGGCAAGTAAAACCCGACCTTTCCTATTCAGCGGCTTCACCCCCTCTCACCCGCGGACCCGCCTCCAACTTCCCCCTCTCTCTTAATATATATATATATATATATATATATATATATATATATATATATATATATATATATATATAGTTAGCTCTAAAACCCTAACCTAGAAACTCCAGACTTTCTCTTCCCATCTAGAGCCGTCACCGCAGCCAGAGAAGCCTCGCCAAGCCATCCAACCATCCCGTCGACGCCGACCTCGCAAACTGCAGTTTCTCACTCGAGGCATCTTCGCTCCGGCGTGATTTTCCGTCGACTCGCTCGACCAAACGCTGTTCCGTTTTCATAGGTATGATCATCCCTTAACCCACTCCAATATTTATTTTATAGCCAACCTCGAAAAACGTGTGCCCTAGTGAAAAATAGCGCCCAAGTTGGCCCGGACTTACCCAATTCTGAAATCGCAGAAACTTGCGATGACCACCCATATTGTCGAGTTCGTATCTCCCACCACAGAGATCCAAATTCGATGATTCTTTTTGATACCTGTAGATTACTTAACCTAGTTTATTTTCTGTTTAATAACCCTGTGCTATTAGTTGCTGTGGACATAATTATATTCGCCACAAAACTGTGCGCACACACTTTTTCCGGTTTTCCAAAAGTTGGAGATCGGAGCGCGCCCCGCCAAACGGGACCGCCCCGCCGTGTGCCAAGTGTACCAAATGGTGCACGCAGCATAACGGGACACATGAAAATTTGTGGCGACTGATTCGGACACGTGTGCGCGCCGAAATCAGGCCGTATCCGCGGACACATTTTGTGTCGCCACTTTTGTGGAACTCGCACGTATTTTGTGCACGCTTGTCAGATTGCGACGAAACTTGCGCCACTGGACTCGTGGTAACGCGCTGGTTCTGTGACCCAATTTTCATGTATTTCTGATATGGTTGACCAGATCGCCAAATGGCGGGCCCCACAGTTGACTTTTTGGACAAAATAGTGTTCGGCTCATCGGAATCCACATTTGGACATACCGTTGGGTTCGTATTGACATTTAGAGTTGTTTGACCCACAGTTTGTCCCATTTAGAGACTGTTACCCTCGGCACATTTTTCGGTGCAAAGTGGGCCACACGTGGACCCCACTTTTGTACGAAATTACCGTTTTGCCCCTGTGTCCAAATTGGACGAAAAGGATGTGCTTTTTAGCTATTTTGCTCATTCCGAAAATGTTGGTGATGTTTATTTCAGCATCCGGAGACGTTTGTGCGGAGTCCTTAGTTCCAGGTTCAGTGTCTTTGACATTTGGGCGCGTACACTTTACAGATTTCTTGCCAGGCAAGTATACCTTGCCATTGTACTGTATTTACATTCCATATGAGGCATGCATGTTTATTTCCTATTTATTTAGTTCATTTATTTTAAACTGCTATATAAACTGCGCGTCCAAGGAAACTTGGGTGCAACGACGGTGTCGTCGTACTATGTTTTTATTTATGTATATGCATTGGACCTACTTTATGAGACTACCCCATCTTCATGAGGCATTTATGTTTCATTGGCCGTGACACTATTCTTACACGAGTGTGAGTCACATGTAGGACACGGACTTGCGTACTCGGCTGGCCACTGGTACGTATAGGTCGTGCGACGGATAGGGATAACTGCCAATAGAAACTTTGCATGCTAGTAGACCTGGCGGTTATTAGAGGTTTATTGTGTCATGGACATGACATGCTTAGAGCATTGGGTGGGGAGAACAACAAGTACCGCATTTGAGCTCCTTTGCACTTTTATCTATTGTGCGCCCGAATTCTCCGCTGGAGATACGGGTGGTGATGACCACTATATATTATGTATTATCAGGCGGGCCTCCGCCGTTCAAAAGATGACGTGCCTTTTAGGCCCCTGGATCTCCAATAGAGAACCATGCCAAATCCCAGGTTTTCAGCCAGATAGCTCACTTGTGGGGAAAGGTGTTCTTAACTGCATTCACTTAGACGGTTAGGCGACCCAATGGATGTTTACTTTCAGTACTTTATTGGCATGTGCTTTTTGTATCTTGTTACGTCCCTCTGGGGACCTGGTCCCTTCCAGATATAGGTGAGCAGGAGTACCCACAGGAGTATGGACCTGGACCTGACGCTACCTATCAGTCTGAGACGATCTTATCTTCTGATTATATGTGATTCATTGCAGCTGTTTAGAGATTCTAGTTGCTATTCTTTTCTAGACATTTATTCTTATATTAGAGTTTATTCTCTTCTCTCTTTAGTAGTTTATTATAGTCGATTTGCAGTGGATTTGTTTCCACCCGACTATCACACTTTGAGATTACTATTTGAGACTACTTCTTTGATATTCAGTTATTGATTTCCATTATTCTATTATTTGTGCTGTGGATGAGATATAGAACTGCGTGTGACTTGTTGTGACATATATTTACCACTGTGGATTGGATATTCATGTACAGCGTACGTGTGTATATGGTTTCCATATATTGGAGTTCGTATACATACGGCTGGCGTGTTACGTATTTCTAGTCCTACGTATTTTGGGACTGGGGCGTGACATGTTTTTGTGGTGGCCCATGCAGGTCAAGAATATATTGTCTCGGTTATGTAACTGTACCGAACAAGCCTGCGTATAGGAATAGAGAATAAGGATCTCATCCACGCTTGATTGAAATTCATCCTTCCTATTTAATACTTGCATCCTGTTTGATTCCTGTACTTTTTCTAATCGTTTCGTACATCAACTGCAGAGAGATGGATATGCAGAATGGATGTACTGCCGCCGATGGCGACGCAACTTCTGGAGTCAATGGTCAGACTCAAGGAGGGACCCCAACGATTCCTAGGCTTCTGGGGCCAGATGGACAGACTCACACCCCAGTTCCATCTGATCTTCCCGCTTCACCTATTGGGAACCCTCCACCTGCCCCAGTACCACAAGATGGCCAAGCGCAGATGTTCCAATTCTTTCAGATGATGATACAGGAACAGAGGCAGCAGGCAGCCGAGCAGAGACAGCAGGCAGTCGAGCAGAGGCAAGAATTTTTGGCAGCACTGGAGATGATGGCTGCACATGCTACTGTACCAGCCCAAGCACTAGCTCCAGTACCTCGAGCTAGGGTTGGATCAGTAAAGGATTTTGTTCAGATGGGTGCAAGGCAGTACAAGGGTACTGAGAGCCCGGAGGAGACTACCAACTAGATCACTCACACGCAGAAGCTACTGGAGGCATCGCAGTTACCGACGGACCTATGGATGACGGGTGTACGGACGCTTCTAGATGGTAATGCTCATCACTGGTGGGAATCCATGGAGCGCCAGTTGGGTACTTACCAGACTTGGGAGCAGTTCTTGGAGTGCTTCGAGGGAAAGTACTTTCCGGACACTGTCAGGGATACTTTGTATGATCAGTTTCTTCACTTAGAGCAGGAGAACCGGACCGTGGACGAGTATGATGCCGAGTTTAGTCGACTCAGCAAATATGGCGCTGCTTTGATACCAAATGACTTGGCTAAGGCTAAGAGATTTCATCGAGGACTGACCCAGGAGCTAAAACATTATACAAGCTCGCAGTCCCGAGTCTCTTACGCTGAGCTACTGACAGAGGCCAAATTTCAGGAAACCATTAGCAGAGGAAAGGGAGGTCAGCTGAGGACACAACAAGGATCAGCAAGGATACATCAGGGACCAGCCAGGACACAACAGGGAGGACCTATCAGACGTCCCTTGGCACAGCAGCATCAGCAACACAGAGCCGGACCGTACTAGATTCTAAAAAAACCCCAATATAATTATTGTGGGAAGATCGGACATATTTCGAGAGATTGTCGGACTCGCTTGGGTCAGTGTATGAGATGTGGCTCTGGACAGCACCTGGCGAGGGACTGCCAAGTGCAGCAGACACTTCCACCGCCAGTTCAGAGACTAACGCTTCCAGCACCGAAGACAGCACAGCAGATGACTGGACCGGGAGCACCTCGACCCCCAGCAGCCGGAGGATTTCAGAGAGGACCACCGCTACCCACCCAGGAGGAGCAGTATATGAGGGCCGGACATAGACAGCCGCAGAGGAACGGGCGAGCTTTTGCATTAGAGGTAGATGACATGGATCATGAGGTGGATGTCATAGCAGGTATTACCCTTGCTTTTACTTTTCCTGCGGTAACATTATTTGATACGGGAGCCACCCACTCATTCATATCATCTAGTTTTATTGCCAAACATAACATTGCTTCTACACCATTATCTAGTTGTGTTAGAATTCTTACCGGAGGAGAAGTTGTACCAATTACTCGAGTTTGTAGATCGGGCCCTATTGTGATACGTGGCAGAGAGATGAACGCCCAACTCTTAGTCCTTCCTATGCCATCTTTTGTTATTGTGCTTGGAATGGACTGGCTAAGCAAGTACCATGCTTTCTTCGATTGCTTTGGAGGAAGCATTCTTTTTAAGGTACCAGGCCAGCATGAACTTGAGTTTGCCCGAGGATGCACAGAAATCCTTGATGGTATGCAACTCGCAATGGACGATGTTGTCTATCACCCTATTATTTCAGAATTTCTAGACGTCTTTCCAGAGGATTTGCCAGGACTACCCCCAAACAGAGACGTAGAGTTTTTAATTGAACTAGCACCCGGAGCAGCACCTATAGCATCGCATGTTTACAGACTGGCGAAGAAGGAGATGGACGAGCTGAAGGCACAGTTAAAAGAGCTAGAGGAGAAAGGTTTCATCCGACCGAGTGCATCACCCTGGGGAGCACCTGTGTTGTTTGTACCCAAGAAGGATGGGTCAGTGCGTATGTGCATTGACTACAGGGCCTTGAATGCAGTGACAGTGAAGAACAAATATCCATTGCCACGTATTGATGACCTGTTTGATCAACTCAGTGGAGCTAAGGTATTCTCTAAGATAGATCTGAGATCGGGATATCACCAAGTGAAGGTACGGAAGCAGGACATTCCGAAGACCGCATTCAGAACAAGATATGGGTACTACGAGTTTTTGGTCATGCCATTTGGATTGACCAATGCTCCAGCGATCTTCATGGACTTGATGAATCGAGTCTTCCACCAGTACTTGGACCAGTTCGTGGTCGTCTTCATAGATGATATACTTGTCTATTCGAAGAGCCACGAGGAGCACCTGCGGATTGTTCTAGAAACTTTGAGGAGAGAGAAGTTATATGCTAAACTCAGCAAATGTGAGTTCTTCTTGGACAGAGTTTTATTTCTTGGACATGTTGTTACAGGAGATGGTATTTCTGTTGATCCAGAGAAGATCTCAGCAGTTGAGACATGGCCTGTTCCTAAATCAGCAGCACAGGTGAGGAGTTTCCTTGGACTTGCGGGATATTACCGACGGTTCGTAAAAAACTTCTCAAGGATAGCGGCACCTATGACTCGTCTGACTTGTAAGGATCAAGAATTTATATGGACTGACGAGTGTCAAGCAGCCTTTGAAGAGTTGAAGAAGCGACTGACTACAGCATCAGTATTGACGATTCCATCAGGCTCAGGAGGATATGTGATCTACAGTGACGCATCAGGGAAAGGCTTAGGATGCGTATTGATGCAACATGGCAAGGTGATTGCATATGCATCTAGGCAGTTACGAGTACATGAGAAGAATTATCCGACTCATGACTTGGAACTTGCAGCCGTTGTATTTGCTCTGAAACTATGGAGACATTACTTATATGGGGAACGAGTGAAGATCTATACAGACCACAAAAGCCTCAAGTACGTCTTCATGCAGAAGGAGTTAAATATGAGGCAACGCCGATGGCTCGAGTTGATGAAAGATTTCGAGATAGAGCTACATTATCATCCAGGCAAGGCTAACGTGGTAGCAGACGCGTTAAGCCGGAAGCCAGCAGCTTACTTCTTGACAGCATAGAGGGAACTATTGGAGGACTTGCAAGAACTTGGCATTGAAGTGATATTACCCGGAGCAGATGGGACACTAGCCAACTTGCAAGTACAATCATCATTGGTAGAGAGGATTAAGGCAGCTTTGCCTACAGATGCCAGATTTAGGAGACTAAAGGAAAGGACAGAGGCCGGAGAGCAGACCGGATTGCGCATTCATGAGGATGGGACATTACGATGTGGTGATCGTCTTTATGTTCCAAATGGAGAGATTCGACAGGAGCTGATGGCAGAGGCTCATAGTTCGATCTATTCTATTCATCCTGGAGGCACCAAGATGTATCGCGACTTACGACAGCATTTTTGGTGGCATGGGATGAAGAGAGAGATAGCTCGCTTTGTAGCTAAATGTCTGGTATGTCAACAAGTGAAGGCGGAGCACCAGAGGACAGCAGGATTATTGCAACCACTTCCGATTCCAGAGTGGAAGTGGGAGCACATCACTATGGACTTCGTCACGGATTTTACCAAGAGTCTAAGTGGGAGAGATGCAGTGTGGGTAATAGTGGACCGACTCACCAAGTCAGCCCATTTTATACCTTTTAGAGTGGGTCAGTCTACAGAAGCTTTAGCTGATTTATATATGAGGCAGATCGTGAGATTGCACGGCATACCAGTCAGCATTGTGTCGGACAGAGATTCGTGCTTCACATCGCACTTTTGGAGGAGCATGCAGGAGAGTCATGGTACTCGTCTGAAGTTCAGTACATCTTACCACCTGCAGACAGATGGGCAGTCGGAGTGTACTATTCAGACCTTGGAGGACATGTTGAGGGCTTGCATGTTAGACTTCGGAGGATCATGGGAGGACCACCTACATCTTGTAGAGTTTTCTTACAACAATAGCTATCAAGCGAGATTCAGATGGCTCCGTTTGAAGCATTGTATGGGAGAAAATGTAGGTCTCCTGTGTGTTAGAGTGACGTGAGAGAACGTCAGATTCTGGGACCCGAGTTGGTGGTCAACACCGTAGAGACAGTCAAGAAGATTCAGGGACACTTGCGAGCAGCGCAAGACAGGCAGAAGCAGTGGGCAGACCTTCATCGTCGTCCCTTGGAGTTCAAAGAGGGCGATCACGTCTTCTTGAAGATATCACCGACCAGAGGCACCATCCGATTCGGAGGGCGCGGCAAGTTGAGTCCAAGGTATATTGGACCATTTGACGTGCTCGAGAGAATTGGAGAGGTGGCATATCGACTTGCGCTACCACCTTCACTGGAGGGAGTACATGACGTATTCCATGTGTCGCAGCTCAGGCGATATGTGGCAGACAGCAGTCATGTTCTCGACCATTCGGAGATCACCATTGGGCCGAGCTTGTCTTACCAAGAGCAACACGTGGGAATCCTTGATCGTCGAGAGAAGGTATTGAGGAACCAGTCTATTCCCTTGGTTCGCGTAGCATGGAGGCATGGCGCGCCAGGAGAATCAACTTGGGAGTGCGAGGACGACATGCGCAATCGTTTTTCGAACCTATTCGCAGACTAAGGTATGAATTTACATTGTTAATTTATATCTTATACCATCCTTGCATTCTATCGTGGCATAATTCTAATTTCGAGGACGAAATTTTTTACAAGTTGGGTAGAATATAAAACCCCCTTCCTAAAAAATCGTATATACCTTTTTATTTATTAATTATTAATTAAATTGTAGTAATTAGGTCTAAATAGGAGAAATAGATTTTAATAATTTTTTATGTTAGGTGTTCGGGCACTTAGAGGACTTGTGGGACCATCAGGAATTTTTTTCAGAATTTATTCCATGTAGGAGACCCCTTGAGCTGTTGCTAGCCTAACGATGTGCATTACCCTAATATATAAATTTTCTTATGAGTATATATATATATATATATATGTATATACAAATATATATATATGTATATATATATTTTATAAAGAGTTAAAAGGAAAAGAATTATTAATTAAAGTAACTAAGTTTAATATAATAATATTAATAATAAGCAACTATTCCTCTTTAGCCATGCAAATTCCTTTGCCAGCAACTTTAGCCTTGCTAAAAGTTGCTCTAACAGCAACATGAACTCTTAGCAACTTTGGAGCCGCACACACTTGCCAGGCAAGTAAAACCCGACCTTTCCTATTCAGCGGCTTCACCCCCTCTCACCCGCGGACCCGCCTCCAACTTCCCCCTCTCTCTTAATATATATATATATATATATATATATATAGTTAGCTCTAAAACCCTAACCTAGAAACTCCAGACTTCCTCTTCCCATCTAGAGCCGTCACCGCAGCCAGAGAAGCCCCGCCAAGCCATCCAACCATCCCGTCGACGCCGACCTCGCGAACTGCAGTTTCTCACTCGAGGCACCTTCGCTCCGGCGTGATTTTCTGTCGACTCGCTCGACCAAAGCTGTTCCGTTTTCATAGGTATGATCATCCCTTAACCCTCTCCAATATTTATTTTATAGACAACCTTGGAAAACGTGTTTCCTAGGTGAAAAATAGCGCCCAAGTTGGCCCGGACTTACCCAATTCTGAAATCGTAGAAACTTGTGATGACCACCCATATTGTCGAGTTCGTATCTCCCACCACAGAGATCCGAATTCGATGATTCTTTTTGATACCTGTAGATTACTTAACCTAGTTTATTTTTTGTTTAATAACCCTGTGCTATTAGTTGCTGTGGACATAATTATATTCGTCACAAAACTGCGTGCACCCACTTTTTCCGGTTTTCCAAAAGTTGGAGATCGGAGCGTGCCCCGCCAAACGGGACCGCCCCGCCGTGTGCCAAGTGTACCGAATGGTGCACGCAGCATAACGGGAACCGTGAAAATTCGTGGATACTGATTCGGACGCGTGTGCGCGCCGAAATCAGGCCGTATCCGCGGACACATTTCGTGTCGCCACTTTTGTGGAACTCGTACGTATTTTGTGCACGCTTGTCAGATTACGACGAAACTTGCGCCACTGGACTCGTGGTAACGCGCTGGTCCTGTGACCCAATTTTCACATATTTCTGAGACGGTTGACCAGATCGCCAATTGGCGGGCCCCACAGTTGACTTTTTGGACAAAATAGTGTTCGGCTCATCGGAATCCACATTTGGACATACCGTTGGGTTCGTATTGACATTTAGAGTTGTTTGACCCATAGTTTGTCCCATTTAGAGACTGTTACCCTCGGCACATTTTTCGGTGCAAAGTGGGCCACACGTGGACCCCACTTTTGTACGAAATTACCGTTTTGCCCATGTGTCCAAATTGGACGAAAGGGATGCACTTTTTAGCTATTTTGCTCATTTCGGAAACGTTGGTGATGTTTATTTCAGCATCCGGAGACGTTTGTGCGGAGTCCTTAGTTCCAGGTTCAGTGTCCTTGACATTTGGGCGCGTACACTTTACAGATTTCTTGCCAGGCAAGTATACCTTGCCATTGTACTGTATTTACATTCCATATGAGGCATGCATGTTTATTTCCTGTTTATTTAGTTTATTTATTTTAAACTGCTATATAAATTGCGCGTCCAAGGAAACTTGGGTGCAACGACGGTGTCGTCGTACTATATTTTTATTTATGTATATGCATTGGACCTACTTTATGAGACTACCCCATCTTCATGAGGCATTTATGTTTCATTGGCCATGGCACTATTCTTACACGAGTGTGAGTCACATGTAGGACACGGACTTGCGTACTCGGCTGGCCACTGGTACGTATAGGTCGTGCGACGGATAGGGATAACTGCCAATAGAAACTTTGCATGCTAGTAGACCTGGCGGTTATTAGAGGTTTATTGTGTCATGGACATGACATGCTTAGAGCATTGGGTGGGGAGAACAACAAGTACCGCATTTGAGCTCCTTTGCACTTTTATCTATTGTGCGCCCGAATTCTCCGCTGGAGATACGGGTGGTGATGACCACTATATATTATGTATTATCAGGCGGGCCTCCGCCGTTCAAAAGATGACGTGCCTTTTAGGCCCCTGGATCTCTAATAGAGAACCATGCCAAATCCCAGGTTTTCAGCCAGATAGCTCACTTGTGGGGAAAGGTGTTCTTAACTGCATTCACTTAGACGGTTAGGCGACCCAATGGATGTTTACTTTCAGTACTTTATTGGCATGTGCTTTTTGTATCTTGTTACGTCCCTCTGAGGACCTGGTCCCTTCCAGATATAGGTGAGCAGGAGTACCCGCAGGAGTATGGACCTGGACCTGACGCTACCTATCAGTCTGAGACGATCTTATCTTCTGATTATATGTGATTCATTGCAGCTGTTTAGAGATTCTAGTTGCTATTCTTTTCTAGACATTTATTCTTATATTAGAGTTTATTCTCTTCTCTCTTTAGTAGTTTATTATAGTCGATTTACAGTGGATTTGTTTCCACCCGACTATCACACTTTGAGATTACTATTTGAGACTACTTCTTTGATATTCAGTTATTGATTTCTATTATTCTATTATTTGTGCTGTGGATGAGATATAGAACTGCGTGTGACTTGTTGTGACATATATTTACCACTGTGGATTGGATATTCATGTACAGCGTACGTGTGTATATGGTTTCCATATATTGGAGTTCGTATACATACGGCTGGCGTGTTACGTATTCCTAGTCCTACGTATTTTGGGACTGGGGCGTGACAGCATGTTTCTGACATTCCAATGTCGCATGATGCCTTCTTGAGCACATAAATATTTGAAAGGTCCATAGGTATATTCAGTACCATTGTCAGACCTCAATGTCTTTACCTTTTTGCATGTTCTGTTCTCCACCATTGCTTTCCACTGCTTGAACTTTTTGAACACTTGATCTTTGATTTTGATGAAATACAACAAAACATAACGTGTATAATCATCAATAAAATTAACATAGTACCTTGCTCCTTTCTTGGAAGAAATCCTGCTAGGTCCCCATACATCTGTATGCACATAGTCAAGAATACCTCATGTCTTCTGCTTGCATGTACTGAAGGTCACCCTGTGCTGCTTCCCATAAACACAATGTTCACAGAAATCCATACTTGGCTCCTTCAAGTTCTTCAGTAACCCATGTTTGATTAGTAAGGTCAGGCCCTTCTCACTCATATGCCCAAGACGCATATGCCAAAGATATGTGCTATCAGACGAATCTGATGTACTGACTGCTAAAGTCCCAGTGCTTCCCAATAATATATAAAGGTTACCATATCGGTGACCTTTTATCACCACCAAAGAACCACGAACAACCTGCAAGACTCCACCATTGGCAAAAAACTTGTTACCATTCGAGTCAAGCATACCAAGAGAAATAAGATTTTTTTTTATGATCAGGAACATGTCTGACATTGGCCAAAGTTTGCATAAATCTATCATGCATCTTCACCTTGATAGACCAAATTCCAACAGTTCGACATGTGTTATTGTTGTCCATCAACACGGAACCACCAGCAGTCGCCTTGTAGGATGAAAACCACTCCCTTTTTGGGCACATATAATAGGAGCATCAAGAATTGAGAATCCAATGGTCACTTATGTTGTCATGTGCCCCCGAAAAATAGACTCCGTCACTGTCGGCTTCTGAAGAACAGTTTGTTTCATCACCTTCTCTTTCTATCTTATTCTGCTCTTTCTTATTTTTCTTCTTTGGACAAGTACACTTATTTGCATAATGTCCTTCTCATTATAATTAAAACACTGCACCTTCTCAATAGGTATCCTGGACTTGAATCTTGGCCTTTTGTTAGAAGATGCACTATCATTTGTCCTCCCTCTTGCTATCAAACCTTGGGCCTGGTCTCCACCGTTTTTGCCATTAGAAGCCAACCTCCGCAACTTATTAGACAATAAGGAACTTGTAGATTCTTCTATGGAAATTGAGTCATTCCCATATAGTAAGGTTTGAAAAAGATTCTCATAGGAATCGGGCAAAGAAAACAATAGGATTAGTGCCAAACGATCATCATCTTCATATATGCAATATCATTTAGGTCAGAAATAATTCGATTGAATTTAGAAATATGATCTAGAATTAACGTACCTTCCTCCATCATCAGTCTGTAGAGCAACTTTAACATATAAAATCGGTTGGTAAGAGTCTTCGTCATGTAGAGTGATTCCAACTTTAGCCAAAGCCCAGCGGCGGTGGTTTTGTCCTTCACAGAGTAGACGACATCTCTTTCCAAACATAGGTGAATACCGGCACTTGATTCGAGATCCATGTCATTCCAATCATCATCGGTCATGTCAGCGGGCTTCTTCGACTTTCCACGTAAAGCCTTGTGAAGATTTTGAGATATGAGAACGTCATTCATCTGGCTTTTTCAAAAGCCAAAATTATTCTTCCCATTGAACTTCTCAATTCCCAATCTTGCTTGACGGAGCCATCCCAAGAATCTACCCAATTAACTTTCTCTGAGAACTCCAAAGCTCTGATACCATTTACGGACTGTGGGAGACCATATTCCAGTACGACATTGAGGAGATGAGAAGAGGCTCTCCAATACGTGAGAGAGAGAGGGGGGGAGTGGGATGGGCTCCTGGCTGGGGGTGGGCTAAAAAATTATAAGTGGCTCACATACATAGAAAAAAATTAATTAGAGAAAATTTGAGGTGGGCTGACGCCCACCTCAACCCAGATACTAGTTCCGCCCCTGCCACTGGTTGTATCAAAGTTTTACTCCCACTATTCACTCTCTTGCTTAGCTATCCATGGTTCTTGTGAGGGACAACCAGGACCAACCTGAGCTCATAGAAGTCAAGACAAACTTCCAAAAAGGAACCCCATATATAATTTAAAGAAAATAAATTTAATACAAATCCTACTTCGGAACTCTTATGAAAAATATAAAACCCCTAATTTTTAAACCGTATTAATTATTTAATTAATTATTTAATTAATTTATAGCATTTATTAGCTAATTAGAAGTAATAGAATTTATTTAATTTTTATTTTGAGGTGATTGTGCAATAGAGGATTTATGGAGCAATTATAATTTTTCTTTAATTATTTTCATGTAAGAGACCCTGTGGACAGTTGATAGATTTATTGTATGCACCAATATAAATTTCTCGAATTATATATATATATATATATATATATATATATATATATATATATAAAGTCTATTAATAGAAAATAGTAATAAATTATAATTATAATAAATATACTAGTGATAATAAAAAATAAACTAATAATATTAATAAGGGTAGTAATAATAATAATAATAATAATAATAATAATGATATTATTATTATTAGTGTAAATATAAAAGAAAAGAATAAGAAATGAGAATAGAAATAAGGAATAAAAGAAAGAAAAAGAAAAGAATAAAGAAAAAGAAAAAGAAATGAATTATGAATCTAAACCCTACCCAATAGCCCCTATACCCAAACCCATACCAACCAAACCCGCACCCGCGTTATTAATGAAAATCAACAGTAGCAGCAGTTGCGGG
Source organism: Iris macrosiphon (assembly GCA_036927795.1). Classification (NCBI taxonomy): domain Eukaryota; kingdom Viridiplantae; phylum Streptophyta; class Magnoliopsida; order Asparagales; family Iridaceae; genus Iris; species Iris macrosiphon. Next base: position 27,802,684 of record JAYESA010000005.1, read on the forward strand.
TTCCTAAACACGCACACCGCCGCTCCCTTTCTCTCTCCCTCTCTATATATATATCATAAGTAGCCTAACCCTAACCCTAATATACTCCCCTCGACCCTGAGACCGTCGCCGCCGACCACGCCGACCCGCCGCCGCCGGACCACCGCGCACCGCCAGCAGCCGCCGCTCGCACGGCTGCGCGTCACCCGTGCACGCAACAGGAAATCGCAGCAACGTACTCCTGTTCCCACGCCGTTTCCCGTCGCATCACTCGACCAAATCCGATTCCGTCTTCACCGGTATGATCCCCACATATCCCTCTCTAAATCCCGTAGATTAGTTTCCATCGTGCAGCGCGCAAACCTAGGTAAAAATCGACGCTAAGTCGGAGAAAAACCACGTCGTTTAATTTCAGAAATTCTGTTGCGATGACCCATGTTCAATGACTCGTATCTCCTACCACAGAGAACCAAATTTAGATTTTCTTCTTGTTATGTGAAGACCAACTAACCTAGATTATTTTCTGTCAATTACATTATTTTACTTGATGCTGTATGCAAAATTAAATTAGGTTAAAAATTACTAAAAGCCCATTTTTCCAACTTCCAAAACTTGCGATACAGAGCGCGCCCCGTCAAACAGGACCGCCCAGTCGTGTACCAAGTATACCGAAAGGTGCTTACGGTATATCCAGACGTATGGGCTTTCGCAAAAACTGATTTGGACCCGTGTGCGCGTCGGAATTACCCCGTATCCGCAAAAAGTCCCTATATCGCAACTTTTGCAAAACACCGCGCCATTTAGTGTACGCTCGTCAGAATGCGACGATACTTACGTCATTGGATTTGTGGTATCGCATTGGTCCTGTGATCCAAGTTTCACGCGATTCTGAGACAGTTGACCAAGTCGTCTATTGGCGGGCCCTACGGTTGACTTTTTGAGCGAATTTGTGTACGACTCACCGGAATCCAAAATTGGACGTACCGTTGAGTTCGTATTGATGTTTAGAATTGGTTTGACCTATAATTTGTTCTATTTATAGACCTTTACCCCTGGCATACTTTTCGGTGCAAGGTAGCCCACATGTGGAGCCAACTTTGACCCAAAATTACCGTTTTACCCCTGTGTCCAAATTGGACGAAAGGATAGTGTTTTCTAGCTATTTTGCTTATTCTGGGAATGTTGGTGATGTTTATTTCAGCATCCGGAGACGTTTATTCTGAGGTCGTAGCTTCTGATCTTGTGTGCTTGATTCTTGGACGTTATACTTTGCAGCTTTCTTACCAGGCAAGATACATTGTCGAATTATTTACAGTACTTTGCATGCTTATTATATTTCTGTATATTTATTGCATTTTTGTATATTTATTGCATGTGTAGTTTTTTTCAGTCATTACTATATATTAGATATATTGACACACACATGACACTTAGTATCATGAGAGGACAATCAGTAGGCGTATAGGCTTTAACCACTCTGGTAAACCATAGTATCTAGCTCGCTCTATGGGAGTGTGTCGCGCTGGTCTCTATCCCCGCGGTATATCGATTTTTGGAGTCACACTCTAGTCGCTACCCTCGCGGTATGTCGATTTCTGATATTCTAGACGGGTGTGTGAGTTGCGAGGCTTAGATCGAGTAGCCTACCCTTGCCCATACGTCGAAAAGTTATCCTCATTTGCATTCAAATAGATTGTCTTGTACAGCATACTTATATATTTTCAAATATTATGCATATTTACTGTATTCAAATTGGCTTGCTTCTATGTATCTTGTTACGTCTCTCTGAGGACCTGGTCCCTTTCCAGGTGTAGATTTCATGACTATTCGCAGGAGCACGGATCAGGACTTACTACTTATCTCTTCCGATGATGTCTTACCTTCGGAGCATCTTTGATTATCACTAGCAATGGATCACTTCGTTGATATACTTCTACCATCACCTTATTTTATATTAGAGATTTTACTCTTCTCTCTCATTTTAGTTTTGATATAGTCATTGGTAGTGAATTTGTCTCCACCCGACTATCATTTATGGATTATTCAGACTCTTTATTCTAGTTTAGTTATTTCCTTTTTGTGACTTGTTGTATGGATGAGATTAGTATTTCTGTGACTAATGATGATATATATACCACACGTGAGTTATTATTCATATTACAGTATACGTGTGTATTATGGTATCCATATATTGGAGTTGACATATACATACGGCTGGCATGCTTACGTGTTCCTAATCCTACGTATTTTAGGACTAGGGCGTGACATATTTTTGTGGTGGCCCATGCAGGTCGAGAGCATATTGTCTCGGTTACGTTACTGTACCGAGCAAGCCTGCGCACATAATTAGAATATAGGATCTTATCCACTTATTTATCATCTCCCTTGATTTTATCTCGCACTCTCATTTGATTGCTTGCATTGCATCTTGCTTGATCCCTTCTCAGCGTCAATCTTCTCTCGTGCTTGATAAGAGTTAGGAAGATGACTTGTACTAAGTATGTACACTCTAGTATTCAATAACACTATTAGTTAAATTATTGTTAGTTGAATAGTATGCCTCATAACCTAGTAACACATAGTCCTTCTGACCAAGTAATAAAGTATAAATGAATGACACCAACTATAGGCTTGCATAAGAAGATAGTATTTATCTAGACTATAGAACTTTAGTGTTTATCTAGACTGTAGAACTTAGAGGCCCATACACCCATTTGGTTGACTTTAGACTTAGACAAGAAATTATTATGAAAACTATAGAGGCAGAACACCGATCTTCTTGGTGAACTTAGATTATTTGTACCTTCCTCCATCATAATCAAGCGTACTTATATTTTTACTACCTTGACTTATGCTGCTATTATAGCCTAGTTTTGCAAGCTTATTCTTTTATTAAGCTTGTTCATGACATATGTATTATTGGGGGTCGACACTAATACATTGTCTAAATCAGAATCGGTGCATTATGGTTTGATCAACCCTAGTGCACTTGGTTCGATCGTTGTATCACTACTTTACGTGGATTGAGATATAGTTGACTCAACTTGTTAGACAAATATACTTGCCCTCTAGACTGGCCAGAGCATATCATGTCAGATACATAACTGTTCTGATGTGAACATGCGAATAAGAATTTACCAAAATAAGATTTTAATCCACAGCTGCCTTGGCAACTCCCTTTCAAATTCTCTAATCCCTTTGAATCCCGTACTTGTATTCTATCACCTCCTCCTTGAATTTCTTATTATTGCTTTCCGTCTTCCCTTATTTCAGAAAGATGAACGTTCGTGCTTAGTATAAGTTTAATACACGAAGAGTACTAGATATGTCCCATAGGCCAAGCACTCATGATGACAAATAAGAGAGCGCATGCACAGGAAGTCGTAGATACATGTACGACCTTTAGTTATATTTGTCATTGCATACTCATGACCCCCTTTATGACACGGGATCTTAGATGTATAAATAGACGTAGAATTATATATAAGGTAGTTTAGCATATATGATGATGTATTGATATTTTACCCAGATGACATACACGCAATGCTAATAGATGACACGCGTAGCAGTAGTAGTATTCTCTTACTATCACCATCTCGCCCTCTTGGGTGGCTCATCTTCTCTTCTCTATCAATTTTGTATCTCGTGCTTAACTCTTCCTATCATAGTCGTATCTTTTCGTGCCATTATGAATTGTTTGATTACTTCAACCTTACCCTTGTATTGTTAGTTAAAATATAAATGGTATAGTAAATGATTAATAACTAAAAGATGAGTTCTTAATAAATACCCTTATGTATATGCACTATAGAAATATCTGTATTCTTTAACCCTTAAGTAGCATCATTTAGCCAAATAAAAATTTGTTAGATTGATTGAAATAGATCATACTCCTAATTGTTTTATAAAGTTAGTCAAGACCTTAATTGTTACCCTACAACCTAGACTAAACCTAGGAAGAGTTGAAGGCACTTGTTACGAACTGACAACTATGACATATCGCTAGCAAAGTAGCGACAGCTGCAACTAGACCGTTGTAGTAGAGTAGTTGAAGTATTTGCAGACATATTGGTCAGGTGGCATGGCAGTATTAGACTACGATACTTGACGGTTACAAAAAAAAATCATGGTTGTGAGATTCAAGACAAGTACCCCAAGATTCTTGACCCAATAAATATATTCGTCCTACAACCTAGACAATAGCCTCAAAAGACTTGACTACTTGTAGAATTCGTGTAAGTTGGGTAGTATAGACGAGTTAGAGGATAATAGAATAGTGTATGGACAATAAATTAGGAAGCGTTAGAATGGCAGACCAAAACTTTTAGGAAGCACTGCTAGATAGCAATGTAGTGTAATAGCTATAATAATTATTATGAATATGGGTTAGTGTCAATTTCGAGGACAAAATTTTTGTAAGTTGGATAGAATGTAAAACCCCTAATTTTTAAAACGTATTAATTATTTAATTAATTTATAGCATTTATTAGCTAATTAGAAGTAATAGAATTTATTTAATTTTTATTTCAAGGTGAATGTGCAATAGAGGATTTATGGAACAATTATAATTTTTTCTTAATTATTTTCATATAGGAGATCCTGTGGACATTTGATAGATTTATTGTATGCACCAATATAAATTCTCTGAATTATATATATATATATATATATATATATATATATATATATATATATATATATATATATATATATATATAAAGTCTATTAATAGAAAAGAATAAAAGAAATAGTAATAAATTATAATTATAATAAATATACTAGTGATAATAATAAATATACTAATAATAATAATAATAATAATAAGGGTAGTAGTAATAATAATAATAATAATAATAATAATAATGATGATGATGATGATATTATTATTATTAGTGTAAATAGAAAAGAAAAGAATAAGAAATGAGAATAGAAATAAGGAATAAAAGAAAGAAAAAGAAAAGAATAAAGAAAAAGAAAAAGAAAAAGAAATGAATTATGAATCTAAACCCTACCCAATAGTCCCTATACCCAAATCCATACCAACCAAATCCGCACCCGCGTTATTAATGAAAATAAACAGCAGCAGTAGCTGCGGGTTCCTGAACGCGCGCACCCTCTCTCCCTTTCTCTCTCCCTCTATATATATCATAAGTAGCCTAACCCTAACATACTCCCCTCGACCCTGAGACCGCCGCCGCCGACCACGCCGACCCGCCGCTGCCGGACCACCGCGCACCGCCAGCAGCCGCCGCTCGCACGGCCGTGCGTCACCCGTGCACGCAACAGGAAATCGCAGCAGCGTACTCCTGTTCCCACTCCGTTTTCCGTCGCATCGCTCGACCAAATCCGATTTCGTCTTCACCGGTATGATCTCCACATATCCCTCTCTAAATTCCGTATATTAGTTTCCATCGTGCAGCGCGCAAACCTAGGTAAAAATCGATGACAAGTCAAAGAAAAACCACGTCATTTAATTTCAGAAATTCTGTTACGATGACCCATTTTCAAGGACTCGTACCTCCCGCCACAGAGATCCGAATTTAGATTTTCTTCTTGCTATGTGAAGAACACCTAACCTAGATTATTTTTTGTCAATTATATTATTTTATTTGATGATGTATGCAAAATTAAATTAGGTTAAAAATTACTAAAAGCCCGTTTTTTCTACTTCCAAAACTTGTGATACGGAGCGCGCCCCCCAAACAGGACCGCCCTGTCGTGTACCAAGTGTACCAAAAGGTGCGCACGGTATACCCAGATGTGTGGGCTTTCGTGAAAACTGATTTGGACGCATGTGCGCGTCGGAATTATCTCGTATCCACAAAAAGTCTTTGTATCATGACTTTTGCAAAATACCGCGCCATTTAGTGTATGCTCGTCAGAACGCGACAAAACTTACACCATTAGATTCGTGGTATCGCTTTGGTCCTATGACCCAAGTTTCACGCGATTCTAAGACAGTTGACCAAGTCGCCTATTGGCGGGGTCCAGGGTTGACTTTTTGGGCAAATTTGTGTACGACTCACCGGAATCCAAAATTGGACGTACCGTTGAGTTCGTATGACGTTTAGAATTGGTTTGACCTATAATTTGTCCTATTTAGAGACCTTCACCCCTGGCACACTTTTCGATGCAAGGTGGCCCACATGTGGAGTCCGCTTTGACCCAAAATTACTGTTTTGCCCCTGTGTCCAAATTGGACGAAAGGTTAGTGTTTTCTAGCTATTTCGCTTATGCTGGGAACGTTAGTGATGTTTATTTCAGCATCCGAAGACGTTTATTCTGAGGCCGTAGCTTCTGATCCTGTGTGCTTGACTCCTGGACGTTACACTTTGCAGCTTTCTTACCAGGCAAGATACATTGCCAAATTATTTACAGTACTTTGCATGCTTATTATATTTCTGTATATTTATTACATTTCTGTATATTTATTGTATTTGTAGTTTCTTTCAGTCATTACTATATATTAGATATGTTGACACACACATGAAACTTAGTATCATGAGAGGACAATCAGTAGGCGTATGGGCTTTAACCACTCTGGTAAACCGTAGTATCTAGCTCGCTCTACGGGAGTGTATCGCGCTGGTCGCTACCCCCGTGGTATGTCGATTTATGGAGTCACACGCTGGTCGCTACTCCCGCGGTATGTCGATTTCTGATATTCTAGACAGGTGTGTGAGTTGTGAGGCTTAGATCGAGTAGCCTACCCTTGCCCATACGTCGGAAAGTTATCCTCATTTGCGTTCATATAGATTGTCTTGTACAGCGTAATTATATATTTTCATACATTATGCATATTTACTGTATTCAAATTGGCTTGCTTCTATGTATCTTGTTACATCCCTCTGAGGACCTGGTCCCTTTTCAGGTGTAGATGTTCATGACTATTCGCAGGAGCATGGATCAGGACTTACTACTTATCTCTTCCGATGATGTCTTACCTTCGGAGCATCTTCGATTATCACTAGCGATGGATCGCTTCGCTGATACACTTCTACCATCACCTTATTTTATATTGGAGATTTTACTCTTCTCTCTCATTTTAGTTTTGATATAGTCATTGGTAGTGGATTTGTCTCCACCCGACTATCATTTATGGATTATCCAGACTCTTTATTCTATTTTAGTTATTTCCTTTCTGTGACTTGTTGTGTGGATGAGATTAGTATTTCTGTGACTGGTGATGATATATATACCACATATGAGTTATTATTCATATTACAGCATACGTGTGTATTATGGTATCCATATAATTGAGTTGCCATATACATATAGCTGGCATACTTACGTGTTCCTAGTCCTACGTATTTTTGGACTGGGACGTGACAGGGGGGAGTGGGTTGGGCTCCTGGCTGGGGGTGGGCTGAAAAATTATAAGTGGCTTACATACATAGAAAAAAATTAATTGGAGAAATTTTGGGGTGGGCTGACGCCCACCTCAGCCCAGATACTAGTTTCGCCCCTGCCACTGGTTGTATCAAAGCTTTACTCCCACTATTCGCTCTCTTGCTTAGTTGTCCATGGTTCGTGTGAAGGACAACCAGTACCGACCGGAGCTCATAGAAGTCGAGACAAACTTCCAAAAAGGAACCCCATATATAATTTAAAGAAAATAAATTTTATACAAATCCTACTTCGGAACTCTTACGAGACACATATTTTATACAAACTATACTCGTGTATGAATTGAGATTGTTGTCCAAAAGCTGTCTATGAATTGAGATTGTTGTCCAAAGCTATCTTCTATGGAGACATCCTGAAATAATATAAATATATTTCCTACGAAAATCTACTTTATTTGGTGCAATGGTAGGGCAAATTTCTGTAAGACTATTGTCACCCTGTATATCTTGTCTAAATTACATGGAACATGGATCACATGCTTAAATTGCTCTTTGGAAGATATTTAATTTTGGGAGGTTTGCTTAACTCGTGCTGCATTTGAGTGTAATTGTAACAGGGATATCACTTTAGTTTCTTGCTTTCTAATTCTATTGTCTCATGATCTGTCGAAACTTAATTTGAAGGTCCACCCACTACCTACCTTACTTTTACTTTATATCACATTAATCTACAAACCTAGGTGGGGTTATTAATCAATTTGGTACATTTTCATAAACGATCGATACCGCGTAACTTTGAGCTCTATATAATCATTGTCAGATTGATCAAAGTTAATTCCACAGTAATTCACTTCACTTAATTCGCCATATCTCCCATATCCGAAGGAAGGCCAAAGAATTAATGGGAGCGAAGAAGTCTACAATATTCGCCAGGCATGTCTTGAGCGCCCTGTGAGCTGCATTGGTGTGGGCTAGAAAAGGCGGTGCGCCTCTCAAGCGCACCAACCACAAATGGCTCGAAGAAGCCAGCAGCAGCAGAGCTCAATATGATCATATGACGCGCTATGGGGGACGCCAGCTTTCTCTCGATGAGACGCCGGCATTTTATTTCAAGATCATGCACAGACCCCGCGCATCCATAGTCGAGTTCGATGACCACGAGGACATGGATTTCTTCAGCAAGGAGGACTACATCTGTGAGGATATTAATGATGTAGAGGGATCGGAGGTAGGTACTGACGATGACAGCAACTGCGAGAGTGAGAGTAGCTGTGAAGAACAAGAGAATATTGATTCGAAGGCGGACGAGTTCATAGCCAAGTTTTATGCTGATATGAGGCTGCAACGACAAATCTCGTGTTCTCAGTACGATGAGATCATGCTTGAAATTTGAGGAGCTGTTGATGAGACTAGCTATAATTGATACGTCCATTCAATCCCCAATATTCATCACAGATACAATTTTGTGTAGCTTGTTTGTCATGTGTGTGTATATGCAAGTCAAATCAACCTTTTAACTTTCATGTTTTGACACTTTAAAATTTCTTTATTAGTGCAAAGTAATTTTCAAATTTCAAACCGACAGACTCTCATGCGTATACCTGCCATTTTGTACCTATGACCTTATGAGCCGACCTAGTAATTAGGCAGACGACCCTGTGCCGAGTGAAAGGACTTGTGTAACCGAATTTAGCATATTGCTTGAGCAAAGCCATAGAACTGGGACAGCAAGACTTAGTTTTAGACTTGGAACGGTAAGTGTGTGCTATGTTCGTTGAGCCGTATACAAATTCGCCCTTGAAGTCAACCGTAGGGCACGCAAATAGGTGGCTTGGTCAACTGTCTCGGAATCGTATGAAACTTAGGTCATAGGACCAGCATGATACCACGAATCCAATGGTACAAGTTTTGTCGCATTCCGACGACCGTACACAAAATGGTGCGATATTTTACAAAAGTCACGATACGAAGATTTTTTACGGATACGGGTTGATTTCGATGCGCACACACGTCCGAATCAGCTTCCGCAAAATCTTACACATCAGGGCATACCATATGCGCATTTCGGTACAATTGGTATATGACAGGGCGATTCCGTTTGGTGGGGCACGCTCCGTATCGCAAATTCTAATATTTTAAAGACAATCTTTTCATGATTTTTAACCCAATTTATCTCTGAATTTAACACAAAATAAAATAATCTAATTAACATGGAATGATCTCGGTTATATAGACTTCACATAGCAAAAAATAGATTTTGATTTGGATGTCTGTGGTGGGAGAATTTAGTCTCTAAACATAGGTCATCGAACAGTTCATAGCAGTTTAAAATATATGATTTTTCTTCAACTTGGCCTCGATTTTTACCTAGTGTTAAATGCTGCTCGATGGAAACTAATTAACAGGGTTGAGAGGGGGATAGGTCGTGATCATACCGGTGAAGACGGATTCGAAAATGATCCAGAGACGAGGCAAAAAACTGCACTTGAAGGAGGGGTCGTCGCTGCTCAAATATGCGGTTGCTTGCGCGGTTACGCGGACAACGATGACGTGGCCGACGACGACGCTGGGTTCAGTGGCTGCGCGGTCGTCGAAGGTCAACGGAGGGTTATAGGGGGTAGGAGTCGAAGGCTAGGGTTAGGTTTTTGATATATATATATATATATATATATATATATATATATATATATATATATATATATATATATATATATATATATAGAGAGAGAGAGAGAGAGAGGGAAGCGGTCGTGGGTTAGAGGGAGACGCGAGTCTGTTAGCGGGTTCTGGGTTGCAGCGGTTAGTTAGGCTTAGGAATTTTGTTTAAGGCTTTAGGAAATAGGCTTAGGGTTAGCTTTAGGCTTAAGGCCTTAATTTAAGGTTTTAGTTTTTAAGGTTTTCTTTCTTCTTTTTATTTTATTTTCTAATTACTAAAAAAATAACAAAATTAAATTAAATAATAAAATAAATAAATATAATATAATATTTTAAATTTGGGGGTTTTACACTGAGATCTGGCCGGCCCCCTCCAAACCAACAACACCACCTCAACACCAGCACCTACGGCCGACCACTACCCACACAAGGCCTAGCAGCAGCCCTCCTCTATTTAGACTGTGCACACCCTCTCTATCACCCGTAGGACATCCTCCTTCAAGCCTCGGGGGGCCATAGAGGTGGTGCAACCACCCGGAGGTCAAAAATCTCGCCGGAGCTCAACCAACCATCGTATACATCAAGTTGTTTTCATCCTCTCCTTCCCTCGTGATGTTATGGTTGTAGGGAGTCATGAAAACATCTATATTTGATCTATGAATCATCATCCCCATGTGTTTAACCCTTACACCTAAGCCTATATTGTATGTACATGCTTCATGGATCTTGTAATGAGGAAAATGAGTTGTTGTAATTAGTTAATTTTTATTTCAGAATTATTAAGTTATAATTTCATGATTATAGGAATAAATTTTAGATTTATATACATAATAAAATTTGCATTTTGTGGTTTAAAAGTATGGGGAAGGGAAGGGTAGGTTGCATGGTTAACATTGGTAAACAAATATTGATGTTGTAGTATAAAAATTGTATCCCTTCACTATAGTTAAATAATTTTAGAAATAAAAAAAAGAAGTATTTATACGTATATTTCAGTAGATTAGTTGATGAAAAATGGACGGATGTTGCATGGGTAATATGGGCGAACTAGCGAGAATGTTGTATTATAGATGTAATATTGAAAATGAGGTTTTCACCATGTCAATTTAAAATTTTAAATTATATTATTTTTCAAAATTATATATGTATTAATATGTATATTATAGTGATTAGTTTGATAAAAAAATTTATAGATAAGTTGCATGTAAATGGTCGATGAATTTGTACGTATGTATTTGCATGCATAAAAGTATGAAAAAATATGTCGTTTCAATATATTTAAATAAATTTTAGATTATTAAAATTATTTATTTTTGTAATTTAAGATGTTAATTAGTGAAATAAAATGGTTCCATGCATGCTCAATTAACTGGTTAGCGTTGTGTAGCATTTTACGACATTGAACCCAACCTACGCACGTGAAGGAATACGTTGTTTAATCACACGTAAAGGCCTATACGTATGTGTGATATATCAATTTACAAGGCCCTTACAATGTTATAAACAATATTATGGTATGTGATTGTTGGCACGTTAATTAAAGCCATGCAACTATTAGAATTATTGGCACAAACATTGCTACTATGTTGATGTGCATATAACGACTATATACTTTTACATAAATTAAATAATGGTAGAATTAGAATTAATTTAAGTAATGGTGGCAGGGCACGTCGGTGTCACAGCACCATCGGACGTGGATTTTGGATCTGCTACAGCGCAGCAGCAGGCAGCAGGCAAGTGTACCTTGCCTTGGTCTCAGTATATTATGCTTAATTTTTTGTTTCAAATTATAGTCTCTATTTTATTTTATATACTTTATTGTGACCCTAGGAACGTGACGATACTTTGCGTCTGAATCATATTCGGGTGCCGACTTCCGTGCGTGGAATCGGGTATCGTTAGATTTTATCACCGTTATCTCATATGTGCAACATTTGCACTAATTACCTTAGGACACTATATACGACTCTCATGTATAGAAGCCCCACTTGAGATATTCAAGGATTCTGGCTTCTATTTTAGGATAGGACTTGAGACTTATGCTAGTTGACATAATGTTATTTACACCTGGACTTGAGACATAGAAGTGATTGTCTTGCGTATAGTAGAAATAAAACGTGAGATACATGGGGTTGGAGATAATATATCGTACCGCTGGGCTACCACACACTACTAGCTACCGATACTTGCGCTTCGGGCCCTTTAGTGCTACAGGTACCTTGATAGGGCCTATACGTACCTACTACTACTATTACTACTAGCTATTGTTGTGTCTATGAGACCTATAGGACCCGGTAGTTTAGCGGACGAGTTCGTTCTTATTTTCTTTTCACATATATGGATTATGTTAGATACCCTGAGCACACTTACTTTATTTACTGTACTTTGGCTTGAGTTAGTATAGCTATAGTTAGCTATTTCTAATTACTATATACGTGGATAGTGAGTTAAGTTAAGAGTATCAACTAAGATAGCTTGTATTAGATAATTAGTAACCATTTAGACCAATTAGCTTAGTGTGACCTAGAAATAGTCTAGAAGGATGCATTTTACTCGTTTACCCTCATTACACCCATATTGACATGACATTCATATCTAGGTGTGTGTGACACCAGCTCGGACATCGAGTGACATCATTTGATCCTAACAGAGGCGAGTACATTCTCTGATAGTTTTCTTATTTGACAACTTATATGTTTAATTTATTTATTTTGGAATATTTGATTTCTGACACAATGGTCACACGTATTGGTATACGTAGATCTTGGTCATGAGATATTATTGTCGTGATGACTCAGTGATCACTGTGTCATGCTTCATAATTACTCAGTGATTACTATAAGATCTTCGTGATTATATAGACCATGATTATAGGGCATGATATTATAGACCGTGTATCATGATACACGTGTTATAATGTGTCATAATTTGGATCAATGTACTAGTCGGGGGATGGGGAAGTATTTATAAATACGTGATCATACCTTATAGCTCGTGATATAGTATAGCCCGTGATAGCTAGCAGATCATTCAACTCACGTGTGGTCACGCTAGCTCACCTTTTATATATAGCCCGTGCTAGACCCAAGTCGATCACATATTTTGCTAATATTTCAAGGCACAATTATTATATTGTTTCTTTTATTCCAGTTCATTACCTCAGTGTTCCTCACCATATTGTTCTCATCTCTTGCCACTATTTACCTTGATGCTCTTTCTCGTGATATATGCTAGTTCAGTTATTTTTATCATTTATTTTCATTGCTATTGCTATTTCATAGTTTTTTGTCAATTACTGGAACTGCTATTGGGTTGTACTTTGCTCCAATCCTGACTGGATATATTTTTCAGATGATTCATTAGAGGACTGATGTCCTATATATTACAGACCGCATGATGGTAAGGCAATTGAGCCAGTACACGTAGAGCCTCTTGAGATAGTACCACCAGCTGGAGAGACTTAGATTTTTCAGTATGATTTGTATTTGAATTTAGTAAACTTGTGGCATGTATTATTCTTTTAGATTTTATGTGGAGATAGGACTTGTACTGAGACTCTTGTATTTCTTTTACTTCTATTCCATATCGTGTCATTCTTCCTCTAGTTATTTTTGTGATTGAGTATTGTTTACCATCACCATATTATTATTTTGTCCTCCATTTGGAGTTGAGATAACATAACAGGTACCTTATGTATATATTATGTGACATGTGTAGATAGTTAAGTGACCCAGACAATGTTCTACCGTCGATGCTGTGGCGTAGGCTGGACGTACCCACGTACTCGTGCCCTTATCCTAGGTGCGGGTTGTGACAAGGTATGACAGGATGACGCAAAGCGTTCGACGGTTCCCGAGGTAGACGGGGTGCTCCTCCGGTACTGCCTAATGGTTCTGGATCATTATTGCCAAGTACTTCGGTATATCAACCAGGCACATCTTTGACTGCGATGACGTTACGTGGCAGCACTCCTGGGACGAACAGTTCCAAGCTTGAGACTAATCCCTCGTCCAGCCTTCCTCTGGTTGACGGAACCATAGAGACAAATGAGTAGATGGTGGAGGTTGAGCCGACACCGTCTCCGTATTAGCGAGATCCACCATGCGCACATTCGGACGAGACGAAGACGAAAATTTGGGCCGACGGTACAAAGTAAGTCAATTAGTTGGTTTATCATCATATATATCGTGTATTTCTTTATTCATCATTTATTAACTTTTTCATGAATATAATTATCTCTGTATAAATATCGTCCCTCGTCGGTACAGAAATATCTAGGCCACTTTCTGAGGTACAACTATGGTGGGCCTTGGAATAACTACTCTGACGCTTCGGACGAGAGAATATCGTTCTGGTTTGCGCACTTCATGGTAATAGTATATTTGGTTTTAATATCAATCATCTAATTTATACATATTATATAACTTACTAAATTACTTATTGTAGCAAAAGTATTTCTATCCACATCACCGGGCCGAGTTGATCGAGCAAATGTTTCCTGCCGTCGCCGCCAAGCTGATCTGTGATGCTTTGGATGACTAGAAGGCTCATGATCATGAAAAAAAATTGATCCAAGGTTGGATCACACCTGAGCAGTGGACTGCGATGAGGGCTATATTCGACGATCCAAGGTACAAGAAAAGGTCTGAGAAGGCCAAGTCGGCTAGGAAGAATGCAGTAAAATGGTTTTGTGGCTCGATTCCGATGAAAGAATATTTCTGTTGTTTAGTACATATTTTATTTAAGATATATTATTTTAATACAAGTACGATAAAATGGTGATAGGATAAAATATTTAATTTTAGTACTAAATAATATATTTTTAACAGGTAGAGATGGATGAGGATGCCAATATGGTGACCGTCTTCCTGGCCACCCATCGGAAGGGCGAAAAGCTTATTGATGAGAGGGCCGCGCAGACCTGTGCAAGTATTACTTTACTTTATGTTAATTTTAATATAACACAAAAAATATGCAAATAAATATCCATGTAGTTAATAATAAGTACTTTAGACATTAGCAATTATCGAGTATCCATACATTTTTAGGTCGAGTATCTTAGGCTCCATGAGCGGGCGACTACTATTGCACCTATATATGGAGAGGCTGGTACTTCCTCGTAGCCCTCTCCAGCTCCGTCGACGGACGAGCTGTGGGTGACCGCCGCTGGTGGTCTTCAGAGGGGTACATAGTACGGTACGTGATTCTATGGCACCCTTGTTGCAACGTAGTCCTCTAGAGCCTCCTCTGCAAATACGCATTTCCCACAGCCCTTGCATGCGTCTGTCCGAGTCCAAGAGACCGTTGACCGTCCGATTGCGTCTCTCCTTGACAAGTTCCTGCGAAGGATGGAGGAGCGACCACTGTCTCAACTGCAGACGGACGATGTGATGCTCTTCGCACGATTTGATACACTCGAGCGCAGCATCATCGAGATCAGGGATATGATCGAGAGGACAAAACGTGTTATTACTGATCTTAGAGTGTCGACAGAGGGCAGCGTGATGGTGCTGCAGGCATCACAT
The DNA here is from genome assembly GCA_036927795.1 of Iris macrosiphon. Taxonomy (NCBI): domain Eukaryota; kingdom Viridiplantae; phylum Streptophyta; class Magnoliopsida; order Asparagales; family Iridaceae; genus Iris; species Iris macrosiphon. Next base: position 27,818,192 of record JAYESA010000005.1, read on the forward strand.
CTGTCCATGGGTGAGAGGCTAACTATGATGCAGGATTCAATGGCTGATAGCACTACGTGGCTGTTATCTACCATGGATTCATACAACCATCGACTAGCAGCGTTAGAGCAGATACTTTCTCCTGGTGCGCCTTCATCGACACCGACTCCACCAAATTTATTGCATTCTTCATCGATATCAGTGTCGATTTTACGGGGCAGTATGAGTTGTTATTATCCCTGGTGCGCGTCGGTACTCATCCTCCTCCAGATCTGCAGTAGTCCTAATTAGGACAGTTTACTGATTGTTTGTGTTTTGACCCATGATATTGGATCATTTATGAATATTATACATTTATTGAGGATTTTAGAATTTATTTCTTGCACTCAATTGTGTGGATATTTATTGCATTCTTTACGACGGGATTTTTTTGAGACCCGGTTTGTTTCATTGTGTTATTTTCTTCAAATTTTACTTTATTATTCATATTAAATGTATGTGAATTTACCGGTGTTGAGTGTTCCACAGAAGGGGTCGACGAACTCAGAAAATTCAACGGAGGGTTGCTCTGGGTCTATTTATATAAATTGTGAATTCATAAACTACAGGAAGATTGGTTTGGAAACTATTTTATATTCTGTTTTTTTATTTTTTTACTAAAAATTTAGCGACGTTTAGCGACTATTAGCAATGTTTAGCAACGTTTATATACGTCGCTAAATACATCGCTAACTGTATCACGACGTCGCTAATTATGTCACTAAACGTCGCTAAATTGCTGACATGACAGTATTTACCAGGTCTCCAAAATGTCGCTAAATGGGTTGCTTTTTAAGAAATTAACTACACTTTTTCAATTATCTGTAACCATGTTTCATTGCGAATTGCAGACAAATGTTCTTCCATGATACGTTAAAGTCCTTGAAGTTATGCACAAACAACTGTAAAGAATATCATGCAACTTCTCTTTGAAATAAAGTTCTGGCAGCTAATGAGAACATTGAGAGTGAGTCACGAATGGTTGATTTGAAATATATATTTATTGGAATCATAGGGTATCAAACGATTGTATAGCTCTATGCAATAGTTGTCCTAAGACACGTATCAATCTAATTTTCTTATATAGCAGATGTTGTGTGTATAGGAATGATATTATAAATCCTACTTCGGACCTCTTATGAGACACATATTTTACACAAATTTGGTACAAATTATACTCATGTATGAATTGAGATTGTTGTCCAAAGCTGTCTATGAAATGAGATTGTTGTCCAAAGCTATTTTCTGTGGAGATGTCCGGAAATAATATAAATATATTTCTTACGAAACTCTACTTTATTTGGTGCAATAGCAGGGCTAATTTCTGTAACATCAATATTGTCAACCTTTAGATATTGTCTAAATTACATTGAACATGGATCACCTGCTTAAATTGTTCTTGGGAAGATACTTAATTTAGGAAGATATTTAAGCAACTCGTGCTGCATGTGAGTGTAACTGTAACTGGGAAAGATCACTTTAATTCCACTGTCTCATGATCTGTCCAAACTCAAGCTGAAGGTTCACCCACTACCGACCTTACTTTTACTACTTTATATCACATTAATCTACAAATCTAGGTGCGGTCTTACTTCTCCACCATAGTTGCTACAATAATGTGTACATAGATGTTGACAGTTATTTGGTACATTTCCGTAACAATCGATACCGCGTAACTTTGAGCTCTATATAATGAGTGTCAGATTGATCAAAGTTCCACAGTAATTCACTTCACTCCACTTGCAAAAGAATGGGAGCGAAGAAGTCTACAATATTCGTCAGGCATGCCTTGAGCGCTCTGCGAGCTGCATTGGTGTGGGCTAGAAAAGGCGGTGCGCCTCTCAAGCGCACCAACCACAAATGGCTCGAAGAAGCCAGCAGCAGCAGAGCTCAATATGATCATATGACGCGCTATGGGGGACGCCAGCTTTCTCTGGACGAGACGCCGGCATTTCATTTCAAGATCATGCACAGACCCCGCGCATCCATAGTCGAGTTCGATGACCACGAGGACATGGATTTCTTCAGCAAGGAGGACTACATCTGTGAGGATATTAATGATGTAGAGGGATCGAAGGTAGGTACTGACGATGACAGCAACTGCGAGAGTGAGAGTAGCTGTGACGAACAAGAGAATATTAATTCGAAGGTGGGCGAGTTCATAGCCAAGTTTTATGCTGATATGAGGCAGCAACGACAAATCTCGTGTTTTCAGTACGATGAGATCATGCTTGAAATTTGAGGAGCTGTTGATGAGACTAGCTATAATTGATACATCCATTCAATCCCGAATATTCATCACAGATACAATTTTGTGTAGCTTGTTTGTCATGTGTGTGTATATGCAAGTCAAATCAATATGTTCAAAGGCGTTTTGGTTAATTTCTCAATTGAATTCCTTTTAACTTTCATGTTTTGACACTTTAAAATTTCTTTAGTAGTGCAAAGTAATTTTCAAATTTCAATCCGACAGACTCTCACGGCGTATATCCCATTTTCGACCTCCACACCGACCTTAGATTATCTAGTAGGTATATCCCATCTAGGAGAAGAGGAAACAACAATATCGAGTAATCAACACACTAAGTATGTATGAAATATGATACATAGTAAAAAAAAAAAAAAATTGATTTGGGTACCAGTCGACGTCGTAAGACTATAACAGTAAAAAGGCAAGATGTAGGTTTTTTTTTTCTTTGCGATATCCGACTTAATGTTCAGGACTTTTTGTACGTTGTATTACATGTCTTTTGTCTCCATTGTCTTCAATATTCACATTTTTTTATAAATAAAAATAATAATACGTCTTCGTGGATCGATTCATCTATTTTCTTCCACTCAGTCAGAACTCTTTATGTCTCTTCCGGTAACCGCAAATCTAAACAATAGTAGTCTAAGATGCTATTTAGATTTAGAATACATAGGCTATTTTAAATTTTACTAGAATTTAATAGTTATTTAACCTAAGAAAATTTATTATCGATGTGCTTCTAAGATTTAGTGTAGGAACCACAACCCTAACCTTAAATTCATTTTTAGGTTCATAATCGCCTAAAATAGTTTTTAGTAAAATAGGCGGGAGTGAATCTTGCTCGATCACCCGATCAAGTTTTATTATTAATTGAAAATATCTTGCCATTTTTTCAGAAAGTTTTTCCATGCGAATCCAATAACTTTACATAAATTTTGTGAGGCCGTAATTTTTGCATACAAAGTCGAAATTGAGCACCATTTAAGCCGAGTTACATGAACATCATTTTTTATTTGTAGAAGTTTTCAGGTAATTCATTTGATCCTTTCGGCAAAAACTCCTTGAAAATTATATGACCTGATCATAACATGTTCAGGCAAGTTAAAATCTGACTTAATGTTCAATAATCGTATAACTGTCGACAATATAAAATGAGTATCAAAATCTGGATAAGAGTATCTGCATTTGAACATATCATAGAACTCTTTTTTATTAAGTTTATTATATTAATTAAGCATTGTCATATAAATCACCATATTCCGTGTTTAATAGCGTGGCAAGGATTTTTATCAAGGGAATGCGACCATAATTTTTATCTAAGGCATAAAATAGTGGGTCTTCCTACAAGTCAGTTGATATGTATATTTATCCTATTCATAGAAAAATGAAACAAGAAACAAATATTTGATATATGTAAGCTTATTAGAGAGGCTAAAAAGACCACAACATGGGTTTGTGCGGAGAGACTGGATGACTCAACAATCTTTCTAGACAGTAATGATGCATGTGTGCAAGCAAGAACAGACCATGAGAATCTATTTCAGTCTCAACTGTAGTTATGAAAAAAATAAAATAGGAGAAAAATATACAGCTTACTTTATAATGGATCTTTAGTATGGTTGAGAAGAAGATTCAACCGATCATGATACCAAACATAGTTGCTGGTGTGATATAATACAAAAATAAGCATAGTATTGAAATTATATTTAGTTATATATAATTTATAATTGTTATATTTTTTACTTTATTGTAGTAAAAAAATTTATTTTTCTTAAATTTTTTAGGGAGGAGAAATTTTTTTAAGTGAACTTATTTTTAAAACTCACCAATCATGCATTATCGATATAAACAACAATGGATCTAATTATTTTATATGGTTTTATTTTCTTGAAAGTACCCTTCTTATTTGTGCTACCTGTGAAGATTTGTAAGCCTATATAACTTTCATTTGGATTATTAATTCTACATCTTATTTGATTCAAAAATCTTTTATGCTTTTAAGCAAAGGACAAGGTGTATTTTTCTTGAATCTTTGTTTGTAAATTGAAAAATATGAGTTTTATGAAGAAAAAAAATTATAGGACGATGATTTTAAAAAAATTAGTTTTCGGCGTTTCATTCTTATATCTATAATTTTCTTTGAACTTATCAAAAGTTCAAAGAAACTTTTGATAAGTAATAAAACTCACTCAAGTGATCTGTAATGGATGAACCATCTTTGTATCTCAGGCCCATTATCTGTCGAATAAGGAACTTTTTGTTTATCCCGGTCTTCTTCACCTACAAGGTTCTCCCATAATTTCCATGTATGCTCAATATTGTGATGTAATTGTACACATTCTTTTCCACGAACTGCTTAATATACCCACATACTTGTATATGCTCCAACTTCTAGTCCTCATCAAATTTATCACTGGATTTTTTGGAAACAAATACTGGATGATGCAATTTTTTGATGAATAACAAATCTTTCATCTTGTTCAACTATTAGTGGCAATTGGAATCGTTTAGGTTTATCATGCATACAAGCTTCACATCATCTCATTCACTTGGTTTGATTGTCAACTATGATACCTGGCAACTTCTACTTTGAAAATTCAAAACTCTGATACCACTCAATTGGAAACGAAATATAAAAACCATTATCCCAATCCAAGAGACTGTGATAGAACCGAAGTAAATTGCAGAAAATCTAACTTGCCAAAATTGCAGACAAATACAACGCAAACATAAACAATTTTGACGTGAAATACCCTTGCGAAAAAAATTATGAGACGATCGGAGTCCAACCGTTGAAAAGCCTCCACTAATGAATTAGAATAATACACCATCTACAAAATTCTCTACCGATCCAACCGAATCACTCCTATTACTCAAAATAATGAAAACGAATTACAAGAAGTTACTAAAAAACGGAGATAATGAGAATAATCACCCAAAACGATCTCACATTGAAATGGCCACCAATCCCTCTTGCTCAATTCTTTGAAAGTTGCAAACTTAAGAACTCTTTCCCTTTGATATTTTTAGGGTCTCGTATAATATTTAAAATTTGTGTTTAAGTTTTTGGATGGTTAGCCAAGTCAACCTTACATTAGGATGAGACACAAACTCTATTTTAGATAATATGGAGACCTAAACGTATATTTTTAATATTATTCAAGTTCCGAAAACTAAATAACCCAATAAAATAAGTAAACAATCTCAAACAAGACTCCACGGATGTTACAACCGATTACAAGTTTCGTACAGTCTCTTTACAAAATGCAATACAATACCAAAATTACAACAACTCTAAGGAATGACTACAAGTTGATGAAAAGAGAAGGCTTTAAAAACATGCAACAAAGTTGGTACAACAAGAATCAAGAAGAAACTGAAGTATATTGCTTGTTAGGGTGATGATGATCACCGTTGTTCAAAGCAAGATTTGAATATTTTTCGTCGATTTGCTCCCAGGAACAAACATTCAACGACTTGAACTTCTGGAACATTCATTTGTCACCATCGGTATAGACTTCACACGGACATAACCTTGGACAACACTTTATGGTTTCAACGTTGCTGCAAACTCTGCTCACGTGTTTTGCTAAGAGAAAAGTACAAGAGACTATTTGCGGGAGCCAAGCCCCTAGTAGCCATATATAACTCTCATGATGGACAGTTAATTCGGAGAATAATAACCCATTAAGTAGACGGTTACAACATTATCTACCAATAAGTGAACAATTATGAATCTGAAGCACCCACATCGAAGTACACTAAATTACCAGCCATGCTGGAATACAAGTCCAACGGGAGTAGCCTCCCTACTGGAACACAAGTCAAGTGGGAGTAACCTTCCCACTGGAACCAAATTCTAGCAGAATCAGACTCCACGCTGGAAACAAAGTCCAACGAGACCATCTCCTATGTTGGAGAATGGTCCAGCGTGAGCAGCTTGTACGCTGGAACCAAAGTCATGGTGCATTATTTTAGCAGCCGGTCCAACATGATTAGTTGCACTCTTTGGCCTCGTTTGGTTCGCGAAAAGGAAAGGAAAGGAAATCAATTCCTTGCTCTTTTCGTTTCTTTGAAAAATTATAATTCTCATTGATTTTTCTTTCTGCTTTTTGGAAATTCCAAGAAAATTGGGGGAAATGAATACTTAAAGGAAGGAAAGTGAATCCTTGGTTGGATAGAGGGAACCATTTTCTTCCTAATTTTCTTTGGGAATCACTTTCCTCTCCTCCTCAATTTCTTTGGCACCAAAACATAGAAAAGTAATAATTTTCTTTCCCATCACCATTATTCCGCGAACTAAATGAGGCTATCTATTTCTTAGTTTAGAAGCTTCACTTGTCAAAAAAAGTAAAATTTTTGATGAAAGCATCGTAATAAACGCAGAAATTATTAATATTCTGTAGATAGAAATAATGGATGGATTTATTATTCAGGAGGGACTATATATATATATATATATATATATAGGAGGAGGCTAGCCTCCTCCTTATTTCCTATCCGATGTGGGACTAAATAAGTAGGACTAAATAAGTTCTCATAACTCAGAACTCCCCCTCAAGATGGGCAATAGATATCAATCATCCCCATCTTGTTACAAAAGATATCAAACTCTCTAGGACCTAAACCTTTAATTAAATAATCAGCTAACTGCTCCCCTGATTTTACATAGCTTAAAGTCAAAACTCATCTATTGAACTGCTCCTTGATGAAGAACCAATTAATCTCTACATGTTTGGTGTGATTATGCTGAACTAGATTGTTTGCAATATCAATTGCTGACTTGTTGTCACACCAAAGTTGCAGAGAGTCTTCTCTAAATAAATGCATATCAGACAACACGCTCTTCACCCACATCATCTCGCATAACCTAAATGCCATAGCCCTGTACTCAACCTCAGTTATAAACCTAGCATCGCTATATCTTGTTTCTTGCTATGCCAAGATACAAGATTGCCTTCAACAAAAATACAGTAACATGTAGTGGACCTATGATTGTCCATAAAACCCGCCCAATCGGCAACACAGTAGCCTTCAACTCTCATATGTCCAGAACTTCTGAACCATTACCCCTTTTCTGGACTTTCTTTAATATACTTGAGAATTCAGCAAACTGCCTCCATATGTTGCTCTTTAGGATCATGCATATATCTACTCACCACACGCACGACATGAGTAATATTATGTCTCGTATGGGATAGATATATAAGCCGACCAACTAATCTTTGAAATTGCTCCTTACTCATCGGATCATCGGCACACAACTTATGATTCTTCTTGATTGGAGTATAAGCAACTCTATAACCCAACATCCTTGTCTCTGAAAGAAGGTCCAGAGCATACTTTCGCTGATAAAGTACTATACCCTTCCGTGACCTTGCAATTTCACTTTCGAGGAAGTACTTCAACTGACCCAGATCCTTGACTTCAAATTCCTCTCCAAGTCTTTTCTTCAGTTGTAGGATCTCCTCAATATCGTCTCCAGTAATTTTAATATATCATCAACATAGATTGCAAGAACAGTTATACGAGTCTTTGAGTGCCTGTAAAATATAATATGATCTTCATTGTACTGCCTATATCCCATACCACAAACTGCAATCATGAATCTATCAAACCATGCTCTCAGAGACTGTCTTAGCCTATACAAAGACTTCTTCAATTTGTATACCTTCCCAGTTGCTTGTGAAGTAGCAAAACCTGGTAGAATCTGCATATACACCTCCTCCTAGAGATCCCCATGCAAAAAAATGTTCTTAATATCTAGTTGATGTAGTTGACAGTTAAAGTTGGCAGCATATGATAGCAACAGTCGCACAGTGCTCATCTTTGCTATTGGAGCAAATGTCTCGTCATTGTTGATACTATAAGTTTGGTTGTAGCCTTTAGCAATTAATCTGTCCGTGTACCTGTAAATCTTGCCCTCTGGAGTCTGCTTAATAGTATAAACCCATTTACATCCAACAACATGCTCTTCTTCAAGGCCTAATTATTCTGCCTGTATGGCACTCAACTACCTAGGATCTTGCTTAGCTACATGTCAGTTGTTAGGTACAAGCACTGAATCCAATGATGCAAGAAAAGACTTACATGCAGGTGAAATTAATGTATATGAAACATAATGTGCAATGTCAGTATCCCAATTGCTAAACTTAGCTGGAGGTTTTTCAGCATTGACTCTAGAAGCTCTACGAAGCAAGACAGGAGTATTAGAAGTATCAGTGGAGGAATTGTTATCAGGTGACTAAGGTGGAAAGGCTAAAGAAGGACCTGGTAAAAAGGGACTTAGGACATCAACATTTGTGGGTACTGGCATAGGCACAGGAAGCGGCTTATGCTGCTTCTGGTGCTCATACTTCCTATATACTCTCAGCTCCCCTTGACTGTCGGCTCCTCCTGACTGTCGGCTCCCTCATCAAATACCATCAATCCTCGGTGACTCAAAAGGACGTAAAATTATACCAACCACGATGTCACTCTTATTCTCTCCCTCTCTAATAGCATTAGTAGAGCCATCCTCAAACAAGAAACTCAACTCAGTATTCTCCTCATAAAATGGTTTAAACTCCCGAAAGGTTACGTCCATATTGACAAACAGCCTTCTTTCAGTGGAACACCAACACTTGTATCCTTTCTGACTAGATGATAAGCCCACAAAGATATATTTAACTTCTTGTGGATCTAGCTTGCTCACCATCAATCTGTGATCTCTCACAAAATATGTGAATCCAAACACTTTGAGTGGAACAATAAAAATATTAGAGCCCAAGAGCATCTTACATTGTATCTTCATCCCTAATACCCATGACGGCATCCTCTTGATTAGATAAGTTGATGTCATAACAACCTCTCTCCACAAAAACTTAGGCACATTCATCGTCAACATCAATGAACGTGCCACTTCCAGTAGATGTCTGTTGTCACGCCCCAGTCCCAAAATACCAAGGCACTAGCCACGTGGCAATGGCCAGCAGTACAACTCCAATGGGCAAACATAATTTAATGGACCCGTTAGAGTGCACCTAAGTTGTATTAAGTATAAGTAAAAGTCTACAACAACTGTCACAGTATATAAATCTAATCTCATCCACAGACCACAGTCACAATATATTATGATAGTCCAGTTAAAATAATAAATAACATATAATTGTCCATCAAAGAATTTCTCCGTATTCTCCTCTTCTGTCGGGATCAGAGTCATGGTGAAGCAGCTCAAATGGATGAACTCTGCATTGTACTCTTCCACTATCATATTGTCCTAAGTGAGGCGGTTGAACTTATCCTAAAGTTTTGCTCTAGAGAACTCCTCCCAAGTAACTCGATCTGGTATGAGTCGTTTCTCCTCATATAGCCACCAATGATGTTCATTGTCCGTCAACTGAATCCTAACGGCAGTCATTCAACGCTCCCTCGGAAGCTCGGCTGCTTCCAATTGGTGTTTAGTGTTTGTGAGATACTCATGAACTTCAGTGGGCTTCTTGTCATGACCCGCACCCGATATAGGGGCACGAGTATGCGGGTACGTCCAGCCTACGCCGCATCATCGGCGGTAGAACGCTGTCTAGGTCACAATACTATCTAATTAATCTCACACGAATATCCAACTCCATAAGTAGACACAGATATTATAATATAATATGAAAGTACTCAACCACAGAACTAAAGCACGATAAGATATCGAAGAAAATAATCAAAATACAACATAAGTCTTAATAACAAAATAATCTAACTCAAACAATAACATCCAAGTCTTAATATATGTCGGAAACAAATATGGTACTATAAACTGCTAAAAGAAACTAACTGAATAACTAGTAATCCCGGCTAGACCTCTCGGAAATTATACCTGAGGTACAAGGTCTAAGGCTGCAACTACTCTCCCTGTGGTCCATAATATGTCGGACACCGGTCTTCTAAATCGCAGTCTGGAAAAATATATCCAGTCAGGATTGGAGCAAAGTACAACCCGATAACAGTTCCAATTAATTGACAAGGACTATAAAATAATAAATAGATTATACTATATAGCGAGAGAACAATAAATAGATCCAATAGCAAATAGTAAAGAGAATAGGAAATATAGACAATATGGTATAGTTAGTGCATATATGAAATGAAGAGAAAGAACTACAATATCATATAGTATATGAACTGAATTGAAGAACTGTAACTATTCTAAGTATTTGAAATAGTAGTTTCAACATGTGATCGGCTTGGGACTTGTACAATAGCTATATGGCCTGGCTAATCATATGTGAGGCGCATGATTAACACTAATAATATTTTATACTTGTACGATAGGGATATGATCACATCTCTCACCAGCAATTTCCCTGCCCCCAACTAGTACAGTGGATCCAACCATGACACGTTACGATACACGTTTAATGTTCAATATATCATGTACAATGTCTAATATCAATATCGTATACAATGTCAATACGATAACCAATGTAACATATCATGACTGAAGATCTAATCTATGTACTAGTCCGTGTACCACGGTGTCAAGAATCAGATGTAATATTTCTAAGTACTTGAATTATAAAAATTATAAAATAATAGAAATTATCAGAGAATGTACTCGTCTGGGGTCCTGGGTTGGCAATACCAATATCCTGCTCCCGAAGCCTCGCAGAACGATCCAATGGTCCTATATTTATATAATATAATATAATAACATCAGTCGTTACACTAGTACGCACATAAACACAACTAACTGCACCTAGAAACTAACGCAAGTAGGGGGTGGTACTGGTCAACTAGCAGGTCGAGTGTGCGCATCTAAAAGGCCATTTTTGACAAATAAAATGATCAAGGTGATTACTTTTATTTTTGGAGCATGTGGGGACTCAAATAAATATAACACAAATGCCATGCATGAAGTAGGTCCAGTCAGGCTCATTAATATAAATTTTATTGGAAAGGCTGGATAGATGTTGCTTAGTAAAATCATTCACAACAAAAAAGGACACAAAGATCTAATTTACGTCAAAATGTGTCGCCTAAGTTACGGGACTAAAATGAAGCACAGGGGAGTGTATTTGGGAGCAACATGAAAGTCATAAACAGAAATTAGCTCATCTAGGTTAAGAATGCAAAACTTGTTGGAAGAAAAAAAAAGGTTGTGTAACGCTCAAAATATCCAAGCCATGGTAAAGGATTTTAATTTAAAAAATAATTTTAGAAATTAATCCTTTAACCTATTTATTTAAATAAAATAATAATTAAAATAATTAAAAAATACCAAAAATATCCTTTTCTAAAATGAGGGGGCTTACAATCTACCAAACTTATAAGAATTCGTCCTCAAAATTAAAGTAGGCATGATAGGGAAGAATTTATGTAGAGAAAGGTCACACTTGATTCTCAAAGGATGGGGGATTCAGTTACCAATGGTGTCCTAGTTTGACATCATGTTCTAAGAGTAAGGATTCACTTAATTCAAGGCACTACCTAACTTATAAGAAATTAAGTTGGTATCAAAACTAAAGTCATGGTCTTGCTAACAAAATTTCTGGAAGGGCCTATTTTCTAATAGGGATACAAGAATTCTAGGGTTTACTGGCCGTAATCAAAGATTCTATAAGGAAACCTTGATATTATTAGGGTGCTATTGGTCAACAACTCCATAAAGAAAATTTACTACCCATCCCACACTATAGGTCAAGCTTCTACAAGGCCGAAGAAAGACTGAGTCGGATCTAACTAAGGCAATGTGGTATAGAGGCTTTGACCATCGATTGACATTGATGACGAAGAGGCCAAAATTGTGAGAATCATGAGAGGAAGGAATTTTCTGTCCAAGATAAGATAATTTTATGACAAGTCTAAAGAGTATGATCACGGTGTTGAATATAGCACAATTATGCAGGTATCTAGAGAATCAAGTCACGGTGACTAGATTAAGAGAATTAGAATAGAAAAGAAACGATACCTATGGGAAGATGTATATTAACACCAAGAAAGTGGTACCAACCAAGGGATTAATTTTGTAATTAAGGCACGACTAGAAAAAGAAGAAGGATTTACTCATCAATCGAATAATTAGAAAGCTTGTCGCGGCAAAAATTAAAAGGCTTATGAATGTAAAACAAGATAGGAATTGTTGATAGGAAATATAGGAATACAGTCGATGAAGTAATACAACAAATCCTTAATCTCAGTACTATATTCCAATAGATTATATTCTATATAACCTCACTCATACTATGGATAAACTACCTCTAGCTATAGGTAAGCACTATACAATCCTTACAACTTCGTCTAACTCGCACATTCCTAATTTAGTAGGTATGGGTCGAGACTAAACTCAGCAAGTACTCAGGTCTATCACTCATAGCATACTGTTTACTAAGGATGCTCTTCAAATCACGATTGAGTTGGTAATCCCAATACATGTCTAATCTTGAATTAGAATGTCTATCTATTCTAATACAGCTTATCACCTTCTATTTCTTATCCCTTTGTATTATTGTTCATCTAGTCTCTGCTATCTAATACCTATCTTCCTCATGGGAGTCATCTCGGCTAGGTTATTACCCTAGAACACAAGCATGAAGTCATGATCTTCTCTTCTAAGGGATAAATTCATCGAACCCAATGAAAGGGTAAGGTTCTATACATGTTTAGGTCTAATCTTAACTAAAAAGATTATCGAACTATTCTATTCATAATGAGAAACTCAAATCATCTCTTCTAAAGTCTTCCTTAAGGTTGGTCCTATTGGTATATGGAGCTACAACTAATTCTAAGATTTTAACTACATATTCTCTCAAATAGTGACTATAGTCGTCTCAGTCCTTATGGAAATTCTATATCTATACTGACCAATATTTATGAATGGTAAAGCTTCTAATCCAATACTAACTGCTGGTGGGAGTTCTAATATCTGTTGATAAAGGAAAGTTCTCTGCTAAGGCTAATCCTTATATATAATTCCAAGCTATCCTCTCGTTCTATTAGTCTACCTAGTACAGACATCTATCTTACTCCTTTCTAACTTAGATAACACTTCCTAAGAATTATTCTACCAACCCGGCTTATATAAATATATAACAAAAAGTAAAGCACGAGTGTTCGTCTCTCCGAGATAGGGAAAGACAAGATTCAATGGATAAGAGTTCAAAGGAAGTATATGATGGAATACAATTTTCGAGGTTCAAAGGCGATAAAAGAAATTAAAGAAAGTTCCAATAGCAATTGTGGATTGAAATCCTAACAAACTTATCCTAGTACAAGCTCACTGGGTACAGTAACGTAACTGAAACGATTTAATCAGGACCTGCATGGGCCACCACAAAAATATGTCACGTCCTAGTCCCAAAATATGTTGGACTAGGAATACGTAACATGCCATCTACGCATTCGGCCAGACACTACTAGAAAAAGCGGGATTAGCGACGTATTTTAGCGACGTCAAAAGAAACGTCGCTAATAATACATAAATTAGCGACTCATTATAAACACGTCGCTAGACGTCGCTAAATGGCGACAGTTAGCGACGTTTAGCGACTTTTAATACGATTTTAAAAGATAAGTCGCTATAAGTTTAATTAAGGTCGCTAAACGTCGCTAATATGTCTAATTTAGCGACGTTTAGCGACGTATATAGCGACATTTAAACTCAAAATATTTAGCAACGTGTTTAGCGACGTCCTTTACGTCGCAAATATTTAATTTAGCGACATTTTTATTGGACGTTGCTAAACGTCGCTAAAATTTGGTTAATTAGGGGTCGGTTTCCTTTTTCCCCGTCAGTTGAAATTTCGATTCGAAAACATATTCCCCCCCCCCTCCCCAGCTCCGTCGACCGCGACTACTCCGGCAAGGTATACTCTCTCTCTCTCTCTCTCTCTCTCTCTCACAGGACACATGTGACATTGACACAAACACGACACACACACTGACACTGACACAGACACAGACACGGCACACACACACACTGACACAGACACTGATCTGGACCTAGGGTTAGGGTTAGGGTTAGGTTTTTTGACATGGGGTTAGGGTTAGGGTTAGGGTTAGGTTTTTTGACATGGGGTTAGGGTTAGGGTTAGGGTTAGGGTTAGGGTTAGGTTTTTTGACAATGTTCATGCATGTGCGATCATGTAGAGATCAGATTTTAATTTCTTCTTTCAAGTATAAAATAAATAAATAATATGGATCGATGAATAAGAAAGAAAGAACATAAGTGTATTTATTTGCACTTTTGCAATATATATATATATATATATATATATATATATATATATATATATATATATATATATATATATATATATATATATATATATATATATATATATATATATATATATATACATACATACATACATACTAATTGTTTGATTTTGTGGTTACTATTCATTGGTCCAATGGAGGAGGGGAAAAAATGATGGCTATTATTGAATCCATGTTCATATGTCATGACTACGTACATTGGGTGAACAAATTAGAACTAATTCCTGAATATTCGTACAACAACTGATCATGTGATCAAATTAATTAGAACGCCAATTATTCGACCAGGAAGTGTATGATCTAAGCAACCGTCCTTAATTGTGCCCCAAGAATTTTGAGCTCTAGCTACTTCCTCGTTCCACTCCCAATATATATAGGGGTTAATTGCCGAAAGCAAAGTACTGCGGAGTTATGTATCTCAGTTCCTCACCCTACTGCCAGTTTCAAGAAGTGCCTAATGGTCTAAATAATATGACTATAACAGTTGAATTAGCTAAACGAAACTTACAAATCAGCTTAAATAAATAAAGGATTAATTTCAACACTTACTGAAATCACTAGCTAGCAGTATGAAGAGACTCTAATGGAGCAAAGATATCATCGCAGCATGCATCATTAAGGACATGCATCTCAAGAAACTTATTGGCTTCGGCTGGAGCCTACTACACTAAAATCCGGACACTGACACTGAAGTGGGTTAAGGTATAGTAGTAAAGTGGTATTAAGATATTATTTGGGTAATGTTATATATATATATATATATATATATATATATATATATATATATATATATATATATATATATATACTGCTTTTCCAATAACGGACACTGACACAGACACAGAAGTTAATTTTGCATGTAATGATTTATATGATACATACTGTCAATTTTGCAGAAGTATCTAGAAATGGATATGAATTATTATCTGCGTCA
The DNA here is from genome assembly GCA_036927795.1 of Iris macrosiphon. Taxonomy (NCBI): domain Eukaryota; kingdom Viridiplantae; phylum Streptophyta; class Magnoliopsida; order Asparagales; family Iridaceae; genus Iris; species Iris macrosiphon. The sequence goes on from JAYESA010000005.1 coordinate 27,833,638, forward strand.
TCGTTCGTGGATGTACAACCGTCATCCTGATGACATGTGCGGTGTGCGGGATGAATTCATTGAGGGTGTACAGCAGTTCCTGCAGTTCGCCAAGGCGTTCCCTCAGTACATGGACGGTACCAAAATTAAGTGTCCATGTGTGAGATGTCGCAACAGGAAATATCATCCAGAAGTGGAAGTTACATATCATTTATACTCGAAGGGCTTTACGCCGAATTACTATCAGTGGACCGCGCACGGAGAACTTGTATCTCTAGCATCAGAGTCGGAGCCCTATGTGGAGCCGTATATGGATGTCCAAGACCACGATGCTTACGACGACGGGTTGGTGAACATGGTTTATGATGCGGCGGGGCCTAGTTTCAATCCTGACAATTATGATACGGCGGGGCCTAGTTTCAATCCTGACAATTATGATGCGGCAGGACCTAGTTTCAATCCAGACAATTATGATGCAGCTGAGGAGGCACCGAATGCCGATGCTGCAAAGTTTATGGAGTTGCTTGAGAATGCAAGGACTCCATTATATCCTGGTTGTGAGAACCATTCACCGTTGGAGGTGGTTACAAGATTATTGAGCATCAAGTCCGATTTTAACATGTCGCAAGAATGCTATAATCGACTGCTCGATTTGATTATAGAGATCTTGCCCGAGGGTGCAAAGTTGCCTAAAGACTTCTATCGATCTAAGAGGATGGTGAGATCGCTTTGGATGGGATACGAGAAAATCGATGCATGTCACAATGGGTGCATGTTGTACTACAAAGACGACAAGGATGAAGATGCGTGTAGATTCTGTGGTGCTAATCGCTACAAGGCCACTGTTAGAGGAAAGTCTGTCGGTGCAAGGAAGCCTACCGATTCGATGCACTACTTGCCTTTGACGCCGCGGTTGCAGCGGTTGTTTATGGTTAAGGAGACTGCAGAAAACATGAGTTGGCACAGGCGAAAACAGATCGAAGGAGTATTGGATCATCCATCCGATGGAGAAGCATGGAAGCACTTTGATCGAGAGTATCCACATTTTGCCGAGGAAGCGCGTAATGTCAGATTGGGGCTCTGCTCTGACGGTTTTACCCCATTCGGACTTTCGGGCTCCCAGTATTCGTGTTGGCCTGTGATCGTCACTCCGTACAATCTACCGCCTTGGATGTGCATGAAGACTCCGTATATGTTCCTAACCGTTATTATCCCGGGTCCGAACAATCCGAAGAGGAACATCGATGTGTACTTACAGCCTTTGATAGATGAGTTGAATCAGCTGTGGGAAGTAGGTGCCAACACGTACGATGTTTCTAGAAAGCAGAATTTTCAGATGAGGGCAGCACTTATGTGGACCATCAACGACTTTCCGGCCTATGGAATGTTATCGGGATGGAGCACCCATGGTCGTCTCTCATGTCCGTATTGCATGGACCGTTCTCAGGCTTTCCGTTTGAAACACGGAGGCAAATCGTGCTTCTTCGATTGTCATCGACAATTTTTGCCGAAGGATCATCCGTACCGGAGGAATCGGAATGCTTTTCGTGCGGGAGTTGTGGAGAAGGCCAATCCACCTCCAAGGTGGCCCGGATGCACGATATGGGAAGAGGTAAAATATTTACCAAGTGCTATCGAAGAGCCTGCTAAGGGGTACAAGTGTGACGGATTTGGTCGCACCCATAACTGGACGAAGAGGAGTATATTATGGGATCTGCCATATTGGAGCACCAATCTGATCAGACATAACCTTGATGTCATGCATATCGAGAAGAATGTGTTTGATAACATAATTAATACTGTAATGGATGTAAAGGGGAAGATGAAAGATAATCCGAAGGCCAGGTTGGACTTAGAAGACATATGTAGACGTCCTGCATTGCATCTGATAGAGGAGGGGAATGGAAAGTTAAAGCAACCTAAGTCAGTTTTCTCACTGGATAAAGAGGATAAAGGTAGACTTTGTAGGTGGATTCAGGGTCTAAAGTTTTCAGACGGGTACGTGTCGAACTTGAGAAGATGCGTCGACCTCAAGGAGAACAAACTAGTAGGTATGAAGAGCCACGATTGTCATGTATTCATGGAGAGGTTAATTCCGATTGCATTTCGGGAATTCTTACCGCAGGTCGTTTGGGACCCATTGACAGAGCTGAGCATATTCTTCAGAGATCTTTGTTGTACTAAGTTGCTCGTCGATCGTCTAGAAAAGCAAGAGAGGGACATTGCGGTAACACTATGTAAGCTCGAGAAGGTGTTTCCTCCAGGATTCTTCGACTCTATGGAGCATTTGCCAATTCATCTTTCCTATGAGGCACGTGTTGGTGGTCCTGTCGGTTATCGGTGGATGTACCCCTTCGAGCGTCATCTGAATCACCTAAAGAGAAAGGTGAAAAATAAGGCACGGGTTGAAGGATCTATTTGTGAAGCTTATGTTCTCGAGGAGATTACAAACTTTTGCTCGACGTATTTCAAACCGCATGTTGCTACTAATAGGAATAAAGCTCCCAGAAACGACGACGCATATAAGGAATCTAATGATGCAATACTCAAAGTATTCAATGCATCCGGAAAGCCTTCGGGAAAAATAAAGAAGAGACATTTGAATGACGATGAGCTAAGGGCTGCTCAATTGTATATATTACTCAATTGCGACGAGGATGAAGTGGAGAAGCTAGAGGGGTAAGTAATTAATACGTCCACGTTTACATCATCTCAATGTAATAGTATAAGATACTATTATGCTACTAATTAGCAGTTGCATCATTGTTTTTCAGCACATATAATGATGAGTTAAGGTCGGTTAGACCCTACATAACAGACGAAGAAGTAGAACAAGAAATAAGATGCCATTTTCCTTCTTGGTTGAGCGCATATGTAAGATACTTGGTAATTACTTTTTATTTCTGCACTTGTAAAACAAATAACTTACCATCGCTACTTTGGTATTTAGGTCGATCGTCTAATATCATCCGAGACTGAATCTATTAGGACTCTAGCCAAGGGACCAATTACTGCCGTAAAAATATGGCCAAGTTTCTGTGTGAATGGGTTCAGGTTCAAGTCAACAAATGCTCCTATCAGAGACAGCTTTCTGGATCTTGATTCCACGAAAAACAGTGGTTTGTGTATCAAATCTACAAACTACAAAGACGTCAATCCGGACAATGATTTTTTTGGCATCTTACGAGAGATTGTGGAGTTGACATATAATTATGGCCCAGAACCTGCTAATATCGTGCTATTCAGGTGTGAATGGTTCGATCCGATTCAAGATCAAGGTTGGAAAATTGACAAGCATGGCCTTGTGGATATAAACTACAAGCGTAGATATCAAGGCTACGAACCATTTGTCCTATCAAGTCAGGCTCAGCTCGTGTACTTCACAACTTATCCTAGACGGGGGACAGCGAGGTCGGATTGGTGGGCAGTATGCAAGACTAAAGCTAGAAATACCTTTGACATTGACGAAATAGCTTATCAGGAGGACGATCTACCTCTTGTAACAAATATTGTAGATGTGGACTCAACGGAAGTTACTCATAACACGAGTAATAATGTAGAAGATATAGAATTATCCGAAGAGGACGAAGTAGATGAAAGTGAAGACGAGGAAGAGGAAGAGCAGGACGAGGAAGGCGAACAAGATGAATTTTCTGAAGATGATTGAAAATATAAAATATTCCATGTAGAATGTAACTATATTTGGACTGTAAAATGCTTTGAGATATGTATCACATTTTGACATTAACGAATATATGTATTATATTTTGACTGTATAATGCTTTGAGATATGTATCACATTTTGACATTAACGAATATATGTATTATATTTTGACTGTATAATGCTTTGAGATATGTATCACATTTTGACTGTAGAATGTAGTATATATTTGTGTTTCTCTATATTCATCATATGTTGTTATCAGATATGACAGGACGACGCGGAGGATTCGGCAGGTCCCGAGGTAGACAGAGTGCCACTCCGGTACTGCCTACTGTTGGTTCCGGATCATCGTCGTCCAGTACTCCAGTATATCGAGCAGCCACATCTCCGACTGCGACGACGTTGCGTGGCATCACTCCTGGGACGAGTAGTTCCAGGCGTGATAGTACTCGTGATAGTACTCCCTCGTCCAACGTTCCTCCTGCTGACGGAACCATGGAGACTGATGAGCATGTAGAGGAGGTCGTGCCGACGTTGTCCCAGCATCAGCAAGATCCTCCATGCGCACCACCGGAGGAGACGAGGACAGAGATTTGGGCCGACGGTACAAAGTAAGTCAATTAGATGGTTTAGTATATATTTGTGTTTCTCTTTATTCATCGTATATTGACTTTTTCAGTAATCTAAATTATTATTTCTGTATAGATATCGTCCATCGTCGGTTCAGAGACGCCTGGGCCAATTTCTGAGGAACAACTACGGTGGCCCTTGGATCAACTACTCTGAGGCTCCGGAGGAGAGGAAGGCGTTCTGGTTTGCGCACTTCCAGGTAAAAGTATATTAAATAAATCCTCTAATTTATGCATATTCGTGATGCTAACTTAATGAATTATTTATTGTAGCAAACGTATTTTTATCCTCCGCACCGGGCCGAGTTGATCGAGCGGCTCTTTCCTACCGTTGCCGCCAAGCTTATCCGAGATGCTCTGGATGACCAGAAGGCTCGTGATCGTGCTGAAAAACCGATCCAAGGTTGGATCACGCCTGAGCAGTGGACTGCGATGAGGGCTAGATTCGACGATCCGAGCTACAAGGAAAGGTCTAAGAAGGCCAAGGCGGCTAGGCAGAATGCTGCCAAGTGGTGTGGTGGCTCGATTCCGATGACGGAACATTTCCGTCGTTTGGTATGTTTTTTCTTTTAAAATATATTATTTTAATATAAGTACCATAAAATGGTACTTGAAAAAAATATTTAAGTTTAGTAATAAAAAATATATTTTTAACAGGTACAGAGGGGTGAGGATGCAAACATGGTGACCGTCTTCTTGGCCACCCATCGCAAGGACGGAAATCTCATTGATGAGAGGGCCTCACAGACCTATGTAAGTATTACTTTACTTTGTGTTTATTTTAATATAACTTAGGCAATTATTGAGTTTTCAAACCTTTTCTAGGCCGAGTATCTTAGGCTTCGTGAGCGGGCGACTGCTAGTGCACCTACACCTGGAGAGGCTGGTGCTTCATCGCAGCCCGGTCCATCTCCGTCGGCGGACGACCTGTGGGTGACCGCAGCTGGTGGTCTCCAGAGGGGTACGTACTACGGTACGGGCTCCTATGGCACCCTGGTTACGACGCAGTCATCTAGGGCCTCCCCGACAGCTGTGCATTCCACACACCCCTCGCAGTCGCAGCCCTCGCAGTCGTCTGCCAGAGTCCAGGAGGCCGTCTAGGAGGCCGTTGACCGTCAGATTGCGTCTCTCCGTGACGACTTGGATATGGAGGACCAGTCCCGGTCCCAGCCGCAGGCGGACGATCCGATGCTTATCGCACGATTGGATATGCTCGACCGCAGCATGACGGAGCTACGAGAATTGACAAATGATATTAGAGCCTCCAATGATCGTAACATCATGGAGCTGCAGGCGTCACAGCTATCGATGGGCGAGAAGCTGACGAGGATGCATGCGTCACAGCTATCGATGGGCGAGAACCTGACGAGGATGCAGGATTCAATGGGTGATCGCAGTACGAGGCTGTTATCTACCCTGGATTCTTACAACCAGCGACTCGCAGACTTGGAGCGGGCACGGCCGCCACCGACGTCACTGCCTTCTCCATCGACATCGGTGTCGATTCCACGGGACGAGTATGAGGAGTTGTTATCCTTGAAGCGCGCCGCTGGTCAGCCTCCTGCAGATCCGTAGTAGTCTAGTTATTTTTATTATTATTTATGAATTATTGGTACTTCAACAATAGACATGATGTATGATGCTTCTTGTGGTCTTGAATTTTTTAGTTAATTTAATTGGATTATATAGTTATCCACATTTAATTGGATTGATACTTCTTGTGGTTTTTAATTTAATTGGATTATATAGTTAACTAGATTGAATCATGTTGGTGTGTATGATGAAGATGCTGTAAAACTGCAGGGAATCACCAATATTTGATTCTGAAATTTTTTTTTTTATTTTTTATTTTTAAATTAGCGACGTTATTAGCGACGTGTAGCGACGCTTAGCGACGTTAATTTACGTCGCTAATTACGTCGCTAATCAGCGACTCTGTAAAACGTCGCTAAGTTCGTCGCTAATGACGTCGCTAAAGTCGTCGCTAAGCGTCGCCAATTGCTGACATGGCAAGTATAGCCAGGTCATTAAAGACGTCGGTGTAACGTCGCGATTGACGTCGCTAATCAGCGACGTTTAGCGACTTTAATGAACGTCGCTTTTTAGTGACTTGGCGTCGCAAAACGTCGCTAAATTCAGCGACACATTAAAGTCGCTAAAAAACGTCGGTATAGCGACGTTTAGCAACGTTTTTTGTTTTAGCGACTTGGTGTTTTCCGACTGCTTCAGAACGTCGCTAATTACGTCGCTAAACCTAATTAGCGACGATTTATTGTTATTTAGCGACGTTTTTAGACGTCGCTAATTTGACTTTTTCTGGTAGTGAGACTATGGTCCGACTCGATTACGTATAAGCTGTATTAATCTAAATATCACTATAAAATAGAACTATATCTCAATCCACAAGAACACAAAATATCAAGAATGATCTACATGTGCTACAGTCGGCCGACCAGTAACACACAAACTCGAATAGACTCGAGAAATAATTATGAGTTTATAAAAACTAGACTATATCAGCAGATGAATCAACAATATAAATAAATAAACATAACTCCGGTAGAAATGACATGCACACGCTTCCAAATGTTCTATGTTGCGGAAGAGCGCACATACGTCCGCATATGAGGACATGTTCTATAATCGCACACACATGCGTGTCCGTTATTTAACCATGCATGCACGCAGGTGCACCTGTACTATATCAAGCACGCGTGCGTATGTCCACACCCGTACTTTAGTTGTACGTGGAATGAGGACTTGCTCTCCCTCCCTCCATGGCTGGTTATACGCGCACGCGGATGGAAGGAGAGCAGTCAACTGAATGAGCTCTTGCCTAGCCTCCGGAGATGCGTATACCCTGCCACATCGGTCGATCAGCCGATTGGCGTGACTTCATGAATTATGTCATGCATCGTATGTTCGGGATTCCAGAATCCACCTGGGACCTCACGAGGGATGGAGTTGATCTGAACCTCTGCATTATCCCTACTCAGAGGGTACAGATTTTTTGGAGTGTGCCTATGGAGGTCGGTAATTTGAAGCCAGTTGAAACAAAAATCATATAAAATTTACATAACACATGAACTATGCAATAATGGTTGCCCTTCAGATTGATAATGGCAAAGTGATCCACCGACCCAGAAGGAAGTGAAGAGTTTGGTCGGAGGTGGTCACCAAGAAAAGAAAGTCGAGGAGCGAAAATTAATAGTTTTAGCCGTCCATGCCAATAATAATTGCCCACATGAGTCCAGTGGCCTCTACACTGAAAGAAAATAAGAAGAAACATACAAGAAAATATCTTCACGTAATATTTCAATAATATTACAATATAGAAAAGTAGAGAAAAGAAAGTAAAGAGAACAAAGGGACAAATCACAAGTAGGAAGGGTGCCATATCAACATAACACAAAATCAGGCGGTTTATATATATATATATATATATATATATATATATATATATATATATATATATATATATATATATATATAGATATAGGTGACAGTTGATTGCTCAGTACTGTGCACAAGAGATCAATGGAAAATAGTAAACAAGTCCTCCCCCTCCCACTAATTTCTTTGGCTAATGCTAAGAGTACAACAAAACTTGTTAAAGGATATCACATTTCTTATAGTTTTAGATTGTTAAAATTTTGACAGTTATATATAATTTTGACAGTCCGTACAAAGAATTGTCAAAATATTGATAGTCAAAAAATTTGATAGTCCTAAACAAATCAAAAATTTGTCAAAATTTCTATAATTCGGATTATACACAGGACAGACGGTAAAAAATGCATGGTGAGACAACCTCTAACAACAAAAAATATAGTGCGCTTTTTCTTTGAGTAACCACTCTTTATATAACAGTATTTCTTGCAATTCTATCATTTATTGTTGAAATTTTTTAACAAATATTTTCATTCAAAATATGAAAACTAGCATATCCTTCTACTATTTAAAAAAAAAAAAACTATGAGCTCTCATTTTTGGACTAATTAGTCAAAATCTCGATTAATTGTGAACTTACGAACTAACGTGCTCATTTAAGTCACACGTGACGTTGTAAAATGACATAAATATTCACGAAATAAATAATGAGCAAGGCAGACTAATAGATTATGGGTAATTTGGTCCAAAAGAAACATTATTTTTGTGGGGATGGAAATTTTGATAGCCAACTAACATAGGTCATCAACTTACAAGTCCTCAATAGTTTATGGGATTAAATGTTATAATATAAAATTTTAAGGTATCTAACTTAGGGATGAGTGTTGGGCTTATTCTGTTTCATCCGAATCGAAATAATCAAAATCGAACAATTAATTGTTCTAAAAAAAGATTATTTACAGTAACCTCTCATATATTTATATTTTTTACATGTACCTCTCTTATTTAAAAAATAATTATACTAACCTTCCATATGTGTTATGTTTATTATATTGACATCTCCTTTGTTTTATGTTTTATGTTTTATGTTTTATGTGAAGAATTATTACACTAACCATCCTTAAAACATAAATTATAGGGGATGTTCATGTAATTATTTTCAAAAAAAAAAAATTTCATGTAATTATGTTCAAAATAAGGGAGATGCATGTAATAAACATAAAACATAGGAAAAACTAGTGTTAATAACCCAAAACAGAATGCGAACAGATATTAGCCAAAATTGAGCCGAACTGAACTAAATAATTAAATTATTATTAAAAAAATATAATTTTTATACACACATTTGTTGTTTTTTAAAGTTGCATCCAAAGTTGGATAAGTTATTAATTTAGCATAGTTGGACTTTAAAACACATACATATAAATGTTGTTTTCAAAATATATACATTTAGTCACAAAATAGGCATAAATTAAGAGTATTATATAATTGTATAAGTCTTATTCGATCTTTGGTTTTGGAGGGTAACTAAAATCCAAAATCGAAACTGAAATCGAATAAATTGGTTTTTCAAAAATAAAAATCGAACCGATTTTTTTTTTTCAAACCGACCCAGTCTCTTATTCAGTTTGGTTCGTATCGATTTTCGGTCAAAAATTGAATAATAATGCTCACTACAAAACTTACATAGTTAAGCTTTTTTTTTTTTCTTATGTTGTGACAAAAGGTTTATGCAACTCGTGCAACATGCTTAAATTGTTCAAAGTAGGAAGTCTCACCTACTATTTTTTTTTTTTTTTTCATGCACACTACCTTACTTTTATCACAAAATTAATCAATAAATCTAGGAGCGGTCCTACTTCTCCACCATTGTTGTGCTTGTTGATGTCGACAGCTGCTCACTAATTTGCTACTTTCTTGTAAAGATACCAATCGAGTAACTTGATATATATATATATATATATATATATATATATATATATATATATATATATAATCAGTATCAGATCTTTCAAAGTTCATAGCCTCACTTGCACTTCTCTGTATCATCGAATAATGGGGCTGAAGAAGTCTGCAATATTCTTCAGGCATGCCTTCAGCGCGCTGCGACTGGCGTTGGGGTGGGCTAGGAGAGGAGGTGCTCTCAACCGGAGGAACCACAAATGGCTCCAAGCCAGCAGCAAAGGTGATCAGTCTGATATGATGCGTTATGGCGAACGCCGGCTTTCTTCGGACGAGATGCCGGCATTTCGTTTCAAGATGCACAGTCGACCCGCACCGATGCCGCTGAATTTGGTTTCCTGTGACTACATTTGTGAGGATATCGACGATGTAGAAGAAGAGATCAATTCCAAGGCAGATGAGTTCATAGCCAAGTTTTATGCTGAGATGAGGCTGCAGAGACAAATCTCGTGTTTTGAGTACGACGAGATGCTTGATCATATATAGGAGCTGTTGAGGTGAGATCTATAATGTATTAGTGACAAATACAATTTTGTGTATCTTGTTTGTCATGTGTGTAAAGTCAAATCAATATCCTTGTTAGCAATCATCAGAATAAAACATGTATAAAATACGTTTTTTTTTTTTTTAATCTTTCAGAAACATATAATACTTACGTACTTTCGAAAGATTCTGATTCATATACGAATTTTAAGGCTGTGACGTTTTAAATGTGTTCCGTACGAATAATTAAAAAATTTGGCACAAAAAATGTGGGTGATAGTGCAACATATTTAATTAATCAAGAAAGAAACCCAACATTTGTCACTTTCCGCTCCCGGGATACGGAAAGCCGAGTACGTAACATCGTCCCCAGGCTACACTATATACGAATACTCCGCTATCCATACTCGCGATTGTCGTCTGTAAGGTTCTAGTATAGGTATATCACAAGTCACAATTTGCATAATAATATATGAATAAATGATCTAGATAGGGAACATTCTAAAGTTATAAATGGGAAACATGCTATTATATCCAATTATAACTTTTATCCCAATATAAATATAACTCATTTATACCTTTATACATGTTGGAAATAAATTATGGTTCCAACTCAATCGTCTTCCGTTGTGACAAATCATTCTTGTTCTCCAGCTCCTTGTCAGGGTACAACAGTAGCTTCCTTGAAAATATTTTCTACAAAATCTAGTGAACAAAACTAGGTCGTCAAACGAAATGCAAGCCCCTCAGTCAAGGACGGCGAAAATAAATATAAATAAAATAAGAATCTAAAAATGATATGATTCTCGAGTTTCAGGATAAAGAAATGGAATAGTATATTCCTTAGATACATCTAATGAAATTATGAAGTAGGATATTCCATCTTTTATAAGGGAATCCTGAAACATGGTATTACAACTCTTATTAAAACTTATTCTACTTACTGTCCAAATCATAATCCATACTCACACTTATCTTAAATCCTATTCTGCTTGGTGTCCAAATCATAATTCACAATCACAAGTCACAAACAGAAATCTCTATATTCAATGCAATTTAGAGAACGCTTTCGAATCACGACATCACCTATTATCTCAGCAATAATCCCATATACCCGGGATCAGTTAAATTTTCTGGATGGACGGTGCTTAGATTTCAGTCCCACAGGTATCGTGATATCATTGTAACACCATAATAATCATTGAATCATATTTAATGTGATAACACATGATATAAACAATAATCATCTATGCATTGATATACCCAAATAAAATTTGCACTTTATAAGTTCCAATTTAACTATAACTTGAATATAGGCACACCTAACTCAAGATCACCTCCATAAACATTTAAGTATATATATATATATATATATATATATATATATATATATATATATATATATATATATATATATATATATATATAATAAATGGACTACATGTGTTATATATTCACAATCCATACAATTTTCACATAACCGCAATACCTGTTTGTGTCGGTGTGTCCGTATTGCATGTGTCTTAAGATGTATTTGTGTTGTATTGAAATACATGAACAACTATATATATATATATATATATATATATATATATATATATATATATATATATAAAAGTTATATTTAGCTTTAATCCAATTTCTAGGCAAGATTTAATCATGAATAAATAAGAAATAAATTTGAACATGGAGAAAATAAGGAAGAGGGTTTGCTTTGAAAATTTGGTTTGAAATTGGAGGTTAGGGCTTTGGTGCTCTCCTTCTACTTCTTCTCCTTCTTCCAACTTCTTTTTCCTACTCATTCCTCTTCCTTTCTTTCTTATTAATTTTTTTTTAAAGAAAGGGGATTAGGGTTTGTGGGTTTGGTGATGGAGATGATTATAATGATGAAGATAATGGTGGGAAAGGGGGATAGGACCGGCGGTCGACAAGGATGACACGCGCACGCAGGCAGCCAGGTCGGCCGGCGAGGCGCAGTCGCGGCAGCAACAACAACAGTAGCAGCTAGAGAAGTCGCATCAACGAGGTGGGAGGAGGAAGGAAGGAAGAGAGGGAAGTTTTGGAAGAGAGGGAAGTGTTGGAACGAGAGAGGGGAGGTCGGTTTGGAGTTTGGTGGAGAGAGAAAGAAGGAAGGGAAGTGAAAAAGAGGAAAATAAATAAAAACCACAAACACCATCATGGTAGTTTTTGTGTTGGAACACTAAACTAATTCATCCTTTCCACACGTACAAGGCTATGAAACTCTACCCACAAACACCATCTTGAAATTGCAAAATTTATCTAGGGATTTAAATGAAAATGAATTAGGAAAAGAAAATTTGGGTTTGAAGGAAATTTATTTGAAAATAAAATTTTATTTCCTTCATAAAAGAAAGAATATCCACATAAATATCTGAAATTTATTTAATAAAAATTAGAAACATAAATAATAATACCAAAATACGGTATATTAGGATATGGCTATGAAACTGTCACGCCCCAATCCCAAAGGTCCCGATGACGCCCTTGTCGGGCGTGAATCACCGCACATCGGCGCTCCCGCGGGACGTATAGTCATTTGCCATCGGGACATGATGTCGTGTGAGCATGGGGTTGCGCCCACACAAGGCAACATCGTTAAAGTTGTGGCTATCATCGAATCAATCGAGTACGCAACGGAGGACAGTATTACAAATAATAATCCATCTGAGTAAACGGGGCAAGATAGAGGCACGAGGTTCTCTGAATACAAGGGCATCGTTCCATACATTATGTCCCTTAATACAAAAGCAGCTCAAAGCAATCGATACAGCTCAAGGCATCAAAACCAGATTTTTGGGTCCTAGGGATGAGACACGCCTATCGCTTTCTCGGACGATCCAGCACCTGCGAACAAGAAAACCGTCGGTAGGTCAGCACTTTGGAGAAAGTACTAGTGAGTCTAAAATCAACGAACAGAAGCAACATTTACTAAAACCAACACTAAGTAATCGTGTGATAAAATATTACATTACTAGGGATCTTTCTAGTTTTACCTATGTTCGTTACATGTAGCACAGAAACGGAGTCATATTACTTCTCTTTAGAAACATCTTTAAAAACATATTTAGGTTCAATACAACCAAGCATACAAGGTAAACGGTTCAAGAACGATATACCAAACAGGGGTGCGCAGCTTGTCTCGTGAGCTATACTCAAGAACTCTAGGGTCAATGCAGCATTCAGGAACTATCATTCAATCAAGCACACAAGTTAAACTATCAATAATATGTCTGTCCCCGAGAAACTTAGGATCGATAGCGATAATCCAGCTAACCAATGACTCCTTTATCTGATAATATTAGCAGTTGTGACTCATGGTTCAACTCTGCACTAATAGCCTTTATCGCCGATGCAAATGCATGAAGCACTATCAGATAAACTCTAAGATGCACATGTTCATGAACAAGCAGGCTATATATATATATATATATATATATATATATATATATATTTGTGTTTCTTACCCCTTGCCGACCCGTTATCCCTGTAGCAGAAATACAAGTTAGCAACATATGCATATTTAAACATATGGTTCTCTTTCCCTGTCCGTCTCTGCATCAAACAGTTAGGTATGCAAGAAGGCTAGCCTAGCATGCTCCCTAACTACCTGAATGCACCTATCTCCATAAACAAGCTAACTTCTCTAACACAAACTCAACTCTTCTCAACAAAAGCACTGCCTCCCATCTAATAGCCACGTTCCCCTAGATCCCGTAAGACCGGAACATCAGGACACACTATTAGTCTCACCCTATCAATCTTTATCCACCATTCTAATAGCCACGCCCGGAGCTCAGGGCGCACTATTAGTCTCTCAACTTGCCATTTAGCCTCCATCCCGCGCAAGCTCCTCGATAACAAGCATATCACATCTTATAACACACACACAACATGACAATACAAGCTTTCAATACACATATCTCTTATCTAATAGTCGTATCCCCTAGATCCCATAGGACCAGAATATCAGAGCGGGCTACTAGTCTCTTCACAAACAAGATAAGCATTTAATCTTATAACAAAACGAGCATACATTCCATCAAGTTTTAGCATCCAAGACAAGCAATTATATATACACGATAACAAGCAAACATATAAACGATATTTTAATTTAAGCAGGCATAGCACGGATCTATTTATCTCTTCATGTTAGCATGCAGTGCTACTCTTTCTTTCTCTAGCATGGCAAGGTTCGTTCGATAGCTGTGTCAGTATAACTAATATGCAATATTTTTTATACTTAGCATGGCAATGGTTCTATCTTTTTTAGGCAGGCAGGTTCTCGTTCTATCATTCATACAAACTTATCTTATTAAGCAAACAAGTAATTTAAAAACTCAGATTCATTATTAAGGTGTGCAAGAATCAGAGAATGAAGTTTCTGTCCACTCACCTAGATCAATCATCTCCTAGCTTAGCATGGAGCTCTTCAAGAAGGTTTCCTTTTTGAGTCAACAAATTGACATCTCTTGTATATAGTGCCTACGCGGAGTGGGGCACTACATACTTACCCACCAAGAAAGAGTTTCGTCCTTGAAACTCAAGGAGAAACTTTTCGATATCCAGAGCAGCGATAGTCCTCATCCCTCACCATCCTCAATCGAAAACTCTAGCAAACCATAAGCACGAAAGCACAACTCTCAATCAACAAATCAAATCCAGAAAACTTTTGCTGACAACTTTGAGAATATCTATGGACTTTTTGTATGGAACGTTCAACTTAGTAACGATATCAATGCACAAAGAATCATAATCTAGGAACAGCAGCGAAATGGGCATAAGGCCCGAGGATCGAGTTGCTCTGATACCATTATGTCATGTCCCGATCTCGAAGGTCCCGACGACGCCCCCGCCAGGCGCGAATCACCATACCTCGACGCTCCCACGAGACGTATAGTCGTTTGCCATAAGGACGTGATGTCGTATGAGCTTGGGGTTGCGCCCGCACAAGGCAACATCGTTAAAGTTGTGGCTATCATCGAATCGATCGAATATGCAGCGGAGGAACAGTGTTACAAATAATAATCCATCTGAGTAAACGGGGCAAGATCGAGGCACAAGGTTCTCTGAATACAAGGGCATCGTTCCATACATTATGTCCTTCTATACAAAAGCAGCTCAAAGCAATCGATACGGCTCAAGGCATCAAAACCAGATTTTTGGGTCCTGGGGATGAGACAATCCTATCGCTTTCTCGGATGATCCAGCACCTGCGAACAAGTAAACTATTGAAGGGTCAGTACTTTGGAGAAAGTACTGGTGAGTCTAAAATCAACGAATAGAAGCAACATTCACTAAAATCAACACTACGTAATCATGTGAGAAAATATTACATTACTAGTAATCTTTCTAGTTTTACCTATGTTTGTTACATGCAGTACAGGAACGGAGTCATATTACTTCTCTTTGAAAATATCTTTAAAAACAGAGTTCAATTCAATACAACCAAGCATATAAGGCAAACAGTTCAAGCACGATGTACCAAACCGAGTGTGCGCAGCGTATCTCGTGAGCTATACTCAAGAACTCTAGGGTCAATGCAGCATTTAGGAACTATCATTCATTCAAGCACACAAGTTGTACTATCAATAAGATGTCGATCCCCGAGAAACTCAGGATCGGTGGCGGTAATCCAGCTAACCAATAACTCATTTATCTGATACTATTAGCAGCTGCGACTTATGGTTCAGCTCTGTACTAATAGCCATTGTTCGACCGATGAAAATGCATAAAGCACTATCAGATAAACTCTAAGATGCACATGTTCATGAAAAAGTAGGCTATATATATTCTTGTGTTTCTTACCCCTTGCCGATCGATTATCCCTACAGCAGACATACAAGTTAGCAACATATGCATATATAAATATATGGTTCTCTTTCCTTGTCCATCTCTGTATCAAATAGTTAGGTATGAAAGAAGGCTAACCTAGCATGCTCCCTAACTATATGAATGCACCTATCTCCATGAACAAGCTAACTTCTCAAACACAAACTCAACTCTTCTCAACAGAAGCACCGCCTCCCATCTAATAGCCAGGTCCCCCTGGATCCCGTAGGACCGGAACATCAGGACACACTATTAGTCTCACCCCATCAATCTTTATCCACCATTATAATAGCCACGCCCCAAGCTCAGGGCGCACTATTAGTCTCTCAACTTGTCATTTAGCCTCCATCCCCCTCAAGCTCCTCGATAACAAACATATCACATCTTATAACACACACAACGTGACAATACAAGCTTTCAATACATATATCTCTTATCTAATAGATGCACCCCTCTAGATCCCGTAGGACCAGAATATCAGGGTGGGCTACTAGTCTCTGCATAAACAAGACACGCATTTACTCTTATAACAAAATGAGCATATATGCCATCAAGCTTTAGCATTTAAGACAAGAAATTATATATATACGATGACAAGCAAACATATAAACGATCTTTTAATTTAAGTAGGCATAGCACGGGTCTATTTATCTCTTCAAGTTAGCATGTTGTGCTACTCTTTCTTTCTCTAGTATGGCAAGGTTCGTTCGATAGCTGTGTCAGTGTAACTAGCATGCAACATTTCTTATACTTAGCATGGCAATGGTTCTATCTTTTTTAGGCAGACAGGTTCTCGTTCTATAATTCATGCAAACTTATCTTATTAAGCAAACAAGCAATTCAAAAACCCAGATTTATTATTAAGGCGTACAAGAATCAGAGAATGAAGTTTCTGCCCACTCACCTAGATCAGTCATCTTCTGGCTCAGCAAGGAGCTCTTCAAGAAGGTTTTCTTTTTGAGTCAACAATTTGATATCTCTTTACATAGTGCCTACGCGAAGCGGGGCACTACAGAAACTCTACCCACCTTACAAAAATTTTGTCCTAGAAATTTTGAAACTTAAGGATAAACTTTTACAAAACAAATATTAAGAAAAATAAGTTATTCTACCCACCTTACAAAGATGAAGTAGTAATATATTTTTCAAAAGAAATACTTCAAAATTATATTCATTAAACGCTTTTGAAATAAAGGATATCCAGACATATTTTAATCATTAAGGATATTAAAATTTCATAAAATTAATAAAATTATTAGAATATAGTTTTAACCCATAACCATGTAGGTTCTTTTATATTCATATTCCACTCTCCATATTTTCTGATATGATATAGTAATCTTAAGCCATGCCACTGCGCACATGGCTGCAGTCAGGTTACCGTTTTATTGTCACGATTTAATGTTGCAGTTTTTTGTTACCACGCCATTGATATCCATAGAATGAGTAGAAATTATGATTGTAAGGTAGCCTTACAGGTTGGTATTCTTAATAATCCAAAACATATTCAAATCAATACTTAATTTTGAACTTTTATAAATATCATCAACATCACTTTATCATAGTATCAAAATTAACAGGTAATATTATAACTTAAGATAAACTCATAAATCTGTACTATCAAAAATATTAAATATTATTTTAAATTATTGAGGTCAATGGTTTTCAAATCAAAACTGAGGTAAAATAAAATCAAAATCTAAATATCAAGGTTTGAAATCCATTGCAGAAAAATTGTCTCGATCCCCGAAATCTTATTAAATTTTTGAATCATATTTCGAGGATATAGTACCTCGCCAATTCCGGATGAATGCAACTTTTCTTTGCACGATTCAATTAATTTACTGCAATTTTCACTGCCTCATCAAATCATTTTAGGAAATTGAATCCACAATTAGTGTGTATAAAAAAATTATCATATCTTAATCACAAGTCCAAAATAGTAACTCTAAGTCACCAATCATGAGTTATATATTCAATCATGAATCCACCAATCATAATCTAATTCCAGTTCCAATCCTGCTCATCCTCATCCCAAACATCTAGTTTACTACCCAAATATGATGAAATAGCGATATTTTTAGCAACGTCGTCATAAAACGTCGCTAATGTTAAAGATTTTAACAACTCCAAAAATAGACGTCGCTATATGTCGCTATTAGCGATGCAAAGAGACGTTTAACGACTGTACTTGAGTTTTTTTAAAGAATAGTCGCTATAAGGTTCTTTAAAATCGCTAAACGTCGTTGAATTTTTGGATTTAGTGGCTTTTTTACTGATGCTGCTTATTTTTTAATTAGCGATGTCGCTAACGTCACAAACTTTTCAATTAGCGACATTTTGTATTTAAATCGCAGTATATTAATATATTGGCGACGTTTAGCGACGTCTATTTTAGACGTCGCTAAATTATTTTATATAGGGTTCAAGATTTCATTTCCCCCCATTCTATCGAATCCGAAGATGAAATTTTCAAAAGCCCCTCCTCCGTCGAAGTCCCCTCTCCCCTAGGGAGTCCTCCTCCCTCTGGCGAAGTCCTCCCCCTCCGGCGAAGTCTCCCCCCCCCCCCCTCCGGCGAAGTACCCCCCTCGCGCGGCTCCTTCCCTCCGGCCTAGTTGCTCCCCTCATGCGGCTGCTCCCCTCGTGCACCTCCTCCCCTCCGACGACCTCGGACTTCGGCTTCTCCTCCTAATCTAGGTAAACCCTAACCCTCTCTCTCTCTCTCTCTCTCTCTCTCTCTCTCTCACACACACACACACACACAGATAGGACACGATTGATAGCGGATATGACACATACACAGACATAGACATAACACGAGATATGACACAGACACATACACTGACACAACATGTCACTGATATGACACGGAACATGACACAGACCCTAACCCTAACCCTATCTCTCTTCACTAATATGACACGGGACATGACACAGACCCTAATCCAAAGTCGAGATACGACACAGACCCTAACTCTATCTGAGTTAATTAGACACAGTCTTGGGTATCAGTATCGTGTATAATACGATATAGATCTTGACTCAAGGAGAGTCGTATACAAGGACACGGAAATGAATCTTCAAAGTTGAGACACGATTCGGTATTAGCTTCTTCTAGAACTCGTATCCAACTTGGGTTAGAGTAGTGTCAAACCTATCCTTGACACAAGAGTTCATGTTAGGGTGGTTGTGGCATGGCATTGGTGTATGCATCTCGTAACCAAGGACACAACGTCTCCCTTGGCCCCGATGACCTCCCTCGGCTTCCCTCAACCCCGACGATCCCCCTCCTCGGTCAGAGGGTCAGGTAACGTATATTTGGAGTGAGTGCCATTTGGATAATATACACTATAAAATATTCACATTAGTATGTACTTTAACGATGTCTATTCATCTTTGCAGAAGTATCTAAAAATAGATCTGAATTACTATCTACGTTATTGTTCGTGGATGTACAACCGTCATCCTTATGACATATGCGATATGAGAGATAAATTCATAGAGGGTGTACAACAGTTCCTACAGTTCGCTAAGGCGTTCTCTTAGTACATAGACGGTACCAAAATTAAGTGTCCATGTGTGAGATATCGTAACTTGAAATATCATCCAGAATTAAAAGTCACATATAATTTATACTCGAAGGATTTCACGCCGAATTACTATCAGTGGACCGCGCACAGAGAACTCGTGTCTTTAGCATCGAAGTCGGAGCCTTATATGGAGCCGTATATGGATGTCCACGACCACGCTACTTATGACGACGAGTGGGTGAACATGGTTTTTGATACGGCGGGACCTAGTTTCCATCCGAACAATCATGATGTAGCTGAGGAGACACCGAATGCCGATGCTGCAAAGTTTATGAAGTTGTTGGAGAATGCAAGGACTCTATTATATCCTGGTTGTGAGGATCATTCACCATATGAGGTAGTTTCAAGATTATTGAGCATCAAGTCTGATTTTAACATGTCGTAAGAATGCTACAATCGACTGATGGAGTTGATAATAGAGATCTTGCCAGAGGGTGCTAAGTTGTCTAAAGACTTCTATCGATCTAAGAGGATGGTGAGATCGCTCTGGATAGGATACGAGATAATTGATGCATGTCACAACGGGTGCATGTTGTACTACAAAAATTATAAGGATGAAGACACGTACAGATTATGTGGTGCTGATCGCTACAAGGCCACTGGTAGAGGAAGGTTTGTCGGTGCAAGGAAGCCTACCGATTCAATGCACTACTTGCCTTTGACACCGTGGTTGTAGAGGTTTTTTTTGGTGAAGGAGACTGCAAAAAATATGAGTTGGCACAGGCGAGAATAGATCGAAGGAGTGTTGGATCATCCATCTGATGGAGAAGTATGGAAGCACTTTGATCAAGAGTATCCAGATTTTGCTTCGGATCAGCGTAATGTCAGATTGGGCCTCTCCTCTGACGATTTTATCCCATTCGGACTTTCGGGCTTCCAGTATTCGTGTTGGCCTATGATTGTCACTCCGTATAATCTACCACCTTGGATGTGCATAAAGACTCCGTATATGTTCCTAACCGTTATTATCCTGGGTCCGAACATTCTGAAGAGGAACATCGATGTGTATTTACAGCCGTTGATAGATGAGTTAAATCAGCTGTGGGAAGTAGGTGCCAACACATATGATGTTTCTATAAAGCAAAATTTCTATATGAGGGCAACACTTATATGGACCATCAACGACTTTTCGGTCTATAAAATATTATCGGGATGGAGCACTCATGGTCGTCTCTTATGTCCGTATTGTATGGACCGCACTAAGGCTTTCTGTTTGAAATACGGAGGCAAACCGTGCTTCTTCGATTGTCATCGATAATTTTTGTCGAAGAATCATCCATACCAGAGAAACAAAAATGATTTTTGTGCCGACGTTATAGAGAAGGCCAATCCACCACCAAGGTAGCCCGGATACACGATATGGGAAAAGGTAAAAGATTTACCAAGTGCTATCGAAGAGCCTTCTAAGGGGTACAAGTGTGACAGATTTGGTCATACTCATAACTGGACAAAAAGGAGTATATTCTAGGATCTGTCATATTGGAGCATCAATCTGATCAGACATAACCTTGATGCCATACATATCGAGAAAAATGTGTTTGATAACATAATTAATACAGTAATGGACGTAAAGGGGAAGACGAAAGACAATCCGAAGGCCAGGTTGGACTTGCAAGAAATATGTAGACATCCTGCATTGTATTTGATAAAAGAGGAGAATAAAAAGTTAAACCAGCCTAAGTCAATTTTTTCAGTGGAGAAGGAGGATAAAGGGAAACTTTGTAGGTGGATTCATGGTCTAAATTTTTTGGACGGATACGTGTCAAACTTGAGAAGATGCGTCAACCTCAATGAGAACAAACTGACAGGTATGAAGAGCCGCGATTGTCACGTATTCATAAAGATGTTAATTTCGATTGTATTTCGAGAATTTTATCGCAGGTCGTTTGGGATCCATTGACAAAGCTCAATATATTCTTCAGAGATCTTTGTTCTATTAAGTTGCTCGTCGATCGTCTAGAAAAGCAAGAGAAGGACATTGTTGTAACACTGTGCAAGCTCGAAAAGGTTTTTCTCCTAGATTCTTCGACTCCATGGAGCATTTGCCAATTTATCTTTCCTATGAGGCACGTGTTGGTGATCCTGTCGGTTATCGATGGATGTACCCGTTCGAGCGGCATCTGAATTACCTAAAGAGAAAGGTGAAAAATAAGGCATGGGTTGAAGGCTCTATTTGTGAAGCTTATGTTATCAAGGAGATTACAAACTTTTGCTCGACATATTTCAAACCTTAGGTTGTTACTAATAGAACCAGAGCTCCGAGAAATGATAATGGATATCAGGAATCTAATGATGCAATACTGAAAGTATTCAATGCGTCCAGAAAGCCTTTGGAAAAAATAAAAAAAGATATTTGAATGACGACGAGCTAAGGGCTGCTCAGTTGTATATATTACTCAATTGCAATGATGATAAAGTGGAGAAGCTAGAGGGATAAGTAATTAATACGTTCACGTTTACATCATCTCAATATAATAGTATAAGATAATATTATACTACTAATCAGCGGTTGCTTCATTATTTTTTAGCACATATAATGATGAACTGAGGTCGGTTAGACCCTACATAACAGATGAAAAAGTAAAACAAGAAATGAGACATCATTTTTCTTCTTAGTTGAGCACATATGTAAGGAGCTCGATAATTACTTTTCTGTATTCACTTGTACAATAAATAATTTACTATCGCTACTTTGGTATTTAGGTCGATCGTCTAATAACACCTGAGACTAAATCTATTAGAACTCTAGCCAAAAGAGCAATTACTGCCGTCAAAATATGATCAAGTTACTGTGTGAATGGGTTTAGGTCAAGTCAACAAATGCTCCGATCAAAGACACCTTCCTGGATCTTTATTCTACAAAAAATAGTTGTTTGTGTATCAAATCTTCGAACTACAAAGACGTCGATCAAGGCAATAATTTCTTTGGCATCTTTTAAGAGATTATGGAGTTGACATATAATTATGGCACAGAACCTGCTAATATCAAGATATTCAAGTGTGAATGGATTGATCTGATTCAAGATCAAGGTTAAAAAATTGACTAGCATGGTCTTGTGGATATAAACTACAAGCGTAGATATCAAGGCTATGAACCATTTATCTTATCAAGTCAAGCTCAGCTCATGTACTTCACAACTTATCTTAGATAGGGGACAGCAAGGTCGGATTGGTGGGTAGTATGCAAGACTAAACTAGAAATACCTTTGACGTTGACAAAATAGCTTATCAAGAGGACAAGCTACCTCTTGTAATAAATATTGTATATGTGCACTCAACAGAAGTTACTCATTACATGACACGACTAATAATGTAGAAGAGGTAGAATTATCCGAAGAGGAAGACGAAGACGAAGTAGATGAAAGTAGAGATGAGGAGGACGAGGAAAGCGAACAAGATAAATTTATTGAAGATGATTGAAAATAAAATAAATCTATTTGGACTTGCGACATGTATTATATTTTAACTGTAGAATATACTATTCATTTAGACTTGTGACACTACTAGTTTTTTACTATGCAATTCTATTAATACTATGAGATATGTATAATATTTGGACTGTAGAATGTACTATATATCTGTTTATTTGTTCTATCATCATATGTTTTTATTAGGTATGACAGGACGACGTAGAGCGTTCGGCAGGTCCCGAGGTAGACAGAGTGCTCCTCCGGTACTGCCTACTGTTGGTTCTGGATCCTCGTCGCCGAGTACTCCATTATATCGACTAGTCACATCTCGACTACAACGACGTTACGTGGCAGCACGCCTGGAATGAGTAGTTCCAGTCCTGAGACTACTTCCTCCTGCTGATGGAACCATGGAGATAGATGAGCAGATGGCGGTGGTTGACCCGACGTTGTTCCAGCATCAGGGAGATCCTCCATGCGCACCTACGGACCAGACGAGGACGGAGATTTGGGTCAACGGTATAAAGTAAGTCAATTAGTTGGTTTATCATCATATATATCGTGTATTTCTTTATTCATCATATATTCACTTTTTCATGAATATAATTATCTATGTATAGATATTGTCCATCGTCGGTACAGAGAGGCCTAGGCCACTTTCTGAGGAACTACCATGGTGGCCCTTGGATCAACTACTCTGATGCTCCGGATGAGAGGAAGGCGTTCTGGTTTGCGCACTTTAAAGTAAAAGTATATTTGGTTTTAATATCAATCATCTAATTTATGCATATTATATAACTTACTAAATTAC
Source organism: Iris macrosiphon (assembly GCA_036927795.1). NCBI lineage: Eukaryota > Viridiplantae > Streptophyta > Magnoliopsida > Asparagales > Iridaceae > Iris > Iris macrosiphon. The sequence goes on from JAYESA010000005.1 coordinate 27,857,406, forward strand.
TTTTTGTAGCAAACGTATTTCTATCCACCGCACCGGGCCGAGTTGATCGAGCAGATATTTTCTGTCGTCGCCGCCAAGTTGATTCGTGATGCTCTGGATGACCAGAAGGCTCGTGATCGCGAAAGAAAACCGATCCAAGGTTAGATCATGCCTGAGAAGTGGACTGCGATGAGGGCTAGATTCGACGGTCCAAGGTACAAGGAAAGGTCTGAGAAGGCCAAGGCGGCTAGGAAGAAGGCAGCAAAGTAGTGCGGTGGCTCGATTCCGATGCCAGAATATTTTTATCGTTTGGTATATTTTTAATTCAAATATATTATTTTAATACAAGTACGATAAAATGGTAGTAGGATAAAATATTTAATTTTAGTACTAAATAATATATTTTAATAGGTACAGAGAGGTGAGGACGTCAATATTGTGACCGTCTTCCTGGCCACCAATCGAAATGGCGGGAAGCTCATTGATGAGAGGGCCTCGCAGACCTATGTAAGTATTACTTTACTTTGTGTTAATTTTAATATAACTTAGAAAATATGCAAATAAATATATATGTAGTTAGTAATAAGTACCTTAGACATTAGCAATTATCGAGTATTCATACTTTTCTAGGCCGAGTTTCTTAGGCTGCGTGAGCGAGCGACTGCTAGTTCACCTACATCGGGAGAGGCTGGTACTTCCTCGCAGCCCTCTCCAGCTCCGTCGGCGGACGAGCTGTCGGTGACCTCCACTGGCGGTCTCCAGAGGGGTATGTACTACGGTACTGGATCCTATGGCACCCTTGTTGTGACACAGTCATCTAGGACCTCCACTACAAGTGCGCATTCTCCAAAGCCCTCGTAGGCGTCTGCCCGAGTCCAGGAGGTCGTTGACCGTCAAATTGTCCCTCTCCGTGACGAGGTGCTGGGAATGATGAAGGAGGAGCCCCTGTCCCAGCCACAAGCGGGCGATGCGACACTCATCGCACGATTTGATACGCTTGAGTGTAGCATCATGGAGCTCAGGGATATGACAGCTGATCTTAGAGCATTGGCAGAGCGTAGCTGACGGAGCTGCAGGCATCAAATCTGTCCAAGGGCGAGAGGCTGAAGATGATGCAGGATTCAATGGTTTATAGCAATAAAAGCTTGTTATCTACCATGGATTCATACAACCATCGACTAGCACTATCGGAGCAGATACATCCTCCTCATGTGCTTTCATCGATACCGACTCCACCGACGTCACTGTCTTCTTCATCGATATCAGTATCAATTTTACGGGAGCAGTATGATTTGTTCTTATCCTTGTTGCGCGCCGGTGGTCATTCTCCTGCAGATCTACAGTAGTACTAGTTAGGACAGTTTACTAGTTATTTGTGTTTTGACCCATGATATTGGGTCATTTATGACTATTATACATTTTTGAGGCTTTCAGACTTTATTTCTTACACTAAGTTGTGTGGATGTTTATTGCATTCTTTACGACGGGATTTTCTTCAGACTTGGGTTGTAATTCCAATATTTTATTTTCTTCAAATTTTACTATATTATTCATATAAAATATATGTGAATTTATCGGTGTTGAGTGTTCTAGCGAAGGGTTCGGCGAACACAGGGAATTCAATAGAGGGTTGCTCCTGGTCTATTTATATACTGCAGGAAGATTGGTTTTGAAACCATTTTATATTCCATTTTTTTTTTACTGAAAATTTTGCGACGTTTAGCGACTATTAGCGACGCAAGAAAACGTCGTTGATAGTCGCTGAATTCAACCAGTTTAGCAACGTTCAGCGACACTGTACACGTCGCTGATAGTCGCTAAACGTCGCTAATTTCAAAAAATAGTACCAACTATTGCCAACACGTTTAGCGACTTACAGTGACTCCATAAAACATCGCCAAACGTCGATAATTTCAGAAAATAGTACCGACTCTTACCGACACGTTATATGTCGCTAAAATTGTGACGACACGTCGCAAAATGTCACTAAAACTGCGATGCATTAACGTCGTTATTGCGATGTTTAGCGATATTTTTGTTGTCAACGACTTGATAAAATGCGACTAACATTAAATGTTGCTAATTATGTCGCTAATTTTCATTAGCGACATTTTTCACCAATTTAGAGACATTTTTAAGCATCGTTAATTTAATTTATTTTGGTAGTGATTCACTTCTAGGTTTGAACCAACTTAATATCAATCCACAAGTTAGAAAATTTTCTTATGGTCACCCATCACTTCATCTTATATGTTTATTATATCCAAGATTCAAAACTTCTTCTAAGCCATCAATTTGGTCATTCTGAATCAATGATCATTCACCAAGAATTTTATCATTTATCAAGTTGAATTCAACTAATATCCATTCTTTTATGCCCATGTTCACTTCAATTAAGTCATTCGAGCTCCCATACTATTATTCAATCCACCAATATTTCAGTAGCTAACACTAATCAAGAACAATGCTTGATGATTCACTATGCATCAAACTCATTGTTCATCCAAACAAATATTCTCGAGTCAACGTCTATCAATTTTCAATATGCCTCAATATTATTAAATATTTGTATCACCGAGGAGACATCCATTCATTAACTCAACTTGGTTCAATCAAATGCTCTCTTTCGAACCTAATATAAAATCAGCTTATCCATATTAAAGATCAAATCAGTTCTCGTCTATCCCATATCATCGAATAATTCTATTATGACATCCTTAGAGTCATTCTCAAATCTTTCAATCATATATCTTCCAATTGCATTATCGAACATTCTAATTCAATTCAATCTCAATCATATCCAATATGAGCCATAATTTTATACATAATCCATATTAATTTTCTCAATCAAGCCATCCATTTTACTATTCTAAATCTTTATCTAGTACTATCATAATCTTTTAGGAACAATTCTCGATCATCATAAACAATTCCAACAAGAGACCCATAAAATTATATCAATTAGGCACAAATAAATAAATATTCATTCACAGGAAACTCGATCACAGAAAGTCCAATCAAAATATTATTTTACAGGAAATTTAATGAACAACTAAATAAATAATATATAAGAGTATTTAGAATGGGTACACTTATTGTAGTCAGGAATACTGTGAAAAATAAAATTAGATAGAGAAACAAAGATATTATTCAAGATTCTACTTAATAAGATACGAATATAACAAGGAGATTAAGAAATTTGAAGAAAGTTGGGGATTTATGAAAAATATATATATGAAAATCTGACAAGGAAAGGGACGAGTTAGGATTTAAGTACCGATGAGATCAATATATTGAGGAGTCATACTATACTTAATAAACTACATACAATATATATATATATATATATATATATATATATATATATATATATATATATATATATATATATATATATATATATATATATATATATATCTTATGCAGGATACTATTAGAACTAACTTACCTAATAGTCTCTCCAAGCTAAGTTTGTATCTATACTAGTCCCAAATTACACACTTATTGGTCTATTGGCTACGAGGTCTTATACTTCTTATTATTCCCTTCTACATAAAACTTCTTGATAAATTTGAACTCCCGATTTACTAGGGATAATTCAAGATCTTTAAGAAATTTCTGTAATCCTTCTTCCGACCATACCAATAAAATACTTGTCTTATTCTATTTTGAATTACTTGAGCTAGAATTCAGGTCAATGACTATCCTTAGACTATCCTTGATTTTGTTTTTCCAAATATCATCCATTTAACATCAATATTCTTGGGCCAAATCCAACCGATATTTCTACTCGATATGTAATCCTTTTAGGAAATCAATCAATCTTTTACCACCAAATAACTTGCCAAGTTTACTATATTAAAATCTCAATTTGTACTATACATCAATACTTGGTTATAAAAGAATCTAGCTAGACTCAAAATTATTCTGATATAAATTTATCTTCTATCTTCAAAGAACTTTCAGTTTAAAATTGAACTGATCGAGTAATGCAAAAACTACTATATCAGAGCTAGACTTGCATCAAGTGACCAGATCAACTATATATCGTCACTGGTCTAGATAACACCAAATCCCGAACCTCTTGGCCCAAGTGTCGTATCTATAAATTAGTCAACAAATAACGAGGAACTAAACTGGAACAACATGAATAAAATTTAATGTCAAGTTCTTGTAATTTGTCCTCTTTCAAGCACTCATTGCATAAAGGGGAATCCTTAATTTCAACCAAACAATTACATAACAATATAAAAACATATAGTTTCAAGAAAATTAATTCTCTTATTCACTTTTTTTGGTATCTCTTCATAGTGTTTTTGTGTTCACACTTCACGGTTCTCTGAAACTTTGTGTAATTGTTTCAAGGAAACATGTATTTTTCACATTTTTGGAAACTAAGTGTCTTTCAAATGAAACCTATCATTATTGTTGGGCGCACAACAGAAATAGACCCAGAAAAATCAGAGAAATACCTCAGAGAAAGCTCACAACCACAAAGACAATGATTTATGTGATTCAGCCAAGATGCCTACTTCCACAGACAAGGGTGATTCAATTCCACTATAAAGAAGAAAAAGAATTACAATTGCTCTCTTGCTCTCAAGAACTCTCCACAAAAATTCCCTCAAAACTTTTGTGTTGAACTTATTCAACTTTTTTTTTCTCTCTTATGTCGAACTGATTCAACAATCATTGAGCACAATTTGAGATATAGTCTTGTGTTGAACTTATTCTACAACTTACATGGGCATTCTTGAGATACTCTTGGAGAAACCTTTGGCCCCTTTATATAGCATACCATATTTCTATACATAGAAATCCAACATTATGTAGGAATAGGAATCCAATATTATTCTTGTCAAAAATTTGGTCAAATATCAAAGTCAATCTTCTTCAAAGATATGGTAAAATATATTTTTCTTTATATCTCCACATTGGCAAGGTTTTGTCACAAAACCGAGCTGACACACTTTTCAACCGCACAGCTTCACCAAATCAACCACTCGTCAATCTCGTCCCTAAGGGCTCTCAAGCAACACTTCTCCACCTGACTGTGGAGAAGCATCATTATTCTTGTACACCCATTTGCAGCCTATAGCTCGCTTGCCCTTAGGCAATGGAACCAAATCCCATGTACAGTTCTTGTGGAGAGACTCAATCTCTTCATGCATAAGTACCATCCATCTCTCGCTTCTAGTATCTTTGACAGCCTCTTTGAAGGTGATAGGCTCGTCATCCTCTATTGGCAGTGCATATGCCACCACAATCAACTGTCCATAGTGCTTGATCGGTTCATCAAATCCATACATGTGCACTGGCTTGATCGGTCTCCTTGGCCTAGTAGTAGCCAAAGAATATGGCTGCTAGTGTTGCTCTTTCTCTGGTTGTTCTTGTGAGGCTTGATGAACATCTTCAGAAATCTCCAGCTTATCTGATGCATCCTCGGATGACTCAATCTCAACTGTTTGAGATATGCTAGATTTACCACTATCTTTATCGGACTCACTCTTCTTGCTTGAAGTCAACACTAAAGACTCATCGAATGTGACATCCCTGCTGATTAAGAAGATTTTATCCTCTAGACAGTACAGACGATATTAAAGGACCGTATATGGCAACTCTAGAGGGGAGGTGAATAGAGTGTAGCGGAATAATCTACCCAATTAAAAATTAAGCAGAATAAAGGCAGTAAATAACTAGCAATGTATATGCAATATAATAAAGTAAAAGAAAGAGAGCGCAAACACCGCGATGTATACTGGTTTCCCTCTGAGAGGACTAGTCCAGTCCCGAGAACTCTTGCTCGGAGTTTTATCCACTATAATCACCAATAGTGAATCATTAGATTTGATCTGAAGGCTTGCTACTTCTTACACAACGAGTTTTGATCCGAAGTCTCACAACTTCACATACCACGAGTTTTGATCCGAAGCCTCGCAACTTCACACACTATAGGGGCTTGATGAACCAAGCTCTTTATAACTCTTTAGATTTCTAGTCCGATATCGCACTTGGCACTTAGAAGGCTAGGGAGTTGATCTAGAGATAAGAAATTTTAGGCTCTGAGGGTTTACTTACTATAGGATAGAAAGATGGAGAATGGTTTAGTGTGTAGGAATATGGAAATCCAATCCTATTTATACTGTATTGGCAAACCAAATTCGGCCAGAATTTGGATGGAGTTTAATTCAAATTTACAACCGTTGGGCCAGGAAATGTCACGTCCCGATCCCGAAGGTCCCGACAACGCCCTCGTCGGGCGTGAATCACCACGCCTAGGCTATCCTACGGGACGTATTGTCGTTTATCATCGGGACGTGATGTCGTACGAGCCTGGGGTTGCGCCCGCACAAGGCAACATCGTTAAAGTTGTGGCTATCATCGAATCGATCGAGTTCGCAGTGGAGGGACAGTGTTGCAAACAATAATCCATCTGAGTATACAGGGCAAAATAAGGCACGAGATTCTCTGAATATAATGGTATCGTTCCATACATTATGTCTCTCTATACAAAAGCAGCTCAAAGCAATCGATAAGGATCAAGGCATCGAAACCAGATTTTCTGGTCCTAGGGATGAGGCACGCATATCGCTTCCTCGGATGATCCAGCACCTACGAACAAGCAAACTGTTGGTGGGTCAGCACTTTGAAGAAAGTACTAGTGATTATAAAATCAACAAAACAAAAGCAACATTCACTAAAACCAATACTAAATAATTATGTTATAAAATATTACATTACTAGTGATCTTTCTAGTTTTACCTAGGTTCATTACATGCAGCACAGGAACGGAGTCATATTACTTATTTTGTAAACATCTTTGAAAACAGAATTCTTATTTGATTCATTCAAGCACACATGGTAAGATAATTATTCTATTATCAGGGTGTGAACATCGTGTCTCGTGAGCTATACCCAAAGACTCTAGGGATAATGCACCATCTAGGAACTATCCTTCTATCAAGCAAAACAAGATGAACTATCTATATTCTTTCGGTCCCCAAGAAACTCAGGATCAGTAGCGATAATCTAGCTAGCCAATGGCTCTTTTATCTTATGTTATTAGTAGTTGTGACTCAAGGTTGCTCTTCACTATCATTAGCAGCCGGGACCAAGGTTCAGCTCTTCACTAATAGCCATTGTATGACGGTTGTGAGCGCACGAAACACTATCAAATAAACTCTATGATGCAGTCAAAATGAACAAGCAGACCATCTTTTTCTTCTCTTCTATCTCTGTGTGGACTGGCCGCCCTCTCTGAATAAGTTCAAGCATGATGTAGTTCCATCAAAACACAAGCGATATAAAAATATGTTCAAGTAATCTTTTACTCTTCTTATTAGCATGGCAAGGTTCTCTATAGACAAGCATTCAAGTTCTAACTAAGCATGAAGTTCTATTATTCATGCAACAGAAACAATAATTTTTTTAGCAACAGGCATTACAAAACTCAGATTTATTATTAAGGTGTGCAAGAATCAGATAACGAAGTTTCTGTCCACTCACCTAGATCAGCCATCTCCTGGTTCAACAAGGAGCTCTTCAAGAAATTTTTCTTTTTTAGTCATCAAATCGATATCGCTTGTACATAGTACCTATGCGGAGCGGGGCACTACATACTTACCCACTAAGAAAGAGTTTTCGTCCTCGAAACTCAAGAAGAAACTTTTCGATTTCCATAGCAGCGATAGTTCTCATCCTTCACCATCCTCAATCGAAAACTCTAGCAAACCACAAGCACGAAAGCATAACTCTCAAGCAACAAATCAAATCCAGAAAAATTTTACATAATTTTGAGAATATCTATGGAATTATTGTATGGAATGCTCTATTCAATAACGATATCAATGTACAAGGAATCGTCATCAAAGAACAATAGCAAAATATGCGTAAGGCCAGAGGATCGAGTTGCTCTGATACAATTATGTCATGTCCTGATCCCGATGGTCCCGACAAAGCCCCCGTCGGGCGTGAATCACCGCGTATCGGAGCTCCCACGGGACGTATTGTCGTTTACCATCGGGACGTGATACCGTGTGAGCCTGGGGTTACGCCCGCACAAGGCAACATCGTTAAAGTTATGGCTATCATCGAATCGATATAGTTCACAGCGGAGGGACAGTGTTGCAAACAATAATCCATCTGAGTATACGGGGAAAATCAAGACACGAGGTTCTCTGAATACAATGGCATTGTTCCATACATTATGTCCCTTTATACAAAAGAAGCTCAAAGCAATCGATACAGCTCAAGGCATCGAAACCAGATTTTTGGGTCCTGGGGATGAGGCATGCCTATTGCTTCCTTGGACGATCCAGCACCTGCGAACAAGCAAACTGTTGGTGGGTCAGCATTATGGAGAAAATACTGGTGAGTATAAAATCAACGAACAGAAGCAACATTTACTAAAACCAACACTAAGTAATTATGTTATAAAATATTATATTACTAGTGATCTTTCTAGTTTTACCTAGGTTCGTTATATGCAGCACATGAACGAAGCCATTTTACTTCTTTTGTAAACATCTTTGAAAACAGAGTTCTTGTTTGATTTATTCAAGCATACATGGCAAGCCAATTATTCTACTATCAGGGTGTGCACAGCGTGTCTTATGAGCTATACCCAAAGACTCTAGGGACAATGCACCATCTAGAAACTATCCTTCTATCAAGCAAAATAAGATGAACTATCTATATGCTTTCGGCCCCCGAGAAACTCAAGATCAGTAGCGATAATCCAGTTAGCCAATGACTATTTTATCTAATGCTATTAGTAGCTGTGACTCGTGGTTGCTCTTCACTATCATTAGCAGCTGGGACCAAGGTTTAGCTCTTCATTAATAGCCATTGTCCGACCGATGCGAGTGCATAAAATACTATCAAATAAACTCTATGATGCAGATGAAATGAACAAGCAGACCATCTATCTCTTCTCTTCTATCTTTGTGCGGACTGGCCGCCCTCTCTGAATAAGTTCAAGCACGGCGTGGTTCTATCAAAACCCAAGCAATATGAAAATATGTTCAAGCAATCTCTTACTCTTCTTATTAGCATGGCAAGGTTCTTTGTTGACAAGCATTCAAGTTCTAACTAATCATGCAATTCTATTATTTATGCAACAAAAACAATAATCTTCTTAGCAACAGGCATTATAAAACTCAGATTCATTATTAAGACGTACAAAATCAGAGAACAAAGTTTCTTTCCACTCATCTAGATCAGTCATCTCCTGGTTCAACAAGGAGCTCTTCAATAAATTTTTATTTTTGAGTCAGCAAATTGATATCTCTTGTACATAGTGCCTATGCGGAGCGGGGCACTACAGAAAATCAGAAGCTAATTGAACTGGTTGATTTTATACTAAAAGGGTAATCGAGTTCGGGGCAAATTCAGTCCGAGTTCAATTTCTAAGTATGGTAGACTTTGTTAATGAATGTGGCCTGATTTGGTGGATAGGTTCTTTGGTTTATTTCTTTGGTTTATTTGAGTGGAATAGGTATCTGGGTATAGGTACTTTTATTTGTCAGTATGACTCAACTTATATCAATCCTAGACTCAACTAAAATATCAAATTATATATAAAAATTAGAGCACTGATGACGCCAAACTTCTGAAACATCTGCTGACTTGAAGACGCTTTTTTCCTTGACGGTAGTTGTACAAAGATAAACAGATCTGGGAATCTGAATACCTTTCAGGGGCTTTTCCCCCAAACCCCCACGAGGGGCGCTGCCCCCATCGACCCATGTCCGCTGACCGGGCAACGGAACCCCCGGGTGCGAGGCTCTAGATAAGTCGTAGGCGGTTGGACGAAATCTTCTGGTATAACATCATCTTTAGCTCATTGTAATATAGCATATATCCATTGCTATCTTGCTTATTTATTTCTATAAATACATGTTAGACGAACAAAAAAATATACATAAGCAAATATTATATATCTGGACAATACTGAGTTTAAGTAGAAGATAATATAGTGATTGATAGATTACCGTAATGTTAAACTTAATCGATTAGCCATATTCAAAAACTAAACATAAATATTGGGCCAATAGGTATCCCTTCACTCCTTGTGCATATCCTAAAAAAATAGCCTTCTTGGCTCTCAGATCTAACTTACTATCGTTGACATGATAGTAAGATTTGCATCCAAGCACGCACAAAATGTTGTAATCTGCTGGTTTTTCAGTCATTTTCTCATATGGAGTCTTACAGTTTATATCCGGAGTTTGTGATCTATTAATCAAGTACCGCACCATGTGTATAGCATATGCCTACCATTCTTTGCCTAAACCGACATTGGAAAGCATACTTCTTGCTTTCTCAAGCAAGGTTCGGTTCATCCTCTATGCTAACCCATTCTGCTGCGGCGTGTTTCTGACATTCCAATGTCGTATGATGCGTTCATGAGCACATAAATATTTGTAAGGTCCATAGGTATATTCAGTACCATTGTCAGACCTCAATGTCTTTACCTTTCTGCATGTTCTGTTCTCCACCATTGCTTTCCACTGCTTAAACCTTTCGAACACTTGATCTTTGATTTTGATAAAATACAACCAAACATAACATATATAATCATCAATAAAATTAACATAGTACCTCGCTCCTTTCTTGGAAGAAATCCTGCTAGGTCCCCATACATTTGTATGCACATAGTCAAGAATACCTCATGTCTTCTGCTTGCTTGTACTGAAGGTCACCCTGTGTTGCTTCCCATAAACACAATGTTCACAGAAATCCATACTTGGCTTCTTCAAGTTCTTCAGTAACCCATGTTTGATTAGTAAGGTCAGGCCCTTCTCACTCATATGCCCAAGCCGCATATGCCAAAGATATATGCTATCAGACGAATCTAATGTACTGACTGCTAAAGTCCCAGTGCTTCCCAATAATATATAAAGGTTACCATATCGGTGACCTTTTATCACCACCAAAGAACCACGAACAACCTGCAAGACTCCACCATTGGCAAAAAACTTGTTACCATTCGAGTCAAGCATACCAAGAGAAATAAGATTTTTTTTAAGGTCAGGAACATGTCTAACATTGGCCAAAGTTTGCATAAATCTATCATGCATCTTCACATGTGTTGTTGTTGCCCATCAATACGGAACCACCAGCAGTCGCCTTGTAGGATAAAAACCACTCCCTTTTTTGGCACATATAATAGGAGCATCAAGAATTGAGAATCCAATGGTCACTCATGTTGTCACGTGCTACCGAAAAATAGACTCCGTCACTGTTGGCTTTTGAAGCGCAGTTTGTTTCATCACCCTCTCTTTCTATCTTATTCTCCTCTTTCTTGTTTTTCTTCTTTGGACGAGTACACTTATTTGCATAATGTCCTTCTCATTACAACTGAAACACTTTATCTTCTCAATAGGTATCCTGGACTTGAATCTTGACCTTCTGTTGGAAGATGTTTTATCGTTTGTCCTCCCTCTTACTATCAAACCTTGGGCCTGGTCTCCACCATTTTCGCCATTAGAAGCCAACCTCCGCACCTCATTAGACAATAAGGCACTTGTAGATTTTTCTATGGAAATTGAGTCATTCCCATATAGTAAGGTTTGAAAAAGATTCTTATAGGAATCGGGCAAAGAAAATAATAGGATTAGTGCTAAACGATCATCATCTTCATATATGTCAATATCATTTAGGTCAAAAACAATTCGATTGAATTTAGAAATATGATCTAGAATTAACGTACCTTCCTCCATCATCAGTCTGTAGAGCAACTTTAACATATAAAATCGGTTGGCAAGAGTCTTCGTCATGTAGAGTGATTCCAACTTTAGCCAAAGCCCAGCGGCGGTGGTTTTATCCTTCACAGAGTAGACGACGTCTCTTTCCAAACATAGGTGAATATCGACACTTGATTCGAGATCCATGTCATCCCAATCATCATCGGTCATGTCAGCGGGCTTCTTCGACTTTCCACGTAAAGCCTTGTGAAGATTTTGAGATATGAGAACGTCATTCATCTGGCTTTTTCAAAAGCCAAAATTATTTCTCCCATTGAACTTCTCAATTTAATACTTTCCAATCTTGCTTGACGGATCCATCTCAAGAATCTACCCAATTAACTTTCTCTGAGAACTCCAAAGCTCTGATACCATTTGTGGACTGCGGGAGACCATATTCCAGTACGACATTGAGGAGATGAGAAGAGGCTCTCCAATACGTGAGAGAGAGATACGGGGGAGTTGGCTGGGCTCCTGTCTTGGGGTGGGCTGAAAAATTATAAGTGGCTCACATACATAGAAAAAAATTAATTGGAGAAATTTTGAAGTGGGCTGACGCCCACCTCAACCCATATACTAGTTCCGCCACTGCCACTGCTTGTATCAAAGTTTTACTCCCACTATTCACTCTCTTGCTTAGCTGTCCATGGTTCTTGTGAGGGACAACCAGGACCGACCTGAGCTCACAGAAGTCAAGACAAACTTCCAAAAAGGAACCCCATATATAATTTAAACAAAATAAATTTAATACAAATCCTACTTCGTAACTCTTATGAAAAATGTAAAACCCCTAATTTTTAAACCGTATTAATTATTTAATTAATTATTTAATTGATTTATAGCATTTATTAGCTAATTAGAAGTAATAGAATTTATTTAATTTTTATTTCGAGGTGATTGTGCAAAAGAGGATTTATGGAGCAATTATAATTTTTCCTTAATTATTTTCATGTAGGGGACCCTGTGGACAGTTGATAGATTTATTGTATGCACCAATATAAATTCCTCGAATTATATATATATATATATATATATATATATATATATATATATATATATATATATATATATATATATATATATATAAGTATATATATTTATATATATAAAGTCTATTAATAGAAAAGAATAAAAAAATAGTAATAAATTATAATTATAATAAATATACTAGTGATAATAAAAAATAAACTAATAATAATAATAAGGGTAGTAATAATAATAATAATAATGATATTATTATTATTAGTGTAAATATAAAAGAAAAGAATAAGAAATGAGAATAGAAATAAGGAATAAAAGAAAGAAAAAGAAAAAGAAAAAGAAAAAGAAAAAGAAATGAATTATGAATTATGAATCTAAACCCTACCCAATAGCCCCTATACCCAAACCAATACCAACCAAACTCGCACCCGCGTTATTAATGAAAATCAACAGCAGCAGCAGCTGCGGGTTCCTAAACGCGCGCACCCCTCTTCCTCTCTCTCCCTCTATATATATATATCATAAGTAGCTTAACCCTAACATACTCCCCTCGACCCTGAGACCGTCGCGGCCGACCACGCCGACCCGCCGCCGCCGGACCACCGCGCACCGCCACCAGCCGCCGCTCGCACGACCGCGCGTCACCCGTGCACGCAACAGGAAATCGCAGCAGAGTACTCCTGTTCCCATATCGTTTTCTGTCGCATCGCTTGACCAAATCTGATTCTGTCTTCACCTGTATGATCCCCACATATCCCTCTCTAAATTCTGTAGATTAGTTTCCATCGTACAGCGCACAAACCTAGGTAAAAGTCGACGCCAAGTCGAAGAAAAACTATGTCATTTAATTTCAAAAATTCTGTTGCGATGACCCATGTTCAAGGACTCGTATCTCCCACCACAGAGATCCGAATTTAGATTTTTTTCTTGCTATGTGAAGATCACCTAACCTAGATTATTTTCTGTCAATTACATTATTTTACTTGATGCTGTATGCAAAATTAAATTAGGTTAAAAATCACTAAAAGCCCATTTTTCCAACTTCTAAAACTTGTGATACGAAGTGCGCCCCGCCAAACGGGACCGCCCAGTCGTGTACCAAGTGTACTGAAAGGTGTGAATGGTATACCCAGACGTGTGGGCGTTCACGAAAACTGATTTGGACGAGTGTGCGCGTCGGAATCACCCCGTATCCGCAAAAAGTCCATATATCACGACTTTTACAAAACATTGTGCCATTTAGTGTAAGCTCGTCAGAACGCGACGAAACTTGCGATATTGGATTTATGGTATCGCACTGGTCCTGTGATCCAAATTTCATGCGATTCTGAGATAGTTGACCAAGTCACCTATTGACGGGCCCTACGGTTGACTTTTTGAGCGAATTTGTGTACGACTCACCGAAATCCAAAATTGGACGTGTCGTTGAGTTCGTATTGATGTTTAGAATTAGTTTGACCTATAATTTGTCCCATTTAGAGACATTTACCCCACATGTGGAGCCAGCTTTGACCCAAAATTACCGTTTTGCCCCTGTGTCCAAATTGGACAAAAGGATAGTGTTTTCTAGCTATTTTGCTTATTCTAGGAACATTGGTGATCTTTATTTCAGCATCCGGAGACGTTCATTCTGAGGTCGTAGCTTCTGATTCTGTGTACTTGACTCCTGGATGTTACACTTTGCAGCTTTCTCACCAGGTAAGATACCTTGCCAAATTATTTACAGTACTTTGCATGCTTATTATATTTTTGTATATTTATTGCATTTTTGTATATTCATTATATGTGTAGTTTTTTCAGTCATTACTATATATTAGATATGTTGACACACACATGACACTTAGTATCATGAGAGGACAATCAGTAGGCGTATGGGCTTTAACAACTCTAGTAAACCATAGTATCTAGCTCGCTCTATGGGAGTGTGTCGCGCTGGTCGCTACCCTCACGGTATATCAATTTCTGGGGTCACACGCTAGTCGCTACCCCCGAGGTATGTCGATTTCTGATGTTCTAGATGGGTGTGTGAGTTGTGAGGCTTAGATCGAGTAGCCTACCCTTGCCCATACGTCGGAAAGTTATCCTCATTTGCATTCAAATAGATTATCTTGTACAGCGTACTTATATATTTTTGAATATTATGCATATTTACTGTATTCAAATTGGCTTGCTTTTATGTATCTTGTTACGTCTCTCTGAGGACCTGGTCCCTTTCCAAGTTTAGATGTTCATGACTATTCATAGGAGCACGGATCAGGACTTACTACTTATCTCTTCCGATGATGTCTTACCTTCAGAGCATCTTTGATTATCACTAGCAATGGATCGCTTCGCTGATACACTTCTACCATCACCTTATTTTATATTTGAGATTTTACTCTTCTCTCTCATTTTAGTTTTGATATAGTCATTGGTAGTGGATTTGTCTCCACCCGACTATAATTTATGGATTATTCAGACTCTACTCTTTATTCTAGTTTAGTTATTTCCTTTCTGTGACTTATTGTGTGGATGAGATTATTATTTCTGTGACTGGTGATGATATATATACCACATGTGAGTTATTATTCATATTACAGCGTACGTGTGTATTATGGTATCCATATATTGGAGTTGCCATATACATACGGCTGGCATGCTTACGTGTTCCTAATCCTACGTATTTTAGGACTGGGGTGTGACATATTTTTGTGGTGGCCCATGCAGGTCGAGAGCATATTGTCTCGGTTACGTCACTGTACCGAGCAAGCCTGCACATAGGAATAGAATATAGGATCTTATCCACATATTTATCACCTCCCTTGATTTTGTCTCGCACTCTCATTTGATTGCTTGCATTGCATCTTGGTTGATCCCTTCTCAGCGTCAATCTTCTCTCGTGCTTGATAAGAGTTAGGAAAATAACTTATACTAAGTATATACACTCTAGTATTCAATAACACTATTAGTTAAATTATTGTTAGTTGAATAGTATGCCTCATAACCTAGTAACACATAGTCCTTCTGACCAAGTAATAAAGTATAAATGAATGACACCAACTATAGGCTTGCATAAGAAGATAGTATTTATCTAGACTATAGAACTTTAGTGTTTATCTAGACTGTAGAACTTAGAGGCCCATACACCCATTTGGTTGACTTTAGACTTAGACAAGAAATTATTATAAAAACTATAGAGGCACAACACCGATCTTCTTGGTGAACTTAGATTTTCTGTATCTTTCTCCATCATAATCAAGCGTACTTATATTTTTACTACCTCGACTTACGCTGCTATTATAGCCTACTTTTGCAAGCTTATTCTTTTATTAAGCTTGTTCATGACATATGTATTATTAGGGGTCCACACTAATACATTGTCTAAATCAGAATCGGTGCATTATGGTTTGATCAACCCTAGTACGCTTGGTTCGATCGTTGTATCACTACTTTACGTGGATTGAGATATAGTTGACTCAACTTGTTAGACAAATATACTTGCCCTCTAGACTGGCCAGAGCATATCATGTCAGGTACATAACTGTTCTGATGTGAACATGCGAATAAGAATTTACCAAAATAAGATTTCAATCCACAGCTGCCTTGGCAACTCCCTTTCAAATTCTCCAATCCCTTTGAATCTCGTACTTGTATTCTATCACCTCCTCCTTGAATTCCTTATTGTTGCTTTTCGTCTTCCCCTATTTCGGAAAGATGAACTGGGAAGACGAACGTTCGTGCTTAGTATAAGTTTGATACACGGAGAGTAATAGATATGCCCCATGGGCCGAGCACTCATGATGACATATAAGAGAGCGCATGCACAGAAAATCGTAGATACATGTACGACCTTTAGTTATATTTGTCATTGCATACTCATGACCCCTTTATGACACGGGATCTTAGATGTATAAATAGACGTAGAATTATATATAAGGTAGTTTAGCATATATGAGGATGTATTAATATTCTACCCAGATGACATACACGCAATGCTAATAGATGACACGCGTAGCAGTAGTAGTAATCTCTTACTATCACCATCTCGCCCTCTTGGGTGGCTCATCTTCTTTTCTCTATCCATTCTGTATCTCGTGCTTAACTCTTCCTATCATATTCGTATCTCTTCGTGCCATTATGAATTGTTTGATTACTTCAACCTCACCCTTGTATTGTAGTTAAAATATAAATAGTTTAGTAAATAATTAATAACTAAAAGATCAGTTCTTAACAAATACCCTTATGTATATGCACTATAGAAATATATGTATTCTTTAACCCTTAAGTAGCATCATTTAGCCTAATAGAAATTTGTTAGATTGTTTGAAATAGATCATACTCCTAATAGTTTTATAAAGTTAGTCAAGACCTTAATTGTTACCCTACAACCTGGACTAAACCTAGGAAGAGTTGAAGGCACTTGTTACGAACTGACAACTATGACATATCGCTAGCAAAGTAGCGACAGCTGTAACTACACCGTTGTAGTAGAGTAGTCGAAGTATTTGCAGATATATTGGTCAGGTGGCATGACAGTATTAGACTACGATACTTGACGGTTACAAAAAAAAATTATGGTTGTGAGATTCAAGACAAGTACCCAAAGATTCTTGACCCAATAAATATATTCGTCTAACAACCTAGACAATAGCCTCAAAAGACTTGACTACTAGTAGAATTCTTGTAAGTTGGGTAGTATAGACGAGTTAGAGGATAATAGAATAGTGTATGGACAATAAATAAGGAAGTGTTAGAATGGCAGACCAAAACTTTTAGGAAGCACTGCTAGATAGCAATGTAGTGTAATAGCTATAAAAATTATTATGAATATGGGTTAGTGTCAATTTCGAGGACAAAATTTTTGTAAGTTGGATAGAATGAAAAACCCCTAATTTTTAAACCGTATTAATTATTTAATTGATTTATAGCATTTATTAGCTAATTAGAAGTAATAGAATTTATTTAATTTTTATTTCAAGGTGATTGTGCAATAGAGGATTTATGGAGCAATTATAATTTTTACTTAATTATTTTCATATAGGAGATCCTGTGGACAGTTGATAGATTTATTGTATGCACCAATATAAATTCTCCGAATTATATATATATATATATATATATATATATATATATATATATATATATATATATATAAAGTCTATTAATATAAAAGAATAAAAGAAATAGTAATAAATTATAATTATAATAAATATACTAGTGATAATAATAAATATACTAATAATAATAATAATAATAATAAGGGTAGTAATAATAATAATAATAATAATAATAATAATAATAATAATGATATTATTATTATTAGTGTAAATATAAAAGAAAAGAATAAGAAATGAGAATAGAAATAAGGAATAAAAGAAAGAAAAAGAAAAGAATAAAGAAAAAGAAAAAGAAAAAGAAATGAATTATGAATCTAAACCCTACCCAATAGCCCCTATACCCAAACCCATACCAACCAAATCCGCACCCGCGTTATTAATGAAAATCAACAGCAGTAGCAGCTGCGGGTTCCTGAACGCGCGCACCCTTGCTCCCTTTCTCTCTCCCTCTATATATATATCATAAGTAGCCTAACCCTAACCCTAACCCTAACCCTAACATACTCCCCTCGACCCTTAGACCGTCGCCGCCGACCACGCCGATGTGCCGCCGCCGGACCACCGCGCACCGCCAGCAGCCGCCGCTCATACGGCCGCGCGTCACCCGTGCACGCAACAGAAAATTGCAACAGCGTACTCCTGTTCCCACGCCGTTTCCCGTCGTATCGCTCGGCCAAATCCGATTTTGTCTTCACCGGTATGATCCTCACATATCCCTCTCTAAATCCCGTATATTAGTTTTCATCGTGCAGCGCAGAAACCTAGGTAAAAATTGACGCCAAATCGAAGAAAAACCACGTCATTTAATTTCAGAAATTCTGTTGCGCTGACCCATTTTCAAGGACTCGTACCTCCCACCACAGAGATCCAAAATTAGATTTTCTTTTTGCTATGTGAAGACTACCTAACCTAGATTATTTTCTGTCAATTAAATTATTTTATTTGATGATCTATGCAAAATTAAATTAGGTTAAAAATCACTAAAAGCCCATTTTTTCTACTTTCAAAACTTGTGATACGGAGCGCGCCCCCCAAACGGGACCGTCCCGTCGTGTACCAAGTATACTAAAAGGTGCGCACGGTATACCCAGATGTGTGGGCTTTCGTAAAAACTGATTTGGACGCATGTGCGCGTCGAAATTATCCCGTATCCGCAAAAAGTCCTTGTATCGTGACTTTTGTAAAATATCGTGCCATTTAGTGTACGCTCGTCAGAATGCGACGAAACTTACGCCATTATATTCGTGGTATTGTGCTGGTCCTATAACCCAAGTTTCACACGATTCTGAGATAGTTGACCAAGTCGCCAATTGGCGGGCCATATGGTTGACTTTTCGGGCGAATTTGTGTACGACTCACGGAAATCCAAAATTGGACGTATCGTTGAGTTCGTATTGACGTTTAGAATTATTTTGACCTATAATTTGTCCCATTTAGAGACCTTCTGTCACGACCCGCACCCGAATATTCGGGCACTAGTACGTGGTTACGCCAGCCTACACCGCAGAATCAGGGGTATAACGCTGTCTGGGTCATCTCTAACTATCTAACATCTCAACAATATATATGGTACCTGTCAAACATCTCAGCTCCCAACGGAGGAGCAATATAGCATCTCACATGAATAACTAATCTCAATCACAAAACAAACTAAGGAAGAAATATGCACGAATGGAAATAACGAGGGAAGAAAAGAAGTACAAATCCACAATCTGAATAATATACAAGATGTGAATCCACAACAGAAATAGTCTAATAGAATCTCAACTACAAAAATAGTCTAAACCTCCTCGGGCTCTGCTACTAAGTCTTCCTAGTCAATAAGAGTGTCCTCTATAGGTACGCCGTCCTGCGGCCCGTAGTAGGTAGGACACTGCTCTAGAAGCCAGTCATCTGAAAAAATATATCCAGTCAGGATTGGAGCAAAGTACATACCTCTGAAAGCAGTTCCAATAACATAATCGAGCATATAAACTGTCACGCCCCAGTCCCAAAATGCCGAGGGACTGAGCACGTGAGCAATGGCCAGCAGCACGCACCGATGGACAACCCAATTAAATGGATCCATCGGGGCATGCTTAAGCTGTAGTCTAGCAGGACTAAGTACAAGTCTCAGGTATTACTAATCTCATCCACAGAATAACACAGATTAATTGCCAGAAATAATGCAATGGAAATAAATATGCAATAACAAATAAGGTTGTCTCGGGAACAAATCCGAGAAATATTCTGTTACATTTAAGGAAAAGACAGGAAATGAAATGCTGGAAATGGAAATACTGTGTAGTTGAAGCCGGTGCTCAGGAGAAATCTTCGGCCACTACTTCGTCCTCTGTTCCTTGTTCTGCTCCAAGGAGCGCTCCGGTACCATACACCTCTGGGTAGTTCTCTTCAGCTGTACCTGGGGACATAATCCGGATCCAGGTCCTCAGGGGACAGCAAGGTACAGAAAATACAAGCCAAATAAATACAGTGCAGCAGTTAATTAAATAAGAGGGTAAGCTATGTAACCAGCTAAGTGATATGCAATATGAGAGCAGCACTAGAACTCAGGCTGAAGCCACTACAAGCTCTGTGTCGGGGAGCCGGTAGCGGCAATAACTATGAACTACACTATGTTATATACTATGTTTTATATATAATATCAGCCTGTAGTCTGTGTGTCTCTCCCCACCCAATGTAATCCCACGTCTCATGTCCACGATGCCTCATGTCCATGTCACGCACGATTATAACTAATGCAGCAAGTCTGATAGCTATGAATCAATTGTCTAAGAATGTAAAGTCTATGTCATAAAACGTGCATCCTATACAGAATCACCTTGATTGTCTCAGGAAGACTCTGTCTCATGAAATAGTGTCAAGTGTCCTGGTTTCTGGTGTACTTGATAGGACAAGTACAAGAATAAGGGTATCGATTGTCCATCTCTAATGACGTACCCAACACCGCGTACGGGGTTGGCACCCGACTATGATCGGACACTAAGCACGTCACACGTTTCCTAGGTTAAGCAGTTAAAACAAGTTACATATGGATCTACCAGAATTCAAGTAAAATACTATAACAGAAATTACTGAGAATTTATAAGCTCTATGTTCTCACTGATGCAAAATTAACCAAGAAAAATATATAGCAAGCTGCAGCGTTTGGCAAGGTACACTTGCCTGTGGTTCCGGTTCCAGTTGCGGTTCTGACTTCAGCTGAAATTGCAGGCGGTACTCCGATTGCGGAAACAAATATCACCATCAGATCCAGAAAATATCAATCAGCTAGAAACGCCTGTCCTTGGGTCCAATTTGGAGACAAGGGCAGAAACGGCAGTTTCGGGCCAAAACGGGGTCCACCGGTGGGCCCGCTTTGCACCGAAAACGCGTTCGGGTCAACGGTCTCCAAATTTACCAAACTTAGTGTCAACAGGTCAGGAACGATGATACGAACCCAACGGAACTTCCAGAATTGGATTCCGATGAGCCGATCACAAAATCGCCCGTCGAGCGGGGCCTATGGGGCCCACGACACGCGATTTCGTCAACGTTCTCAGAATCGAACCAAACTTGACCCACA
Organism: Iris macrosiphon; assembly: GCA_036927795.1. Lineage (NCBI taxonomy): Eukaryota > Viridiplantae > Streptophyta > Magnoliopsida > Asparagales > Iridaceae > Iris > Iris macrosiphon. The sequence goes on from JAYESA010000005.1 coordinate 27,878,774, forward strand.
GGACCAGCGTATCGCTACGAGTCCGATGGCGCAAGTTTTGTCTCGATCCGACGTGTGTACACAAAGTTAGGGCACGTTCCAGAAAGTACGGATACGGGGCGATGTCCGCGGATACGCGTTGATTCCGGTGTGCACGCACACCCGAATCAGCTTCCGCGAAATCCCACACGTCCGTATCGACGAGACGCACGTATCTGTGAAGACCGCACGCGATCAAGTCGTCCCGTTTGGCGGGGCGTACTCAGTTCCGGGGTGAAACAGAGCCTGGTTTTTTCCTGTTTTTGGATCGCGGTGTGCGATCACCACAGGACGCGATGCCCCGAGCGGTTTGTCCGGGCACCGAGAGGGTCATACAGGCTTCGCGTAGAAATTTACGGAATCAAAATCGGGGTTACGAGCAGGAAGTTATGAGTACCTGAAGGGACCCGAAAAAAAACTGGGGTTTTCGAGTCCGACACGCGGTTCTGTGTCCTGGACGTGTCCACGTGTCCAGCGGCGTGCCCGGGTTTCCTCGGCTGTGTCCGACTAGGGTTGGGTCGTGGTGGCTGGCCGACGGTCGGCGAGGCACCGCTGAGGGCTCGGGAGGCAGGCGGCGCCGGTAGAGGGTCTGGGCGGTGGCTGCAGCTCCGGCGGATGGGAGAACAGCAGCGGCTCGGGCGGGGCGCTGCGGCTGAGGAGGGGCGCTGGTCGACGGGCTCCGGTGAGGGGGTGAGCTAGGTGGCTGAGGGAGGAGGTCGGCGGAGGGTCGTCGGACGGGGGCTCGCCGGAGTAGGGTGGAGTTAGGGTTAGGGCTCGGATTTGGGGGTGGAAGAGGACGGAGGAGGGGGATATAAATAGGGGGCTGGCTGGGGCGTCGTGGCCGAGGGATCCGGAGGGGGAGGCGACGTGGAGGAGGGCGTGGCCGTGGTGCGCGATTTTCGGCGGGCGGCGGAAAGATCGGGTCGATCGTGGGAGAGGGTGGGGGTGACGCGGGTTCCGGGTCGGGCGCGGATCCGGACGGAGAGGACCCGCCCGACCCGTTAAGCCAAGGGCTGGGCTGGGTTTAACGGGCTCGGCCCACTGGGCCGGGCCGGGCCCAAAACAGAAAATAGAAATAAAAATAATAACAGTAAATTATAATAATAATAATAATAATAATAATAAATTAATTAATTAATTTAGGAAAATAGTTTTTAGGCTTTTAAAATTAGGTCCGATGCCCGATAAATTCCAGAAAAATTGTCCTAAGTCCAGTTTTTCATTTTACATCCAAAAATATTATTTTCATAATATTTTAATATTGTTTATTATCATTTAAAAATCATTTAATAATTAAAACCCTGTTTTTAAATTACAGAAAATTCCCAGAAAATTCCAGAAAATTGTGAAAAATCCAGTTTTTAAAATTTTGGAAATTCAAGGGAGTTTACATAAACAAATATAGAAATGAAATACAAGATCACTGAACATATGAAAGATGAACAAGATATATACAGGTAATGTACGAGGGTATGTAGATCAACAATATGGATATCAGCAATATGATGAAGTAACTGCAATCTAAAACTAACTACTGTGCCTTAGAATACGAGTTTATTATGTGATCGGGTTGGGTGAACATGATCAGATAAGATGGATTACAAGTGAAGTATGTAATCAGAATATACACGATTTGTAACAAGGGCTTTGATCACGTAATCAACTCCTACTCTTCCACCCCCAACTAATACCGATGGATCCAATCACGACACGCTACGAACACGAAAATATAACCACTGTCACGAGCAGTAGGTGTACACGAATATCATAACCACCGAACACGAGCGGTGGGTGTACACGAATAAGCACACTGAACACGAGCAGTGTGTGAACACGAAGTAACATCAATATCCAGTATACACGATGAGATACAATGTACACGAGTACCCGCTGAACACGGTAGGGGATAACATCTCATGACGGGATCCATATAGCACTAGTCCGTGAAAATCACTGTGTCGAGATCAATGTATACAATTCTAGAACATGCATATATACAATATTATGAATTAAAAATAATCAGAGAAATGTACTCGCCTGACGTCCTGAGAAAGGTGTGTCTCTCGATGCCCAAGCCGGTGTCTCACAACCTATATATGGTATGTTGCATCAATACAAGGTTTGATAATAAAAATAACTGAAGTTGATGAAATTCTAGGTCGATACGCCATTTCTAAGTCAAACCGATGAGATCTAGGTTGCAAGAGTTAAATGTTAAGTCACTAAGTCGATACACTATGAAGCTATGCTATGCTAGCTAAACTAATACACAATAATGCATTCAAAGAGCCGTATCTTACGATACGCAAGTTTTCTAATATAAAAATAGGTTTTTATACATATACATAAGTCACATATAGTAACAATATCTCAAAACAATATAAATGGGATACCTTGGCCTTGCACCATGCGTATCACACCTAACTAGATACTCAAGCTCAATACTAGCTATCTAACTACACAATAATATAACTAAATTCCACATACCATTATATATATATATATATATAAGTAGCTAATCTACTAAATGAAATCCTAACCAATACTAACTATGTAATGTCTTATTACTAACATAAATATATATATATCAATGCCTTAAATACTAGCTAACCAAAATATAACTAACTTACTAGTTTCATAACTATTAACTAGTTCTATACCTCGAAACTGAATTGATACTAATACTAAAATATCCATCTCACTAACTAACTTCTAACACTATCAAATGCTTCTAATACTATCAAATGCCAAACAAATAAGTTAACTACCCCAAAACAACCATACCTTGGTCTGAAACTCAACTAATCAATTTACTGGACCGATACCTTAAAGACTGTTGATACACTGAAACTTAACCCCAGTAACTGAAATCCATCTCTAACCTAACTGAAATACAGTGAAAACCTTACCTGCAGTGAAAACCTTACCTGCAGACTGAAAACCTTACTGCAGACTGAAGACTCCACCTTAACTGCAGTAAAGACTCCACAATAACCTGCAGTTGTATCAGTAACCTGCAGTGGCACACATTGGTATCAATAACCTGCAGTTGCACACAGTGCACAGCAGCAAGGGAGTCAGTGCCAGTGTAGTTGGGGAAATGGAAGGGACAGCAGCAGCAGCTCCAAGTCTCGATCACCTTCGAGCAGTCCACTGGAGGATAGTGCCAGAGACTGAGGCATTTTAGACTTCCATGCATTTTATTAGTTTTTCCTATTTTAGATATTGGGTTGTATTATTGTTTGAGATCTGGAGTATAGTTTTGAGACGGCTATGTGATGTATTGAGACTTGTATTTCTTATCTTTTCTATTCTATTTTGTGCGTTCATCTTCCTTCAGTTTTATATGTGATTGAGTATTATTTGGTATTGAGATGGCATGGAAGTATTTTATATACTTTGTGTGAGATTTAGATAGTATAGTAGACCAAGACAGCGTTCTACCGCCGATTCAGTTAGATAGTATTATATTGACTACAGCTCCCATCTTGACACTACCATCAGGAGCAGGAGGATTTTCCATTTATAGTGATGCATCAGGTGAAGGAGTGTTCCAACAACCCGTATGGACCAGATCGCGGTCAGAGAGGTAGAGCTAGGCTACCTGTGGTACCGCAGACTAATCAGCACCAACATAGAGAGCCACCACAGCAGGGCGGGGCATTTGCAATGGCAGTCAGAGAGGATGACACTTCAGGTAATCAGTTAGCTAGTTTTGTCCTGTTTATTTCCTTTCTATCTGTTGTTTGTGTGGTTAGTTATTGTCTTATAGACTGTTTGCGTGTTATTGTGTAGTTAGTATACCCTGTCGGAGACTACAAAACTATGATGGACAGAGACCATAGTTGGTGATGTGTGTTTTAGTTTAGACTGGGTTGACCTAGAGGGGTTACGATCATCTCTAATTTCGAGGACGAAATTTTTCTAAGGTGGGTAGGATTGTCACCCTCATATTTCCAATTAAGGTAGTTTGGTAATTGGCACAGGTATTTTATTTTTAGGAGGATTGTATTTAATATTGTGCATGAGTAATTAATTATTTGTTGTATTGTTTAGTGTTTGATTAGACGTAGTATTTATTTTATACTTGTATAGTGGACCTAACATATTTTATTAGATGCATGAACCCAACATTTGGATGAGTTTAGTTTGGGCCCATTTAATTAGGCCCATGGATTAGGATGTTGGATTTAATTAGTGAAACCATTAGACTAGAACCTTCCCCCTTAATTAATTTTTTCATGAGAGGCCCCAAGGGGTATTTGGGACATTACACATTGCTTGGAGAGGGGTTTATGACCAGCCATAATTAGGAGGAGAGAGAGAGCTCTCATTTTATTTCTTCCCCAAATTTCTAGATCTACTTTTCCCTCTTCCTATTTTTTCTCCATTCCCCCATCAATTCTTCTCAAATATCTTTCTAAATTCATCATTGAGGCCTCTACATCAAGGATCTACAAGCAAGGAGCAAGGAAGAGGAGGCCAAGATCTACAAGGAGAGGAGTTACTTTGCATTTGGAGACTTTTTATTGGGAATCCATCTCCCAATAGGTATATTTCTGTTTTCTCCTTTCTATTAGACTCTAGATCTGAGATTTTACTATGAGAAACCAACCCACATGCATAGGCTACCCATAGGATTTGGTTTGGAGTCAATCGGAGACCTACGGTGGAAGTTACATGTATTTTTGGTGCCAATTTTGGGGGAATTCCGAGATTGGCACATGTTGTGTTTGTCAATTGGTCAATTAGACCAAATTGACATATGATTGCTTGTTTGTGACTAGTGCCGTGTCCACAATTGGATACGTGTAGGCCGTATCTCGTCAATTTGACAAAACGGGTTGATTTTAGGGGTTTTCCTCCGACACGGAGCCTTGTGCATATCGCATTATGACACGGATACGTAGACACACTAATTACTATACGTGTTGTTCATAATTTAGGTAATAGATGTGTTCGTGTCCTCCGGGATGCGTTTGGTTGTGTGTTGGAGCCGTATCACACACGTATCATAGAGCAAGTGTGATACGGGTGCGGTGCACTCCATGTGTTTATGGTTTTGCCCTTTTGGTTATACATGCATGTGTAATTATATATAATTATGATTATTAAGTGTATACATATGTATATTATAGTGTATATTGTGTTTGAGTATATGTGTGTGTGTCTATGTGATGTATTGAGACTTGTATTTCTTATTCTTTCTATTCTATATCGTGCGTTCATCTTCCTCCAGTTTTATATGTGATTGAGTATTATTTGGTATTGAGATGGCATGGCAGTACTTTATATGCATTGTGTGAGATATTAGATAGAATAGCAGACCAAGACAGCGTTCTACCGCCGATTCTGTGGCGTAGGCTGGACGTACCCACGTACTCGTGCCCCTATACCGGGTGCGGGTCATGACACCTTCACCCATGGCACATTTTTCAATGCAAGGTGGCCCACATGGGGAGCCCGCTTTGACCCAAAATTACCGTTTTCCCCCTGTGTCCAAATTGGACGAAAGGATAGTGTTTTTTAGCTATTTCGCTTATTCTGGGAACGTTGGTGATGTTTATTTCAGCATCCGGAGACGTTCATTCTGAGGTTGTAGCTTCTGATTATGTGTGCTTGACTCCTGGACATTATACTTTGCAGCTTTCTTACCAGGCAAGATACCTTGCCAAATTGTTTATAGTACTTTGCATGCTTATTATATTTTTGTATATTTATTGCATTTCTGTATATCTATTGCATGTGTAGTTTTTTTCAGTCATTACTATATATTAGATATATTGACACACACATGACACTTAGTATCATGAGAGGACAATCAGTAGGCGTATGGGCTTTAACCACTCTGGTAAACCGTAGTATCTAGCTCGTTCTACGGGAGTGTGTCGCGCTGGTCGCTACCCCTGCGGTATATCGATTTCTGGAGTCACACGCTGGTCGCTACCCCCGCGGTATGTCAATTTCTGATGTTCTAGACGGGTGTGTGAGTTGTGAGGCTTAGATCGAGTAGCCTACCCTTGCCCATACGTTAGAAAGTTATCCTCATTTGCATTCATATAGATTGTCTTGTACAGCGTACTTATATATTTTCAAACATTATGCATATTTACTGTATTCAAATTGGCTTGCTTCTATGTATCTTGTTACATCCCTCAGAGGACCTGATGCCTTTCCAGGTGTAGATGTTCATGAATATTTGCAGGAGCATGGATCAGGACTTACTACTTATCTCTTCCGATGATGTCTTACCTTCGGAGCATCTTTGATTATCACTAGCGATGGATCGCTTCGCTGATACACTTCTACCATCACCTTATCTTATATTGGAGATTTTACTCTTCTCTCTCATTTTAGTTTTGATATAGTCATTGGTAGTGGATTTGTCTCCACCCGACTATAATTTATGGATTATTCAGACTCTTTATTCTAGTTTAGTTATTTCCTTTATGTGACTTGTTGTGTGGATGAGATTAGTATTTCTGTGACTGGTGATGATATATATACCACATGTGAGTTATTATTCATATTACAGCGTACGTGTTTATTATGGTATCTATATATTGGAGTTGTCATATACATACGGTTGGCATGCTTACGTGTTTCTAATCCTACGTATTTTGGGACTGGGACGTGACAGGAGGGGAGTGGGCTGGGCTCCTGGCTAGGGGTGGGCTGAAAAATTATAAGTGGCTCACATACAAAGAAAAAAAATAATTGGAGAAAATTTGATACTAGTTCCGCCCCTGCCACTGGTTGTATCAAAGTTTTACTCCCACTATTTGCTCTCTTGCTTAGCTGTCCATGGTTCGTGTGAGGGACAACCCGGACCGACCTGAGCTCATAGAAGTCGAGACAAACTTCCAAAAAGGAACCCCATATATAATTTAAAGAAAATAAATTTTATACAAATCCTACTTCGGAACTCTTACGAGACACATATTTTATACAAACTATACTCGTGTATGAATTGAGATTGTTGTCCAAAAGCTGTCAATGAATTGAGATTGTTGTCCAAAGCTATCTTCTATGGAGACATCCTGAAATAATATAAATATATTTCCTACGAAACTCTACTTTATTTGGTGCAATGGTAGGGCTAATTTCTGTAAGACAATTGTCACCCTGTAGATCTTGTCTAAATTACATGGAACATGGATCACATGCTTAAATTGCTCTTTGGAAGATATTTAATTTTGGGAGGTTTGCTTAACTCGTGCTGCATTTGAGTGTAATTGTAACAGGGAGATCACTTTAGTTTCTTGCTTTCTAATTCCATTGTCTCATGATCTGTCCAAACTTAATTTGAAGGTCCACCCACTACCTACCTTACTTTTACTTTATATCACATTAATCAACAAATCTAGGTGCGGTCTTACTTCTCCACCATAGTTGCTACAATAATGTGTTTATAGATGTTGACAGTTATTTGGTACATTTTCATAACAATCGATACCGCGTAACTTTGAGCTCTATATATTCATTGACGCGCTATGGGGGACGCCAGCTTTCTCTGGACGAGACGCCGGCATTTCATTTCAAGATCATGCACAGACCCCGCGCATCCATAGTCGAGTTCGATGACCACGAGGACATGGATTTCTCCAGCAAGGAGGACTACATTTGTGAGGATATTAATGATGTAGAGGGATCGGAGGTAGGTACTGACGATGACAGCAACTGCGAGAGTGAGAGTAGCTGTGACGAACAAGAGAATATTAATTCGAAGGCGGACGAGTTCATAGCCAAGTTTTATGCTGATATGAGGCTGCAACGACAAATCTCGTGTTTTCAGTACGATGAGATCAGGCTTGAAATTTGAGGAGCTGTTGATGAGACTAGCTATAATTGATACATCCATTCAATCCCCAATATTCATCACAGATACAATTTTGTGTAGCAAGTCAAATCAATATGTTCAAAGGAGTCGAAAGGCTTGGGTTAATTTTCAATGGTTCATGTTTTGACACTTTTATATTTCTCTATTAGGTCCCCGTTTGATTCGTAAAATCTTGATATTGAAAAAAAAAAAGTAATTTATTTTCTATATTTGGATGTCAAGTATAAGTATTAGAAAAGAAAATAATTTCCATAGAAAAAAAAAATAGGAAGGAAAATGATTTCCCTCACCCAACCAAGGAATCACTTTTCCACCATAGTGAATTCATTTTTCCTTCAATTTTTTTTGTCTCTCCAAACATTAGAAAGAAAAATGAATATAATTGTAATTTCTCAGAGGAAGAAAAAGAACAAGGAATTGATATGAATTAATAACTATTTTGCGATTTCATGAATTTATTTAGAATTTTTAGAATTTAGAATAGTTAAAAACCCATTTAAAGTAAATTTTTGCATTAATAAACAGGAAGAGCCCATAGATCAGGTAGTACCGGTGGTAGCAACTGTCCCACCCATTAGCTGCCCAAATCTGAACCCGCTTGCACCCACGTATGCACTTGAACCGACCGACCCCTGTTGCTTGCTACGTGGTAAACCATGAGCCGCACGACCCGACATGAGCAAATATCGATCACTGGATCAAGTCTGCTTTTATTATAAATAATAAATAGGTTTATGATTTTGTATCTCGACATTTTAGGAATTGTTTCCATGTGAATCTATAATAACTTTGGTCAACTTCGTGAGGCCGTAATTTTTGCGTACAAAGTCAAAATTGAGCACCATTTTAGTCGGGTTACAATAGAATCATCTTCAAATTGTAGAAGATTCCAGGCAACTTATTTGATCCTTTCAGCAACAACTCCTTGAAAATTATATGATCCGGTCATAGCATGTTCACGGCAAGTTAAAATCATACTTAATATTCAACAATAGCATAGCTGTCAACAATATAAATGAGTATCACAATTCGAATATAAAAGATTATCTGCATCCTTGAACATATCATAAAACTGATTTGTATCAACATTCGTCTCCTCTAGATTAGATTAGGCATTGTTGTAGAAATCACCATATCTCATGTCCAATGGCGTAACCAAAATTTTCATATGGGTGATGCAACTGCATATTTTTCATCTATGACCTAAAATTGTGGGTCTCCCTATATATAAGTTGCTATGTATATTTATCCTATTTGTAGAACAAGGAACAAGAAATCATCATTTGATATCCACAAGCATGCTAGAGAGGCTGGAAAGACCGCAACATGGGTACGGAGAGGCTGAATGACTCAGCAATCTTTTTAGAAAGTAATGATGCATGTGTGTGAGCAGGAACAGACCATGAACTTGGTTACAGAAATAATTGTATCTATTTCAATCTCAATCGTAGTCACAAAAAGAAAATAGGAGAAAAATCTATCGCTTACTTTATAATGGATTTTTAACATCGTTGAAAAATATTCAACCGATCATGATACAAACCATAGTTGTCGGTATACTTTATGGATATAACCACCAAAATAAGCTTGTGTTGGAATTAGCACCAAAATAAGCTTGTGTTGGAATTAGCTTTAATTATATGTAATTTATAATTGCTAGATTTTTACTTCATTTTAGTAAGAATTTTTATTTTTCTTAAAATTTGTTCAATAGGAGAAAATTTTCTTGAAGTGAACTTGTTTTTGAAACTCACCAATTTTGCATTACCCATATAAACAACAATGGATCTAATTATTTGTTATGTTTTTATTTTCTTGAAAGTTCCATTCTTATTTTTCGGCTACCTACGAGAAATATTTGTAAGTCTATAACTTTCATTTGGATTATTAATTCTACTTATATTTTATTCCAAAATCTTTTATGCTTGTAACGAAGGTACAATGTGTATTTTCATGGTATCTTTGCTGAAATAGTAACTTTATGAAAAAAAAAAAAAAAATTTAATTATAGGACGATTTTAAAAAATTCAGTTTTCGCCATTTTATTCTTATATCTATTAAAAAAAAATTGAACTTATCAAACTCTATGAAATCATAAAGTCGCATAATATGATTTTCAAAAACAAAATTGCTACCATATCTTAAGGATAATTGTATATCTAGAAGTATATGGAGTTCAAGGTCCAACGTTTCTTCTTAAGAATAATGGAATATCTAAGCATATAGAGTTCGAGAACCAGCATTTCTTCTTAAGGATAATGGCTTATCTAGAAGTATATGGAGTTCGAGGACTAGCCTTTCTTCTTGCAGTTATCATGATACTAGAGACTTTGCAGCTTAGCATTTTGATTAGAAAATGGCAATTATATCTCAAAAAGATTTATACTTTGAACAAAATTTATCACAGTTAAATACAATTTACAGTAGTTAACTAAGAAAGAAACACATTCCTTTTTATTAAAGCCAATACTCATCTAACTTTATAACTATTCAAATAGCACTAGAAATCAAATTCAGGGGAGGCACTAATTGTTACTAAAAAGTACTTATAATATAAATAAATATTATTTTCTAGAGATTTATAAGAGAAAAATAAAGAAAAACGAAATTTGTTACCAGCCTTCGGAGAAGTCGTGCACGAAGCACTGTCCTAAGAGTTGATCCGAGATCTATGTGCAGACGTTTCTCGGAAGGTCCTAGTGGTAAAACCTCCTGACTAACGGGTTCTCTTCGTTGCACTGTCCTAAGAGAGACTGAACTTAGCTCTGCCCAGAGCAAGAATTCAGAGAACAGAATGGTTTGTGTAAACCCCTGATTTTTGCAAGAATTTTAAATTGGGATTTTTCACAATTTTCTGGAATTTTCTGAAAATTTTATGTAATTAAAATCAGGATTTTTAATTTTTAATTGATAATAAATAACATTAAAATATTATAAAAATAATATTTTTGGGTGTGAAATAAAAAACTGGACTTAGGGTAATTTTTCTAGAATTTATTGGACCCCGGACCTATTTTTAATCACCTAAAAACTATTATTTATTTATTTATTTATTAATTATTATTATTAATTAATTATCTATTTATTTATTATTTAATTTTTATTATTTTATCCGGCCCAGCCCGTATACCCTGGCCCATTGGGCCCAGCCCGCCTTAACGGGTCGGGTCGGGTCAGGTCCACCCGAACCCGACCCGCCGCCTGCCCGACCCGGACGACCGCCTCTCCTCCACGACCCCGTCCCCCGCGCGTTTTCCGGCGAGCCCACGCCCCACGTCGCCTGGCCGCTCCGCCATTTCCGGCGCCACGACCCCCGGCCCCCTCCGCCTAACCCGGCCTCCCCTCGCCTCTCCCTTCCCTATAAAACCCCTCCCCTTCTCCCCTCCGGCCACCACGAACCCTCCGGCCAACCATCCCACGTCGCCACCGCTCCGCCCTGACCTCGCCGTGTCGTCGCCCAGCACCGCCCGCTGCAGCCTCCTCTTTCCCCCTCTCCTTCCTCCTCCCTCGGCGCCGTCCCCGACTCCCAGACCCCGAGCCGCAGCTCCGGTCGACTCCGCCCGGCTCCCAGCACGCCGCCGACCACCAGCCGCGCCCCGAGCCCCCGGCGACGCTGTCCCCGGCCCTCTCCGCCTCAGCTCCGGCCGGGCCGCCGCCTCCGGCCAAGCAGACCCAAACCCTAGCCCTAATTCTTCCCCTGTGTCGACACGTGTCGGACACGACACGGACTAGAGAAATTCCAATTTCTCGAGCCCTGTTCAGGTACGTGTAATTTTCTCCTCGCTGTCCCGTTTTCAATTCCGTAAATTGTGTTGCGAAGCCTGTATGACCCTCTCGGTGCCCGGACAAACCGCTCGGGGCATCGCGTCCTGTGGTGATCGCACACCGCGATCCAAAAACAGGAAAAACAATGACCCAATTCACCCCGGAACTGGGTATGCCCCGCCAAACGGGACGACTTGGTCGCGCGCGGTCTTCACAGATACGTGTGCGTCGTTGATACAGACGTGTGGGATTTCGCAGAAGTCGATTCGGGTGTGCGTGCACACCGGGATCAACGCGTATCCGCAGACACCGTCCCGTATCCGCCTTTTCTGAATCACGCCCTAACTTTGTGTACACACGTCAGATCAAAACAAAACTTGCGCCATCGGACTCGTAGCGATACGCTGGTGCTGTGACCCAAGTTTGGTTCGATTCTGAGAACGTTGACGAAATCGCGTGTCGTGGGCCCCATAAGTCCCGCTCGACGGGCGATTTTGTGATCGGCTCATCGAAATCCAATTCTGGAAGTTCCGTTGGGTTCGTATCATTGTTCCTGACCTGTTGACACTAAGTTTGGTAAATTTGGAGACCTTTGACCCTGACACATTTTTCGGTGCAAAGAGGGCCCACATGCGGACCCCGTTTTGACCCAAAATTATCGTTTTTGTCCTTGTCTTCAAATTGGACTCAAGGACAGGCGTTTCTAACTATTTGAAATCTTCTGAGCATGATGGTAATATTTATTTCAGCATCCGGACACATTTCTGGAAATTTCCCGAGGATAGAACTCTAGTTGGGATCCAAACATCAGGCAAGTACCTGCACTTCAAGTTTATTCTTTATATTGTGATAATTAATTCCTTGCTCTACTAGTACTATTGGATGATTACATGTAGTGTTAGAACATTGGATTTTATGTCTTGCTTTTCGTGTCGGGTGGGAGAATACTAGGAGGCATGTAGTTTACCCTTCCCCATGTCGTGACTGCTAGCTGTTGGTACGCGACTGTACCCTCAGCCTTATACTTGATTATTCCTGACTGCTTGTCGTCTATGACAGCCTTATTAGCCTTATAACCCCCTACATGTCAACTATGTATTCTAAATACACAATTTTACACACATAGCTTCTTGTCTTGTTGTAGTTCCATTTTTCTGTCACATTTTATTCCTGTGTTACTCATATTCCTGTTTTACAGCAATTAACTCTTAGTTATTGTTACTATTTATTATGCATATTCTCAACATGATACTTATTCAGTTCTTTTCTACTTGTCATAATTATTTAGTTTAAGCTTTGTTGTGTATTGGTACTTTGCTCCTTTCCTGACTGGATCCGTTGATATTAGGCGATGATGAGGACTATGCCCCCACCTTTTATAGCCCCTATGAGGTAGCAGATGATACTTTTGAGGAGCCGGTTTCCACCCAGGAGACTACTTTTGAGGAGTAATAGCCAGTTAGCTAGTATTTTTTTTCAGCATAATACTCGGGTTTGTCCCCGATTTATCTTTTGTTTCTGTATTAAACTATGGACTTGGATGTCACAAAATTTGTCTCATGAAATTTTAGCCTTCCTATTTCCTGTTATTATCCTTGCCTGTTTATTCTTGTGGATGAGATAGATTTAAATTACCTGTGAATACGGTCTAGACAGCGTACTACCGCCGACACTGTGGCGTAGGCTGGACGTACCCACGTACTCGTGCCCGAATATCCGGGTGCGGGTCGTGACACGTTTTTATGGTAGCCCATGCAGGTCAACGACTAAATTGTTCGGTTTCAACTTAGGGACCGAACAGGCCTGCAATAAGATTATGATAAGTTTTAGGATCTCATCCACTTGCTTGAATCGTTCTTGACATCTATCTCGGATTTGAATTGATTCCTTGACTTGCATCCTGCCTTGATTCCCGTGCGCCTCTTATCGTTTATTTTGGATGTAGAGTAAAGGATCTACCAGCAAGCGACGAGATTCCTACAAGATCACCACGAGATGCTCTACCAGCACTCGAACCGAGACCACCTTGGTACCACAAGCAGCACTCTCCCAGCTAGCCCAGCAACAGCAGAGGGCACCACCTCAAGGACGCGGACAAGCTTCCGCGATGACCGTGGAGAATGCGCAGACTCGTGGAGTAGCTAATGCGCGTAAGTGATTCGTAGATACCATTCCTAGTATTGTTTAGCTCGTGCCTATTGGTTCGTGACCTCAGCCCCAACCTAGTAATTTTGAACTTGCTAATAACCTGGTATGCTTTTATATTTGATAAACTATAGAGATTGTAGAGTCTTTTGTTATTGTGCTTATTGTGTGTTGTTTTGTGAACTTAAATAATTTGTACCTCCTTTCATCATCATCTAGCGCACTTATTTTTGCTGTACTTGACTTATGCTGCTATTCTATAGCCTAGTTTTGCAAGCTTACTCTTTATCAGGCTTGTTCATGACAAATGTGTTATTGAGGCCTGATCAACCCCACTAATACAATTGTCTATTCAGAATCAGTGTATTACGGTCTGATCAACCTTAGTGCATTTTGGTTCACTCTTCGCACTACTTTACGTGGATTGAGATATATAGTTGACTAGTATACTTGCCCTCTAGATATGTTCGAGCATATCGTATCAGCTACATAACTGTACTAATACGAGCATGCGAACAAATGATTACCAGAATAGGATTTCAATCCACAACTGCTTGACAATTCCCATTTGAATCCTTTAAACGCCTTGATCCCGATACTTTTATTCTATCACCTCACCCTTGAACTCTTTATTATTGATCTTCGTCTTCCCTTATTTCGGAAAGACGAAATCTCGTGCTTGGTATATGTTTGATATACAGAGAATACTAGATATGTCCCATAGGCCGATCACATACTTGAGGATTATTCTTTCGAAATTAAGGACATATCATATGTGATATGATCGGCGTTGAAGTTTCGAGGATTGAATGACATGAGTAAAAATATTAAGGAATATTTTCTTAAGGTATATAGCCTTATGTGATGGATGGGTAAATTCTAAGTTGGGTAGCAGTGCATTGTCAACTCGAGATAAATTTCTTTTAGATTGTGACCGAGTAAGATTAGATTGGGAGAGGTTCAAGCCATTCTAATTTTGAAAATTTAGAGGATAAAAATATAGAATTTCAGACTTGAACATTGGTGGACTACATTTAAATTATTTTTCAATTTGATGATTTGAATTAAAAATTAAAATTTGATGGTTGGACTACCTAGTTGGAATATTGAGGATGTGAATGGAATTTAAAAAAGTTGAAGCATACAATTGTGAATGGAAATACTATTGGACTCAAATTACTTCTAGAGAAAATTATGATAGTTAGAATCATGAGGCAAATTTATAAGCGTGTGCAAATCTTGAAGATGTTATATGGACTTAATTTAAAATTGCCTGTGGATAATTTGAGAAAGTAAGAAATAATAACCATAGGTTGAATTCTGATTGGAACAGTAGTCATCTTAAACCTTGAAGTGATTGCAGTGGATATGATTAGGATTTTAATTATCGCAAGGAGAGTGCAATTGACTTGCCTTATGTACATGAAGGATTAACAGATTATGGCTTAATTTTAATTTCGAGGACGAAATTTTTATAAGTTGGGTAGATTGTAAACCCCTGATTTTTGCAAGAATTTTAAATTGGAAATTTTCACAATTTTCTGGAATTTTCTGGGAATTTTCTGTAATTAAAATCAGAATTTTTAATTTTTAATTGATAATAAATAACATTAAAATATTATAAAAATAATATTTTTGGGTGTGAAATGAAAAACTGGCCTTAGGGTAATTTTTCTGGAATTTATTGGACCCCGGACCTATTTTTAATCACCTAAAAACTATTATTTATTTATTTATTTATTAATTATTTATTATTAATTAATTATCTATTTATTTATTATTTAATTTTTATTATTTTATCCGGCCCAGCCCGTATACCCTGGCCCATTGGGCCCAGCCCAGCCCCGCGGCCCAGCCCGCCTTAACGGGTCGGGTCGGGTCGGGTCCACCCGAACCCGACCCGCCGCCTGCCCGACCCGGGCGACCGCCTCTCCCCCACGATCCCGTCTCCCGCGCGTTTTCCGGCGAGCCCACGCCCCACGTCGCCTGGCCCTCCGCCATTTCCGGCGCCACGACCCCCGGCCCCCTCCGCCTAACCCAGCCTCCCCTCGCCTCTCCCTTCCCTATAAAACCCCTCCCTTCTCCCCTCCGGCCACCACGAACCCTCCGGCCAACCATCCCACGTCGCCACCGCTCCGCCCTGACCTTGCCGTACCGTCGCCCAGCACCGCCCGCTGCAGCCTCCTCTTTCCCCCTCTCCTTCCTCCTCCCTCGACGCCGTCCCCGACTCCCAGACCCCGAGCCGCAGCTCCGGTCGACTCCGCCCGGCTCCCAGCGCGCCGCCGACCACCAGCCGCGCCCCGAGCCCCCGGCGACGCTGTCCCCGGCCCCCTCCGCCTCAGCTCCGGCCGGGCCGCCGCCTCCGGCCAAGCAGACCCAAACCCTAGCCCTAATTCTTCCCCTGTGTCGACACGTGTCGGACACGACACGGACACAAAAAATCCTAATTTCTCGAGCCCTGTTCAGGTACGTGTAATTTTCTTCTCGCTGCCCCGTTTTTAATTCCGTAAATTGCATTACGAAGCCTGTATGACCCTCTCGGTGCCCGGACAAACCGCTCGGGGTATCGGGTCCTGTGGTGATCGCACACCGCGATCCAAAAACAGGAAAAACAATAACCCGATTCACCCCGGAACTGGGTACGCCCCGCCAAACGGGACGACTTGGTCGCGCGCGGTCTTCACAGATACGTGCGCATCGTTGATACGGACGTGTGGGATTTCACAGAAGTCGATTCGGGTGTGCGTGCACACAGGGATCAACGCGTATCCGCAGACACCGTTCCGTATCCGCCTTTTCTGAATCATGTTCTAACTTTGTGTACACACGTCGGATCGAAACGAAACTTGCGCCATCGGACTCGTAGCGATACGCTGGTCCTGTGACCCAAGTTTGGTTCGATTCTGAGAACGTTGACAAAATCGCGTGTCGTGGGCCCCACAGGTCCCGCTCGACGGGCGATTTTGTGATCGGCTCATCGGAATCCAATTCTGGAAGTTCCGTTGGGTTCGTATCATCGTTCCTGACCTGTTGACACTAAGTTTGGTGAATTTGGAGACCTTTGACCCTGATACGTTTTTCGGTGCAAAGCGGGCCCACATGCGGACCCCGTTTTGACCCGAAATTACCGTTTTTGCCCTTGTCTCCAAATAGGACTCAAGGACAGGCGTTTCTAGCTATTTGATATCTTCTGAGCATGATGGTAATATTTATTTCAGCATCCGGACACATTTTTGGAAATTTTCCGAGGATAGAACTCTAGTTGGGATCCAAACATCAGGCAAGTACCTGCACTTCAAGTTTATTCTTTATATTGTGATAATTAATTCTTTGCTCTACTAGTACTATTGGATGATTACACGTAGTGTTAGAACATTGGATTTTATGTCTTGCTTTTCGTGTCGGGTGGGAGAATACTAGGAGGCATGTAGTTTACCCTTCCCCTTGTCGTGACTGCTAGCTGTTGGTACGCGACTGTACCCTCAGCCTTATACTTGATTATTCCTGACTGCTAGTCGTCTATGACGGCCTTATTAGCCTTATAATCCCCTACATGCCAACTATGTATTCTAAATACACAATTTCACACACATAGCTTCTTGTCTTGTTGTAGTTCCATTTTCCTGTCATATTTTATTCATGTGTTACTCATATTCCTGTTTTACAGCAATTAACTCTTAGTTATTGTTACTATTTATTATGCATATTCTCAACAAGATACTTAGTCAGTTCTTTTCTACTTGTCATAATTATTTAGTTTAAGCTTTGTTGTGTATTGGTACTTTGCTCCTTTCCTGACTGGATCCGTTGATATTAGGCGATGATGAAGACTATGCCCCCACCTTTTATGGCCCATATGAGGTAGCAGATGATATTTTTGAGGAGTCGGTTTCCACCTAGGAGACTACTTTTGAGGAGTAATAGCCAGTTAGCTAGTATTTTCTTTCAGCATAATACTCGGGTTTGTCCCCGATTTATCTTCTGTTTCTGTATTAAACTATGGATTTGGATGTCACAAAATTTGTCTCATGAAATCTTAGCCTTTCTATTTCCTGTTATTATCCTTGCCTATTTATTCTTGTGGATGAGATAGATTTAAATTACCTGTGAATACGGTCTAGACAGCGTACTACCGCCGACACTGCGGCGTAGGCTGGACGTACCCACGTACTCGTGCCCGAATATCCGGGTGCGGGTCGTGACAGTTTGAGAAAAGAGAGAGATAGGTTTCACGTATGAGAGTTTTCTATGTAAAATGAAGGAGAAGGAGACCAAATAAATAGGCTGAAGATGTTGCAAAGTTCAATGAATCTGGTCACAGACAGGGTACTTAATGGCTCATAAACAGGCCATTAAGGAGCAAATAAAACGTGGGAAAAGACTGTTGCAAGGTTCAATGAATCTGGACATGAGCCTCAATGTTCAAATTTGAAAGAGCCAAATGGGTTCAAAAAATAAAGAGCAGCAAAAAAAAATTTGGATCCCAACCCGAAGAGTAAATTGGATCGGCATTCGGCACCCGCAGGTGTGGGCACGCACCCGCACCTGTTACGCACCGAACCAAACCGAACCAGACGACGACGGCGGCGCGTGCATGTTGCCCAAGGGCTTCCCCACACAACATCTTTAAGAAAGCAATGAAGAGGAAATAATATATACACACAAGGAGGGGTTGGCCCATCCGATATGGGACTAAAAAAAAGAAGAAAATTGAGCTTTTGCTCAAACAAAGCTAACAGTCACGTCCCCTCGGGACCGGGTGGCTATGACCCTGTTCGTGCCACATTCTGATCCTGATTTTCAACGTTTTCGTAGGCATGCTCTACAACATCCATATGAAAAAGCATATTTGTTTGCATAAAGTTTGCCTTAAGAGTTCCATATGTCGTAGTCACGAACAAAACCCTTAAGGATCATATGTTCTCTCGTGACCAACATCTCTTCATTATGTCAACTACAACAACAAGCACAAGGAAAGTTGATTTCTGAAAAATCTATGTAATTAATCGGATTGGTTAGTGGCGTACTTGAGAAATACTTCAACATCGACCCTAAAATCTTTACCCAAACCAATATTGCTCTCATGTTGTCATTGTTACAATCCACGTATGATTAAGCAAGTGGCGATTCATTTATTCTTGGGTATGGATGATTATGCACAATGGATATAAAAAATGAAATGGGATGGGATGAGATGAGATGGTAATTTCAAATCTACACGTAAGCTATGTATCTGTATTTGTGCTTCTATGAAATTAACTGATTAGATCAAATAAAGAAGTTGGCTCAGATTCATCGTAGGAACATGTTTATGATATCACCACTCACAATGTGGAGGTGGAATCCCGATTCTCTCAACAAATGGCTGCAATAAACTGCCTAAAGGAGGAAATCCACCATCAGATCGCCATCACCATATTTTGTCCAAGGAAGGAGCTGCAAATTACCAATCACGATATTGATGAAGCTGTAGGGGCTTTGCCTCCACAATCAATAAAACTCCGTATTAGAATTTCATGTGACATTGCTATTCGTAAGCTAAGTCTTTCTATCCAATTTTCTATCTTCATTACAATTTCACCAAATCATCTCAAATTAAAGTCCCAAACCAACAACACCACATTCTAAAAAAATCAACAAAGCAGAATTTAACAAAATCATATCAAAATTAAAACCCCAAATTCGACCCAGACTTCGTCGCCGGAGAGTTGGGGTTTACCGCGAAGAAAGGCTGCCGAAGATCGTAGACGGAGCTACATAGGCAAGATAGGGGTTCGCCGTCCCCACAAATCAAAAAAATATATACGAATTTTTTAATTACTCTTATTTATTTCTTGAATAAGTATTTATTTTCTTAAACTTCTAGCTAGCAACATTCTATTTGTTACTTAAATCTGTCCCGTATAAGAAAAAGAACAAGGCTAGATCCATATTTATGCTATAGAATTTTTGCTCCACGAAGTAGAATGGCTAGCTTTGCCTCTACCGAAGATCGTCGATGCACAGGGGTGGTCGAAGGTCGTCGAGTCATTGAAGCAAGCATGTGGTTTAATGTAGGAAAGGTGTCAAGGCACGAGGGTCATCGTCCAGGCCAGAGGTCGTAGAAGGTCGTCGAGGCGCTAAAGGACGCATGGTGTTTGGAAGCACGGTGGTGGTCGTAGAGGAAAAAAATTTGTAGAATTTATAGGGGTGGTTACAAATGATCGATACAAGATTAGGTTAGCACTTAATTTCTAAACTAGACGACGGACCAATGACGTCTAGTCCATCGTAAATTCCAAAATGAGCGACAATGTGATCGTCTCATATTGTTGCTTAGATTAAACGTACAATACATCAACAATCTTTGTGGCATATTAACAATGACTTAGGATCTTGTTTGTGATCGCATTGCACATATTTCGTCATCGTCTGGAGTTGAATTCCAGCAAGGACAACTTGTCTCGGTGTCACGCACAGTCCCAAGATACGTAGGACTAGGGATAGATAAACATGACAGACGCATGTATATGACAACTCTAATATATGAAAACTATAACACATATTTACGATGTATTATGAATAACAATTCACAAGTGGTATATAAAAGTCACAAGCACAACTAATCTCATCCACAAAACAAGTCGCAGCAGAGAAATAAACTAAACCAAAATGATTAGTTTGAATAGTACGAGAATGATAAACTAGAAAACTAATAGTCGGGTGGAGACAAATCCGCTATCAAACGACTATAGGAACTAAAATTAGAGAGGAGGGCGAAACTCTAACATAAATCAAAATGATAATAAAAGAGTATTAACTAAAAGATCCATCACTAAGAAATCAGCTATGCTCGGAAGGTAAGACCTCCTCGGCAGAAAATTCAGGTCCCGGTTCGTACTCCTGCGGATAGTCCTAGTCGTCTACTCCTGGGGACAAAATTCGGATCCAGGTTCTCAGAGGGACGTAACAAGATACAATAAAAGCAAGCTATATAAACTGAAGGAAGAAATTAAATAAATATTCAAAGATATTCTAACCACCTAATGTGCAATTTAGAAGACAATATTTGTGCGTATGAGTGGGATTGTTGGCTCATTTACATATAATTATAATGTATCTAATAATATAATATCACACGAAGTTCTATCCGGACACTATGGCCACCGATTTGGTTATCCCATACGCATGATGATGCCTTCTCCCTTATCCCCGTACTGACCATGTCGCATACACAACATGTCCAGTGTTGTAACTGTATGAGTCTCTAATACACTAATCATAACAATTACGTTTCTAACCATTACACGTCCCGAACGTATCGATGGCCAGTCGAGCACGCCAGTTCGTGTCCTATAATGAAATATCATGTCATGTGTGTGTGTCATGGCCAAAGAAGATATACAAATATTTCAACCAAGAGGTAGTCTGCTAAATCTAAGTCAACATACATAAAATAAGTACAAAATACGAAAGACGATGAACATAGTCGTTTGCATCCAAGTCAAGCTTAAATGCACAGTTTATATGAAAAAATAAAACAATAAAATAAAATATTGAAATAAAAATATACTAGCAGTAAATATAGCAAGGTATCTTGCCTGGTGTCCGAGCAGAATTTAGACGAGGTTCTGACTGCGAACACGTCAAATCAACTGTAGCACAAAGAGTCGAAGGTGTACAAACGTCTCCAGCTGCTGAAATAAACATCACCAACGTTCACGGAATAAGCGAGATAGTCAAAAAAACTACCATTTCATCCAATTTGAACATAGAAACAAAACGATAATTTTCAGGTGAAAGCGGGATCCATATGTGGCCCACTTCGTACCGAAAAATATGTCAAGGTTAAAGGCCTCTAAATAAGACAAATTATAGGCCAAACGAATTGTAAACGATGATACGGACTCAACGGTATATCCAGTTTTGGATTTCGGTGAGCCAATCACAAAATCGTCCCTTTAGTCTGACCGTTGGGCTCGCGAAACGGCATTCCAGACAACTTTTTTGGAATTAAACCAAAGTCAGATCACAAGACCAACGTAATTCCACGGATCCAATGGAACAAGTTCATCGTGTTCCGATGAACGTACATAAACTAATGATTTTTTTTGCAAAACACCGATATAGGGAACTTTCGGCTGATACGGGTTGATTCTGGCTTGCACACATGTCTGAATCAACTTCCAAAAAGTACACACGTCAATATATATCATACGCGTCTTTTGGTACAACTGGTACCTGACAAAGTTGTCTCGTTTGGCACGACGGACTCCGTATCGCAAGTTTTCAATATTTTGAAAACAGATTTTCTATGATTTTGGAAGTCGATTTATGATCATCCTAGTGGATAATAAATTATTCTATTTGAAGGAAAATACTCTCGGTTATGTTAGCTAAAAGTTTATTTGAGTATATTTTTAATATAGTTCAAGAGTTGGAAGAAAACTTCCGTGAACAGAGGTTCGTGGACTGATTTTATGCAGTTTTGAGAACAGATTTTCCGTGGGTCGACTTTTCCTTCAAACAAGGACACTAAAAACTATTCTACTTGAAGAAATTTCTAGTCGGTCATGTTGTCTACACGTACGAATAATTGGTTCATAAAACGATGTGAAGATGAGGGAGATATTATACTTGGAAGAGGGGGCCGTGGGACTGTTTGCAGTCGCACGGGCAGCCGAAAGTTGTGGTCGGGTGGCGGTTTCCAGCAGTGGGCATGGGTCAGACGGTGGCACCGGAGTGTTGGGGAGAGGTGAGAGGTAAGAGAGGAGTTATGGTTAGGATTTTGGGTTATATATATATATATATATATATATATATAGAGAGAGAGAGAGAGAGAGAGAGAGAGAGAGGGAGGGCGGGGGGGGGGGGGGGGGAAGAGAGATCGTGAGAGTGTCGGGGCTGGGCTGTTGGGTAGTAATAGAATTCGGATATGGGAAGCTGTGGGGGGGTTGTTGTTGTTGTTGTTGTACTGGGTCGATTAGTATAGGGTTTATGTCTTGTTTTGGTATTGTTTTCTCTTTTCTTTTTTCTTTTTTTTTTCTTTTCTTTTCTCCTTTCATTTTAATATATATATATATATATATATATATATATATATATATATATATATATATATATACACACAAAAAGATTAAAAAAATTTATAATACATAAAAAAAGATTTAAAATAAAAAATATATAGTTTTGAAAAATAATATTAAATTGATATTTATATAAGTAAATACATCCAAGCATTTATTTCTAACTAACCAAAAATAATCTAAGAAAAATCCAACAGTTTAATAATAATAAAAAAATCTAAAATTGAAAAATTAGAATTATGGGGTTTACACCAGGTGCGAAAAATAAATGGAGGCCTATTCTCACATAATTTTTTTCTAATAAAAAAATCTCAGAAATTAAATTATCCAAAATTAACATCAATTAAGAAAAATCATTCAACTACATTTTCTTTCAATTGAGATAGAAATTATCATTTATCTTGTAATTATATTTTGAGAAAATTTAAGTTGCATCCCACTTTATTTATCATAAATCAAGGTGTACCCCACTGCTTTACCATAATGTACAACATCCCTCACTTCCGTTAAAAACTAATGGTCAACTCCATTGACCGTTAATTTTTGATCGAAATATATATTCCTAACAAATCATCATTATTACCAGCCCTCCTCCTCTGTCTGGGAAGAGGGAAGGAGTATTTCGGTTAAAAATTAACGGTCAATCTGTCGACTGTTAGTTTTTAACGGAAGTGGAAGTGATTGTACATTATTGTAAAGTAGTGGGGTACACCTTGAATTATAATAAATAAAGTGGAGATGCAACTCAAATTTTCTCTTATATTTTTTAAATTTTCTATAATATTTGTCGGCCCTGTGGAATAGTGATTTTAACAAAAACTTAACTAAATACGGATCAAAAGTTTAATTCTACTATTTTTTTCTATTTTTAGTTATATATAAATAAACAAATATATATATATATATATATATATTTTGGAGGTCTATGAATTCTGGAGGGTTCGGTGCTCTGCTGTTGTAGAGGTCTATGAATTCTGGAGGGTTCGGTGCTCTGCTGTTCTACAATATTTTTTTTTTTTTTTTGTTTCCTTGTAAGATTCAAATCCAAACACACAATTGAATGTATGGATTATATTCTTAGACTCGTTTTGCAAAATTGGTTTGATTTTCCGTTGGGACTTCGAGTCGTTTTCATTTACATTCCTTCCTGATTAAGGTTTTGGCAACTCGTGCTGCATGTGGCTGTAAATGTGTGATTATTTGTTCTTCTTTTGATTCATATACGTCCAAAGGCTCCACCACTATCTATTCTCTTTTATTTCCTAACATTGTTCAATATATACAAAAAAATTATTCTATCGATAATATATTTAAATATATTAAATATATAAAAATATATTAAAAAAAATTAAAAGAACGAAAGACTGCGCAAATTTTGTTGACGAATATATCGATTGGAAAAATTTTGCCGGAGTTGGCAACTTTTTGGTTTTGGCAAAATTTTGCCACTCGATTTTGCAAATTTTTGACTAATCGGTTTAAGAGCGTAGGGCCGATTTAAGAGAGTGTGTGTTGTTAGGTGGAGTGGGGTGGGAGGAGGGGATGGTTGGGACGGTTTTAATAGAATTGGTGGACGGTTGGCGAATTGTAACTGTCCATATGCGTTTACAATTTTGCTCCAAGACCAAGCAAACTTAGCACGATGCAAGACCAAGCAAAATTTTGCTAATGCAGTTGGTATTTTCGCCAACACAACATTTCAAAAATTCGTCAATCGAGTTGGACGATTTTTTTTCTTAATTTAAGATTTTCAAAGTATCTTTCGTCTTATTTAATATATTTAAATATATTATCGGTTGATCAAATTTTGTGTTTTATAAATAGTGGGAACATAGTTCGCTACCCGAAAAGAGATTTATATAATATGTATAATCAATATTAGGTCCATATGTTATTCTAACGTGCTTCTCAACTCTCTTGTCTTATTATTATATATTTGGGAGTTGAGTTGACACTCTTTTCATCTTTTATTTGTTAATTAGTTGGTTAGACCAGCAGGAAAAGAAGCTGCAGCATCCCTAGCCCCTTCCTTTCAAATATACCGCGTTTCTTGAGCTCTATATATATTCTCGTACTGATCAGAGTACCATCACTACACGTACGTCCCCGAATCTCCATCCAATCGAAGCAAATTAGAATGGGGATTAAGAAGTCAGCGTTAAGCGCACTGCGAATGGCGTTGGTGTGGGCTAGAAAAGTCGGTGCGCTCAAGCGCAGCAACCATAGATGGTTCCAAGCCCGCAGCAAAACTGATCATCACTCCGATAGGATGTATTATGGTGAGCGCCAGCTTTCGTTCGATGAAACGCCCACATTTCACTTGAAGAGGGACTTCTTCAAGTGGAACAAGGAGGACTGTATTCGTCAAGATCACGATGGTGTTAGTTGTGTGGGTGGTGACAGTGACAACGACATGGTTTGCGAAGATGAAGAATTAGTAGAGCAAGAGATCGATTCGAAGGCGGAGGAGTTCATTGCAAACTTTTACTCCGAGATGCAGCTGCAACGCCAAATCTCGTTTTTGCAGTACAATGAGGATGCTTGAAAGAAGCTGTCGTGGATTGGAGATCCAATATTCATATTGTAGATACAGTTTTGTTAGAATTACGTACTTATACTGATGTGTCATCTTTGGAATTGGTCTCAACAAGAAAATTGCGTCAGAATAGGCATGCAGTGGCTATTCTATAGGAAACACCTGTCATCTTTCTATTAGTCCTATATATACCTTTTCTGTAAGGGTGATCATGGTTGTACTATTTTTAGTGTAGAAGAAAATCCTTTGGCTTTCCAGTTAGTTCAGTTTGTAAGTCCTCGTTACTTCTTTTAACAAAAGTTGCTGCAAGTGTTCTTGTTTATTTAATTTCTGATTGTCAAGCCAAATAAGAAATTGAGTTCTCTTTTAATTTCCTACATCTGGTATATAGTATCAGAGCTTGGGTATCCGTTTCTCTTGTTATTTAAGTTGTCACTTAGATTGCTTGTCAGTTTGTTGCAAGAATGAACGGATCTATTCAGAATCAACTTCCAAAATTCTCCGGGAAGAATTTTGGTCAATGGTGTATCCAGATAAAGATGCTGTTCGGTTTCCAGGAGCTATGGGAGATTATCGAACGAGCATGCATTGAGCCGACAGAACAAGCACTTGCAGTTTTCTCTCAAGCCTATTTTTTTCCCTACTAAGTAGTCCACGAGGTCGTTTTCGAAAGGATCTCTAGTGCACCGACGACAAAGGAAGCATAGAATAATATAAAGTATTTCTAATTACTTTTCTAGAGTTTTTGTTTATCAATTAACAGTTAATGGGGAAATATATGAAGAGTCGCGTATCACTGAAAAGATTTGAGATCATTTACAGCTCACTTTGATGATGCCATGCTGTTCCTACAATTGAACTAGCAAGCAATCAGAGAAACATGAGCATTTATGGATTGGAGAGTACTCTTTGTTCTTAGCAATATATAGAAAAAAAATCTAAGAGTTGCAGGGAGTCGGGAACATGCTTTCCAGAGCAAGGCAGAAATGCGACTCTAGTAATGGGAAGTCAGATCAAAGAAGGAGAGATCCAAGGAGTAGAGACATACACAAGAGTTTGTCTCTACAAAATCCACAAAAGAAGTTGGTCACTACCGGAATAAGTCAAACTAGCGACATCTGGAAACGTCGCTAAATGGCATGAAAACGTCGCTAAAAAAATTTAGCGACGTAATTAGCGACGTTTCATTGAAGTCGCGTTTAAGCTAGTCACTGACAGGAAAAACGTCGCTATAGCGACGTATTCGTGTCGCTAATATTTTTCGTATTAGCGACGTTTTAGCAACGCAACGTAGCTATATTAGCGATGTGTTGTGTGTCGCTAAACATCGGTAATATTTTTCTATTTAACGATGTTTTATAACACATTTAGCGACGTTCTGCTGACCTGGTAAATACTGTCATGTAAGCAATTTAGCGACGTTTAGCGATGTTCTGATACAGTTAGTGACGTATTTAGCGATGCATATAAATGTCGCTAAACGTCACAAAATTGCAACAACAAAAAAATTTAAAAACCTGAAATAAATGTATGCTTGCAGTTTGTCATATATTCCTGCAATATCACAGTTCATAAAAATAGACAGACCCGGAGCAACCCTCCGTTGAATTTTCTGGATTCGCCGACTCCTTCGGTGGAACACTCAACATCGATAAATTTTCATGCATTCAATATAAATAATAAAGTAAAATTAAAAAAAAGACACATTCTCAATAATAAAGTATGTAAATAAATATCCAGCAAATTCACATGCATCATACAAACTAAGTCTGAAACAAAATATCCAGTAAGAATCACAACTGGTACTGGATGTGAACAAATAAAGTCTGAAATACTATCTCAATACAAAAATGACCCAATATTATGGGCCAAAAGTCTGAAAACAAATAAACTGTCCTAACTAGGACTACTACTGATCCGGAGGAGGAGGAGCACCACGATGAGCCTAGGAGATGAGCATGTCCAAAGAACAACTATTGCTGATCAAGAGGAGGAGAAGGAGGAGCACCGCCGTAAATTTGGGATATAAACGAGGTCCACTGCTCCGTTGAAATCATCATGGCACCCGATGAAGGAGTCTATGCAGTCGATGTAGATGTCGATACCGGCGGACCAGGAGGACGTATCTGGTACAACGCTGTCAGTCGAGCGTTGCAAGCATCCATGACAGATACATCATCACAGTACTCTACTCCACTAACTGGCTCATCTAAACTTGTGACGTCTGCAGCCTCGTTAGTGCATCGCCTATGGCTACATGCGATCCATGTAGCCTCGTCACGGTGCACTATGTCGACATGGCCAGATCCCTCATCTCCACGATGCTACGCTCAAGCGAAGCAAAATGTTCTACGATCGTTGCATCGTCCGTCTACGATGTGGGCTGCGACGTAATCCTATGCAGCAACTCGTCATGCAGAGACACAATCTGATGGTCAACCCTCTCCTGCTGGGCTCACACCGACTCCTGGGAGGGATGTGTGGTATGCACATTGGTAGATGGAGTCCTAGAGGACTGCGACGCAACATAGGCGTCGTAGGATCCCGTACCGTAGTACGTACCCCTCTGGAGACCACCAACGGCGGTCATCCACAGCTCGTCAACCAACGGAGCTGGGTGGACGGGGGGCTGCGAGGAACTACCAGCATCTCCCTGTGTGGGCTGGGTCGACCGCTCACGGAGCCTAAGATACTCATCCTAAAAAATACGTATCTCTCGATAAGCGTACTATATGCTATCCACTCGTCATGCATAATTATTAATATATATCTAAGGTAATTATTACGAATTACATGAATATTTATTTGTATATTTTTTAAGTTATATTAAAATTAACAAAACATAAAGTAATAATACTTACGTAACTCTGCATGGCCCTCTCATCGAAGAGCTATCCGCCCTACCTATGGGTGGCGAGGAAGACTGTCACAATGTTAGCGTCCTCACCCCTCTGACCAGTTAAAAAATACATTGTATGTTACTAAAATTAAATATTTTAACCTGCCTTCTTCCTGGCCGCCTTCTCCTTCTCCGACTTTTCCTTGTACCTAGGATTGTTAAATCTAACCTTCATCGCAGTCTACTTCTCATGAGTGATCCAACATTGGATTAGTAGTCCCAAACGATCATGATCCTTCTGGTCGCCGATCGCTTCACGGATAAGTTTGGCCGACCGCAGGAAAGTGTTGCTCGATCACCTCATCCCGGTGTGATGGATATATAGAAATACATTTTCTACAAGAAGTAATGTAGAAAGTTATATAGAAAAAGATCAAATTAGATGATTGATATTAAAACCAAATTTACTTTTACCTTGAAGTACGAAAACCAGAATGACTTTCTCTCGTCCGGGACATCTGAGTAGTTGATCCAAGGGCCACCATAGTTGTACCTCAAAAAATGCTCTAATGATCTCTGTACCGACGGGGGAAAGATATATATACATAGATAATTATATTAAATAAAAAGTGAATATATATTTATATATGCGTAAGAAAACTAAAACTAATTAACTTACTTCATAGGCCCATCGGCCCAAATATTTGTCCTTGTCTCGTCCGGAGGAGCACACGAAGGATCGCTCTGAAACATGTGAGAAGACGAAGGTGCAGTCGGCTGGGCCTCGTCCATATGATCATCGGTCCCCATGGTACCGTCAGCAGGAGGAATGGTGGACGTAGGAGTAGTCTCAGGCCTGGAACTGCTCGTCTCAGGAGTACTTTCATGAGGAGATAGTGGTCGAAAGACTGGAGTAATGGGAGAGAAGGGTCTGGACCCAGTACCATATCCCAAAGGAGAAATATCGGTCAGAGTAGCATGTCGTCTAGAGACTCTACCTCTAGACTGACCGAACGATCCGCGTCTTCCTGTCATACCTGACTTATGATAAACAAAATAAAAGTTATAAGAAAATAGTTTAAATACAGTACATGTCACTAAATGAAAAGAAAAAGAATAATAATATAGTACATAGCCACAAGTACATGTAACTAAATAGATTTTATATTCCATAGCTAAAATACAATAACATCACAAAATAATACTAAATCAAATGCTAAGATAAGCACAATATGATATATAAAGAAGGAAATCTAATTTCTCAAGTTATAAAAAAGTCTAGATAATAACCATAAGTCTAATCCAGAAAGATAATACATCCAGAAATATAATACATCTAAGAAGTCTAATCCATAAAGATAATATAACGATAAGTCTACTAGAGACAAATTCGGGCATGTCAGAAGTCTAAATATATTTTATTTTATTTTCAATCATCTTCTGAAAATTCATCTTCTTCGTTTTTCTTCTCCTCCTCTTCCTCTTCCTCTTCCTCTTCATCTTCCTCTTCCTCTTCCTTCTCATCTTCACTTTCATCTACTTCGCCTTTCTCTTCGAATAATTCTACATCTTCTACACAATTAGACATGTAATGGAAAACTTTTATTGAGTCCACATCTATAATATTTTTTACAAGAGGTAGCTCATCCTCCTAATAAGCTATTTTGTCAACGTCAAAAGCATTTCGATCTTTGGTATTACATACTACCCACCAGTCCGACCTTGTTGTTCCCCATTTAGGATAAGTTGTGAAGTACACGAGCTGAGACTGACTTAATAGGAAAAATAGTTCATAGATTTGATATCGACGCCGACCATGCTTGTCTATTTTTTAACCTTTATCTTGGATCGGATCGAACCAATCACACCTGAATAACACGATCTTAGCAGGCTCTATTCCATAATTATATATCAACTATATAATCTTCCGTAAGACACCATAAAAATCATTGCCTATATCGATATCTTTGTAGTTCGAAGATCTGATACACAAACAACTATTTTTCGAGGAATCGAGATCTAGGAAGTTGTCACTGATCGAAACAGTTTTTGACTTGAACCTAAACCCATTTACACAATAGTTTGGCCAGATTTTAACAGCATAAATTGGCCCTTTGGTTAGAGTTCTAATAGATTCATTCTCAAGTGTTGCGTCTGAACAATCGACCTAAATACCACAAGATAAGAAATTAAGTTCAACGTTCCGTTAATTATTTTGTAAAGTGCATATACAAAAAGAAATGACGTCTCATTTCCTGTTCTACTTCTTCATCTGTTATGTATGGTCTCATCGACTTTGCCTCATCATTAAATTTGCTAAAAAATAATAAAATATCGCCTAATTAGTATAACAATATTAGCGTATACTATTACATTGAGATGACTTAAATGTGGACGTATTAATTACTTACCCCTCGAGCTTCTCCACTTCAACCTCATCGCAGTTGAGTAATATTTACAACTGAGCAGCTCTTAGCTCGTCATCATTCAGATATCTCTTCTTTATTTTGTCCGAAGGCTTACGAAAAGTATTGAATACTTTCAGTATTGCATCATTAGATTTCCGGTACCCGTCGTCGTTTCTCGGGGCTCTCGTTCGACTAGTAGAAATATGAGGCTTGAAATACATGGAACAAAAGTTTGTAATCTCCTCGAGAACATATACTTCACAAATAGAACCCTCGATCTGTGCCTTATTTTTTACCTTTATCTTTAGGTGGTTCAACTGTCGCTCGAACGAATACATCCATCGATAACCTACAGGTCCACCGACACGGGCCTTATAGGAAAGATGAATTAGCAAATGTTCCATGGAGTAGAAAAAGCAAGAAGAAAATACTCGCTCGAACTTGCAAAGTGTTATCGCAATATCCTTCTCTTGCTTTTCTAGGCCATCGACGAGCAACTTAGTAGAACAAAAATCTCTGAAGAATATGCTAAGCTCTGTCAATAGATCCCAAACTACCTACGGTAAAAATTCTTAAAATACAATCAAAATTAACCTCTCCATGAATACATGGCAGTCGTAACTCTTCATACCCGTCAGTTTGTTCTCTTTCGGGTCGACGTATCTTCTCAGATTCGACAAGTAGTCGTTTGAAAATTTTAGCCCTTGAATCCACCTACAAAGTCTTTCTTTATCCTCCTTTTCCAGTGAAAAATTGCCTTAGGCTGCTTATACTTTCCATTTCCTTCCTCTATCAAATGCAATGCAGGGCGTCTGCATATTTTTCCCAAGTCCAACCTGGCCTTTGGAATGTCTTTCGTCTTTCCCTTTACGTCCATCATAGTATTAATTATGTTTTCAAACACATTCTTCTCGATATGCATGACATCAAGGTTATGTCTGATCAGATTGGTGCTCCAATATGGCAGGTCCCAGAATATGCTTCTCTTCGTCCAGTTATGAGTGTGGCCAAATCCATCGCACTTATATCCCTTAGTAGGCTCTTCGATAGCACTTGGTAAATCTTTAATCTCTTCCCATATCGTGTCTCCGGGCCACCTTGGAGGTAGATTTGCCTTCTCACAACGTCGGCACAAAATGCATTCATCTTCCTCCAGAACGGATGATCTGACGGCAAAAATTATCGATGACAGTCGAAGAAGCACGATTTTTCTCCGTGTTTCAAACAGAAAGACTTAGTACAGTCCATGTAAAATGAACATGGGAGACGACCATGAGTTCTCCATCATGTTAACATGTCATAAGCCGAAAAGTCGTTGATGTTTGTTGCGTTAGTTGAACCCACTTTTGGCTTGCCGAAGCTGAATATTGATGGCGCATGTAGAGAAAATTAGGGACCCTGAGGAGGTCCACATAAGTGCTGCCATAAAATTTGTACACATCTTCATCCTTATCGTCTTTGTAGTACAACATGGACCTGTTGCGACATGCATCAATTTTCTCGTATCACATCCAGAGCGATCTTACCATCCTCTTAGAATGGTAGAATTCTTTAGGTAACTTTGCACCAGTCGACAAGATCTCTATAATCAACTACATCAGTCGGTTATAGCATTCTTGCGATATGTTAAAATCGGACTTGATGCTCAAAAGTCTTGTAACCATCTCCAACGGTAAATAATCCTCACAACCATGATATAATTGAGTCGTAGCATTCTCCAGTAACTCCATAAACTTTGCAACATCGGCATTCGATACCTCCTCAGCAGCATCATGATCATCCCGGTCTTCGTGGAGAATTTTTTGAAGTCACAGATATCTGAGTGTACCAACTCTAGAAGATCTATACTTCGGTTCACCCTTCTTAACGGCTTCTTGACAATCTTCGTCTGCGCACAGACTTCACATTTTTTCACCTCCTTACCCCCACATTTGGAGATAAGGCCTATACTATACATCTTGTTAATGTGTTTACAATGTACATTTTCTAGTCTATTATGCCACAACTCAAGAAAATAACTAGAAGTAGAGACTGCATTGATGCAAACATAAGAAGTTACAAGTTATAGTTTAAATATCCCTTCGGTACATAAAGCTTTTCCGAAGTATGTTCCTTGTAGGACATCACCATCTGACCGGCATTGATATCCATCCTCAGGCCCGTCTTGCACAACAGACTCCCAGAGATCAGATTCTTGATAGTCATTGGTATGTGCTTCACGTTCTCCAGTGTGAGTGACTTTTTTGAGGTCAACTTCAGCACTACTTTACCAATCCCCTGAACATCATCTTGAGACTTGTTCTCCATCGAGACCTTCTCGTAAGTGGGCTCGTACTTGGTGAACAACTCATTCTTAGAGCATACATGGCAAGATGCACCGGTGTCCACCCATCAGTCAGTGTCCATGCCATATGATTCAGTCTATGCAATCATAACAACTAGGTTAAGCTCACATTGCTCTTTTGGTTTAGGCTTTGACCTGTAGTCGCTCTTGTAGTGACCCTTCTTTCCACAGTTGTAGCACGTCACATCAGTCTTCGACTTTGGCTTGAATTGAGCCGACTTCACCTTCAGGTGGTTGAAGTCCTTCTTCTTCTTGTAGAAATTTTTTTGCTTCCTTTAGAGTCACTAACATGTACCATGTTGGCCTTAGCCAACTGCTTGGACAAGGAGTCCAACTTTAGTTGCCTCCTGGCTTCATCTTCAATGTGAATTCAGTGAAGAAGATTTTCGAGCTGGATCTCCATCTTCTTACGATACATGTCAATTTTGAACTTGATCCAGCCTAGAGGAAGCTTGGTGATGATAGCCCCCACCATGAACTTGTCTTCCTGCTCCATGCCCTCTTCCTCCAGTTTTTGCTGCATCTTCAGAAGTTCCTTGACTTATTGTAGCATTACCTTCTCGTCTTCGAATTGTATAGTGAAGAATTTCTCGATGAGATGGATTTTAGACATTTTATCGCCAGTTTTGTAGTGCTTCTTAAGAGATTTCCAAACATCTCTTGCCTTATCCTTCTTGTTGTAGGACTCTGCCTTCGAGTCGTCCATAACATTGAGAATTAACAACCTGCAGAGGTCGTTGTCTTTCCTCCACTTGGAGTGCGCGTCCTGCGCCAAGCCAGCTGCATGCTCTCCTCCATCTTCGGGAATGGTAGGTTCAAGATTAACCAACGCATATGCAACATTGACAAGTTGAAGATTTAAAGAGATCTTTCTCTTCTAAATGTTGTAGTGTTCGACATCAAATTTCTCAAGCTTGTGAAAGCTAGTATCGAGAATGTTTGAGCGATTCTCCATTCTAGCTCGGATCTTGCCTTGAGATTGTTAGTCCAGAAGTCAGATCAAAGAAGGAGAGACCCAAGGAGTAGAGCCTCACGCAAGAGTTTATCTCTACAAAATCCAGAAGAGAAGTTGGTGTACTGAGATTCACACAAGAGTTTCTCTTAAGTAACACACAACTCCCTAGAAGTACAACACCAGGATCAGGTTACAAACTGACTAAGCAAAGAAAAGAAAAATACAGCAAAAAGCATAAAAACGTTCTTCTCTTTACGTTCACAGACACTTCAATGAGAAAGAACAAGCACAAAAAAAATACAATTAAAGGAAACTCCTTGCTGGGGTGATCAAAATCACCGGTGCTCAAGACAAGATTCGTCCTACACGACGATCTGCCCCTAGAATCCAGCAAGTTCAGAAATGAACTTCTTGAACGCTCTTGGTCACGTTCGGAGTCACTCGAAAAAATACTCTGTGGAAGGGGTCCTCTCTGGACCGCATAAGCTCTAGTGCTCTCAATTTTTTTAACCTTCCAAATAAAAGAGGAGCTCCTCTATATATAAAGAAAATCAGCACATATACGGCCTAAGAAAGGTCTGTCGCATATGCGCTGCTCTCGATTTTTTGTAATTTATTTTATATTCTTTAGTCAAATAAAAAAATAAAAGTTGGAAATATATTTAGTGAAAAAATTAACATTTTTAATTGTTTGGGTATGAAAAAAATTAAAATTCTAAATTCTTTTATATTCTTATTGGGGGCTAAAAAATGAATAAAAAATTTTTAGTGAAAATTATTAATTGTTTGGGTATTAAAAAAATTAAAAATCTAAAATTTCAACTTTTATTTATTTATTTTATAGTTGACTAAAGAATATAAAAGAAATTATAATAAATAAATAAATTTTCTTCATAATTTTGATTAAAAGACCATATTGTAAATAATGAATTGTAGGGTATTTTATTGCAAAAAAATTCAAAAACGCCTGCGTCTCCAACTTTTATTTTTTAATTTATTTATTTATTTATTATTTTTTTACTAATTTTTTATATATTAACTACTTCTATATTTTTATATATTAACTACTTCTAAACATAATCTTTAGGGAAAAGAATATTTTCAAAAATAAAAAAATTTACAAAAATTAAATAACTTACTGAGAGCATTATGAAAAATATTTTCAAACATAAAAAAATTAGAAAAATTAATATATATTTTTTGTACTTTCTTTTTTGTTACAAAGGAAAAAAAAGTCACATCACCCCCTATCATGTCCTATTATTTTTTTTAAGCGACGGATAAAAGAATATATATATATATATATATATATATATATATATATATATATATATATATATATATATATATATATATATATATATATGAAAATGTACCTAGTAGGGACGTTTTCATTTTTTTATTTTTTTTATTTTAGTTATATTTTTCAAAAAATAGACGAATACGTCATTAACAAGGACGTTTTCAACTGAGTTTATATTTTATATTTATTTGAACGAAAACGTCATTTTTAAGGACGTTTCTGTTCCGTAAAAATAATTTAAAAAACTTAGTTCTCTCACTATAATTTAATAATAATTAAATTCTTGTAGAAAATTTTTTGAAATCGTAATTAAAATGTATACATGTATATAATAAAATTTAATTCAAATATATGTAAATATTAAAACTATTTTATTATAATTATATAAAAAAAATACTTTACATGCACTATTCGTGCATTTACTAGTTTTAAAATAAAAATAGCCCGTGTAATAAGAAAGGTTAGTACAATTAACCCATAAAATGTCTAAAATGTTTTGGTACATGAACATAGATAAATACTTTTCTAAACCGCTATGTCCACATGTCTGTGCGTCAGCGACTCTCATGCGCATTCCCGTGCGGGTAGAATTGTAATTCCAGTGGGCCATACTTGTGACCGTTGGAGAAATATCAAACACCATCCACTCGATTATAATCCAACGCATCATAATTCTTACTTGTCCTGGGGCGTTTCTGTCAAAGCACGAGAAACAAGTGGCTGCCACTCGCCATGTAGTTTCCAAAAGTAACCGTTGCAATTTGAAATTTAAACAAGACAGAGAGGAGGGTTGGTAGTTCTGGAAGAGTAAAATGGAGAGACAAACCAAGAAAGCTTGCTTTGGGTTCTCATGGGCAGACGAAGTGGAAAGGGAGGAACAAGAGGAAGGCTTACAAAATGGCGGCGGCGGGGGGAAACCCGATAGTAAGCCCAACCCGTTTGGCGCAGCAAGGCCCAGAGAAGTGGTGCTGGAGGAGAAAGGAGTTGACTGGAGGAAGCTAGATCAGAATCTAGATCACAACTATTGTTCCACTTTCAGGTTCTTCAAATTTGCTTTGCGCCTATTTCAATTTCATATGATTTTTTTTAGTTCATATTAGTTTTTAGTTTAGTGATTTTTAGTTATGCAGATGAATATGTTCAACATTGTTCATATTTATGGTTTTAAGAAATACATAACAGTCGGTGAGGTCGTGACATGTTGGTTACGATAGGGGGCTCCCGTAAAGATGTACACGATTCGAAATCTCCCCTTGGAAAGTTTCCGGAGAAAATGACATCCAAAAAAAAAAGACATAACAGAATGCAAGTGAGCTTCGTAATAGTTGCAATAACATCCCATTCAGTTTTAATAACATCTGGAATTTTCTCTCTGAGTAGTCAACCATTCTGAGGGCTCCAGTCAACTCCAATATTTTTTTTTTTTTATATGAGTCAGCCCACTCCTAACCTACAATCAGCTCAGATTTTTTGTTCCACCCTTACAACCATTCCTTCTCCGAAACAGGGGTCTCCAATATTTTCCTATAGTGCTGTAAAGACTTCCACAGTTCAAATGTAACAGTACGCTCTATAAACAAATGATTAAACGCAACTGTTCACACAAAGCACAATTTTGATTAACTACAATGTTCTTTCTAACTAAATTATCACTTGTTGTGGTAAATCAGCCACACCATAATTTTAACTTTAAGTGGAACTTTAATCTTCTACAAATATTTACCCAATGAACAACTAACACCACTAAAATTTAAGAACTAATAAAGGGATTTAACAGAGAACTGACAAGTTGGAGACCATCTCCACAGAGAACCATCATGATTTGAATAAACATGAGCATTTACTCACTAACTTATTATAATCTTCAATGTAATTTATACCCAGAGTCTAATTTCCATACTTTCTGGTCATTACACATAAAATTGCATCAGGATTAACTGCCATTTGGAATAAACTAGGAAAGAAAGATCCAAGACCATTAGTATCAAGCCATCCATCTTCCCAAAATTTGACCATTTTATCATCCCTAAAAATTTAACAATTAGAATTATCATAGTTGATATTGTTTTCCAAGCATCCTTCCAATAAGAAGGAGCTTGCTAATGTATTTTATCATTCAATAAGATGATCTTTCTTCTATGATAACTATACAATATATGCTTTACCCAAATAAGCTGAAAATTTGTGAGTGCTCCCCAAATCCATTTTCCAACTAATGCCAATATTTTGGTTTCTTAAATTTAAAACTCTTAAACCTCCATCTTGTTTATCTTTACTAAATTCCAATTATCTAAACAATGATTTTACAATCTTTCTACCAGTCGGAAAAAAATCTTCTGATTTTATCCATCTTTTTAGTAATCCATTCAGGAAGGTGAAAAAAAAAGACATATAATAAAAGGGTAAAGTAGAAAGAACAACGTACACAAGAATGAGTCTCCCTCTCTAGAACATGTAACATCCTCCCAAAGAATCTAATCTATGTTGTAATCTGTGTACTAATTGTCATTCACTACTGCCCATCTTACCATCTATGTTGTAATCTGTCTACTAATGATTGTCATTCACTACTGCACATCTTACCATATAGGAATATCCAAATACTTGAGGGAACTCCTCAACATTATAACTAAACAAATCAGCTATTTGAACATTTTCAATGTTATTACCATTAATCAGATTGCCCAAGTTTTAGAGAAATTTATAATTATAGGTAAAATACCCTCGTACAAATAGGGGTGAGCATTATTCGGTTTTGGACCAAAAATCGAACTGAACCGATTAAGAGATTCGGTTCTGTTTAAAAAAAAAAATCGGTTCGGTTTCGGTTTTGAAAATACTAAATTTTCTTATTCGATTTCGGTTTTGGGTTTCGGTTTCGGTCCAAAATCGATAACCAAATAAGAAATCTTAGTTTATATATATATATATATATATATATATATATATATATATATATATATATATAAATTTTGACTTTCCGGCATAATGCACGGGACCCGACGTAACACTCGGAACTTTTGTGCACACTGCATTGCATGCCTTTGGTCCCACTTTCCCCCAACTTCCACTATTTATATATATATATATATATATATATATATATATATATATATATATAAACAAAAAAAGCCAAATAAACCGAAAAATCTAATAAACCGAATAAACCAAACCGAATAAACCAAACCGATTTAATTCGGTTTGGTTCGGTTATGGACCATTTCGGTTTGGTTTCGGTCTTGCTTATTCGATTTTCGGTCCAATTCAGTTTTCGGTTTTGCTTATACGATTTTCGGTCTAATTCGATTTTCGATTTTTCGGCTCGGTTGGAACCGAATTAACCGAATAAGCAAAACTTTAAGATTAGCTGGTTAATAGTATCATCAGCAAACTGCATGTTAATCAGTCGACTATACACCTCATTACATTCCACTCCTCAAAATGAGGTTAGTCTGTCTAGCATTACACAATAATTTATGAAGAGCATAAAATTTTAGTATGGGCGCTTACTCTGTTCTTCTCATTCTGTTAGTATTTTGGTTGGGCTATTTTTTTAATCTCCTTGCAATTATTTCAGTAATTTCAACACGTGTAGGATCAAGATTTTAATGCCCTATATTTCAAAATATTATTGGGAGTAACAACTTTACTCAAGCCCAAACCCGCACGACCCCCCCCCCCCCCCCCCCCCCACCCACCCACACACACACACACACACACACACAATAGATGGGAGTTACAAAGCTTGACCAAATAAATGTAAAGCTGAGCAAATAAAAAAGGGGGCAAGGTGGATCAATTCCTTCCAATATAGCCAGGGAATATAGTACCCCAAAGCTATCCTAGAAAAATCAATGACTAAATAATTATACTCTAAGAAGATTTTTACACTCACTAGATGATTGTCCCAGTTATAAGCAATTCATGTAAAGGAGTTTGTCCGATTCAAACCTAAATAATCTTTCGAAACCTTTGAAAGAAATTGATGCACGATGGAACCTAAGAGGAAGAAGACTATCTAATGAGTTATACATTCATATATATATGGGTGGAAGTTCTAACAATTTGTAAATAACTGTCAGTGTATCACAATGTAATTATAACAGATTTGTAAAGAATTGCAATAGAAGGTATTAATCAAACATTTTTTGTGTAAGCACTCGTTGCTCGAAAGGAGCAGAACGATTCAAAATGGAAACTAGAAATTGGACAACAGTTGTAACTAGGTGCACTCGATTATTCTGTAGGGTGATGATTGTATTAATTTGTAATCATATAATTGTCAGTTAGCTATTATTATATATACCTCACTTTAGTCCCACATCACATCGGCTAAAGAATGATATGATGACTCACTCCTGTAAATTTATCGAGTCTTCTCATGTTTAATATATGTGTTAAGAAATTAAAATTTTCTTTGAATTTTATGATAGCTATGAAAATCTAGAGAGAACCATAACTCCAAAAAAAAAAAAAAAAAACCCAAATCACCCTCTTTTTGCCTTCTGGTAACGGTCTCGTTCTAAACGGACATCTTAACATTTTATATAAGGCAATCCATATACGGAAAAATATCTTGTCAGCGAATGATCCTTGAGTTTAGCACGACTTCTACTTTCTTGTCGAATGACGTAGTTATGGTCGTCGTAGGTCGCTTCGAAACTCCTCGTTGATGGTCTTCTAAGTCTGGGTGATAAGACTTAAGACTACGCATATGAAAGACATTGTGAATCTTCGACTTTGCAAGGAGTTTGAGTTTGTAGGCAACTTTGCCACCTGCTTAAGGACCGAAAAATGGCCTTTGTAACTTTCATACCAGTCCCTTGTGCACCTTGCGGAACACCACACCTTGAACTGTTGTTGTTGATAGGCCTTCGCTTGGCGTCGAATCATTTTCTTATTTTGTGTGCGCCCTTCTCTAGAAATGTCTTAGCAAACTGGTGATCCGTGAGACTTTTCTAGACATCCATGTACTTCGCGTATGCGAGACGAGCGGTTGTCAACCCAGTACTACCAACTCGAACGAG
The DNA here is from genome assembly GCA_036927795.1 of Iris macrosiphon. Lineage (NCBI taxonomy): Eukaryota > Viridiplantae > Streptophyta > Magnoliopsida > Asparagales > Iridaceae > Iris > Iris macrosiphon. The sequence continues at coordinate 27,919,019 of JAYESA010000005.1, forward strand.
TTGTTGTGGGACAACTCGATCCTTTGAATATTTTAGCATAATTAGACAGTGTCCAAGTAATACCCCCAATTCCGCTAGTTAGCCACTCACAAAGTACCAAAACTACCCCTTAAATAAGGAACTCACAAAGTACCAAAACTACCCCTTAAATAAGGAATTGAACCAACATAGAATCTTGAACATTTTCGCCTAGAATTTTTTGATGCTCTTTAGTATGCCCCAAAACTTTATCATATAAGATATGATAAAGTTTGATGTTGGTGTTTTTCACTTTGCTTTGGGAGTTTTAGTCCCACATTGAAAAACCACCAATGCACATGGGGTGGTGGCCCATGTGGGTTGACTTTCCTAGAGGGATTAAGTGTGAACCCCATTATGACAATCTTTATTTTGTCACCACATTTGTAAAGTTTTTCTTATGAGCTAAGCTCCAAAGGGACTTAGCGACTCTGACTCGGGCTCAAGGGTGTCAAGTGGCGCTTTATAATTAGCACGTCAGCATCGTCGCATGGCGCTCGTGCGCTCCTTTTATGTGCGAGTTTCATGCACGGTTGCTTGCTCGGACGCATGCTTCGTGGAGCCAGGGGCCATGCAGACAGGTGCCCATACGGACAGGTATGCTCGGATGCGGGCTCAAGGGAGCCAAGTGGCGCTTCGTTGGCGCACTTTGCACTTAGCACGTTACCATCGTCGCATGGCGCTCGTGCGCTGACAGGTGCGCATGCGGCCAGGGACCATGCGGCCAGGTGCCCATACGGCCTAGAGCTATGCGACCATCTAGTTAGCTTGAACGAGTCAAGTGTGAAGGGGACAGGGACTGCTGTTGGCAGCTCGGTGCGACAATGTCTGCTCTGTGCAGTACAGCGCGCAGGCGGTAGGGGCGTCTCGTGGCTCTGTGCCACGCGGCAGCAGCGGCAGCAGCTTTTGGCCCCTAGCGGTGTTGTCTGCTCTGTGCAGTACAGCGGCGCAGGCGGCTCAAGCCGCATAGAAGCTGAAATCCTCTTTATATAGAGGCTCTCCTCTTTATTTAGTTGTTGGAAAATTGAGAAAGAGAGAAAAACCGAAAGCACCAGCAGGACCTCCGGCAGTTTTTTTTTGCATCTTCCGAGTGATCCGAAGATGACCAAGAGTATTCCAGAAGTTATCGTGTGAACTTATTGGATCTTGGGGGCAGATCGTTGTATAGCGCGAATCTTACCTTGAGCTCTGGTAGTTTTGATCACCCCAACAGAAGTTCCCTTCTTTATATTTTTGTTCATGTTCCAGTTCTTCTCGGTGTAGCGTCTGCGAACATAAAGAGAAGAACGATTTTCTGATTCATTTTTTTAGGTTGTCAGTTTGTAACATGTTTGTCACTGATTGGAGTAATTGTTATATTTTTTATTGATAATCTCTTAGCTATTTACAACCCTTCATCTCATTAATACCCTATTAAAATCCTCTGTAACAAATATACCAAGAATATTCTAATATACCAACACTCCTCAAGATGGGCGAAAGATATTCACTAAGTCCCATCTTGTCACATCCTCTAATCATATCTACAGAGCTAAGTCCCTTGGTCATACTGTCTGCTACATGCTCCTTGGTTGGAACATGACATAGCTCCAGTAGTCCACGGTCCAACTTCTCCTTGATGAAGAATCTATCGATCTCGATGTGTTTGGACAAATATGGTGAAGCATTATGACACAACCACAATCGAAAGATTATACGCAAATTTGAAAAGACATCTACGGTCATCGGTCGTTAATCTGTTTGACAAGCTATAAATTTAATGATAAATGCGACGCTAAACGAGATTAAAACTTCATTTGAGATGAGCCTGACTATATGAGCACCTCTTTGATGCTTTACCATGTGATATATCACAAGACACTATATGAAGAGATTGGTAAGTCGATGTTCGTGGGTTTCGATCCAGAGGTTTGCGGTTGTTCATATCGACATTCGCTCGGTCTACCTTGTGCACATGAGATTAATAAATATCGACGTCAATCTAGACATATTTCGATAAATGTTGTTGATCAACGTTGGAGACAGTTGTCGATCCTATCAATTGTAAAAGAGTTTTTTAAGGGCACTACAAGTATTACTCGGGGCTATAACTGGATTGGAGCTACCATACATTGGAGGAACTATTACTCTAGACAACCTATATTTTACTAAGGGTTGTCAACACCCCCCCCCCCTCCCCCCCAAATCCTAAACCTACACTCATTATAACATTTACACTCTCTCTCCTCCAAAACTTTCCCTTCTTCTTCCCATTCAAAACATAATCTCCTTCATCTCCTCCAATCTCGGTCGTGAGCATCAAGGTACAATTTTCTTTCAATCTTCATCCTCCCTGATGTTCATCTCGAAAGATTTTTTAATTTAATTTTGATTAAATTTGAAGGAAAATTTTGGGATTAAAACGATTTCGAAGATTTCGATCAAAGTGTATATGGTAGTGGAATATCGTAGATTAGGTTTCGGATCATCAATGCTCGTATTTTATGGGAATAGAACTATTTTGGAGTTCTCAATTCTGCCATACCCGCGTGTAGATAGTCAAGACTGTAGAAAATTGCTACAGTCATGAAAACGTACAGGACTGTAGAAATTTTCTACAATCCATGACTGTAGGATGTTTCTACAGTCATGTATGTTATTTGGGGTGGTTTGACAACCCTTAGTAAAATGTGGGTTCCTCCAAAGTATGGTAGCCCCAATCCAGTGATAGCTCGGAATAATAGTTATAGTGCCCTAGAAAACCTTTTTACAATTGGTGAAACAAAATTTGCAACATCCTAATTTTCTTTTCACACCTAAAATTTCTTTCTATTGATCACATTATTGCCCTTGGTATCAATTATGAACTTTGTCATTGTTTAAGTTACCTTGTCATTGGACTTCAAGATAAATTTTGGTTTATTTCTCCATCTTGAAGTACATTATTGCCAGTTTACTTTATATTCCTGACTATACAACCTACAGAAGTTACTCCAGAAAATGATTACAGATTAAGAAACTTGGTAATTATATTTCTTTAAACTGGCAATAGAGTTTCCTCTCAGATTTTGAGTTTCTTTTTTATGGAGTAACTGCTTTCATCTCAATTGGAGTCAGACGATATCACATCACCAATTCACACCAAAAACTATTGAACTATTGTATCGAGCAACTTGGGCATGTCCTCTCCTAGTAATTCACTTCAGTAAAAGTAGGATTCAAGAAAATTCTTTGTAGATATAAAATGCTTAATTAACTTGATATATTTGTAGGAACGATAACAAGCCAAAGAAGAATTCTTCTTCTGATGGATCATCGGTCAGCAGAGCAGATAACTTTGCACTGATGGGATCAAGATGCCAGAAGCAAAGAAAGCAACAAGAAGCCCAGATTACCAGTCCAATCATTCCTCCGTTAAAATACCCACCTAAGAACATCACAACTCTAATGGAGCAGGTGCGAAGGGGTCACTCTAATAATTTGGGTCCAGGCCAGGGTAATCAGGCTATGTTGGCTCGATCCATCCATTATACGGAGAACATGGGTTGTAGTAGTAGTAGTAGGTACAAAAGGAAATTGCCACAAGAAGAAATGCAGCAAGCAGATGAAAGTGGACATGTCCTTGCTGATCTGAACGTCAAAAGGAATTTGCCACGAGAAGAAACGCAAGCACGTGAAAGGAGACACGTTCTTGCTGATAATCGCCGCAGCAGCATTGAAAGAACTGCTGCTTCAGGGATTGAATGGGAAGATGTCTACCGGATGTATAGCACGAGATCTAATATTGGAAAATCATGTTTAGGCACTAGAGACATGAGAAGAAAAGATGCATATGTTGTTTCCAGTGAGCAACTGCTAGTCTCAGCAAACAACAAGAAAGCAAAGAAGGGGAAGGGGAAGCTCACAGCAAGTCAACCTGGCCCCTTGTCAACCAAGGAGGCAAAGGAAATCTTCTAGTTAGTGAATGCTATCGACATGCTAGTTAGTATTTTTTTGTGATCTAGTGGATGCCTAGCGTAGTATGATAATATATATCAAGCTCTTAATTTGTATGCATGAGCAGAAAGATATTTAAAGATACTGAGCTTTTTATAAGTTGCTGACAGGCTTAAATTATATTCAAGATTCGTTTCAGTCATCAGTATTGTGGAGAAACTCTTTTCATGTCTGGCTTCTATAGGATTTAAGCTTTCCTGCTTTCCAACTATAACCAACTACTCATTGCTTAATAATATGCTTGTACAAATGAAATATTTAAGCGAGTTTATGAACGAATGAGATGGAAAGCTCATGTGAGATGCATGTGGGGGGATGCCTCGCTTTTCTTGATCCATGGATCGGAGCACTCTTGCTGTACTTTAAAGTGCTGTTAGTGGTGGGAACGTGTGTGATAGATCTGTACTTTAGCAGAACCGTTCAAAATCAACTCAAAAACAGTCAAGGTTGTTGAACAAAGTTGATATTAGAATTTGGATCTCCAAATTGTCTGATGTTAGTGTTTGGATCTTAAAATTACTATTCATAAGTCTACGTGAACAATAATTTTAAGGTTCAAATACTAACGTTGGGCAATATGGAGACCCAAATCCTAATATTAACTATTATATACTAAATACCTGCAGGTATTATAAGATATTAGTATTATGAGTCTCAATCCTGCGACGTATCCACTTTAATACCAAGCACAAAATTTCAACTAAATGCACATGCATCAACGACTAGCTAGAAAAATATTAGAAAATAGTGAGGGATGTTTCGTTGCTATTTACTTGATTTATGCTTTAAAATTAATTAACGATAGATTAACGATGAAAAATCTGCCAATACATAATTTATCTCTAGAACTAGAACATTACAGATTGACGGATACGGAAAAAAATATTTGTGACAAACTTTAACGACGAATTAGCTATTCCAATTTCAATATTCGAAGAAACCTTGGTTCACCTAAGTTTCGATTTGGTATTACTTGATTCTTGTTTCTACTTATTTTATTGAAAAGCCTATTCATTTTTTTCTCTGACAGCTTTCAAAATCTTTTTTTTTTTTTTTTTTTTTTTTTTTGCTTTTTAAGTCGACACCAATTTAAAATCAGACCTTCCTCTGTGAGATAAGTTGCAACATATATGGTATCAAATTTTGTACAAGCGAGACAGTACTACATTCTCTATCCATTCCTTATGACATGTGGGCCAGCACGAGGAGTCTAAGACATGTTCTGGTACTGTCACTGGCCTCTTGTGGCCCCGGCAAGTCAGTTCCGGTGACGAAGGCACATGTGAACACCCTATGAGAGGAGGACCAAGAAGACATTGGAGGTGGTGGGATGTCGCTTTCTATCCCCACCCCACAAAAAACATGACACACCCCCATTTATTCCATGTGTCATGTAACGTCCACTCCTTCAAGACCCCTTCAGCACAAATTTATTCATCCAACCAACATCTTAACTTCTTCTGATGATGCCTATGGTTGAAGCATTCAATCCGACGGTCGGTGTCAGTCCCATTTCCCCAACGTACGGTGCGATACTACTCGGAGGATCTCGTGTGGGCTCAGGAGAGTAATTTCGGGAGTGCATCATTAAGTAGTTGGAACTCTCCAATGCAATTTAGGATCCAAAATTTAAAAAAATATATATAAATGTAAAATGGGTTGGATATATATGAGCCTAGTAAGAAATGATAAAGTGAGCGTCGGTTCCAAAGATTATGTGGTCAAAAAATTGTGTGAGAAAAAATAATTAAAATCTAGAATCTAAAAAGTTGGGCTCTAAATTGGGACTTACTATTCTACAAGATGAGTTCCTACAATCTAGAATCTAGAAATTGAGAGGTCCAACCTATAGCTCCCATGGGTGGAATGAGACCCAAAATCTAGAAATTGAAAATATGGATGAAACTTACTATATGAGCTCGTACATTTTAAATGTAGAATCTAAAATGTGGGATGGGTCTTACTAATGATGCTCTAAGAGACTCCGAGAGCATTCATAGTGGAGAGAAACTCCAAACAAATACTTCAAATTATTAAAAAAATTATGTAAATTTTTTTTTTAGTGCTCCCATGATATTGACACACGATGGTACACTTCAAATAAACACTCCAAATTAATCTCCTTTTTTTCTCATTTGTTTCTCTTTATTTTTCTTCTCTATTTGGTAATATTTTTTATCTTTATTTTTCTTCCATGTTTGGTTACTTTTGGTGGGCCCATCAATTAATATAGAAGAGCTAAGACGAGCTCCAAATTTGAAGTGTCTCATAGTTTTCTAGCAATTTTTAAGTATGCACAAGTGTTTACTGCAGCTTTCAAGTACTACAAAATTTGACTAAAGTCAAAATGTAGCATTTGAAGCATCTTCCACTATAGATGTTCTTTCAGCATTATTCGATTTTGGACTTGGATCAAAAACGAACCGAATCGAATAAAAGATTCGGTTTGGTTCGGTTCGATTCGGTTTAAAAAAAAAATTGGTTAGATTTTGATTTTGAAAATACAAAAAAAAAATTGGCTTCAATTTTGATTTCGATTTAAAACCGAAAATCGAATAAGATTTATAAAATTATGTAAAAATTATAATTCTATGCATATTTATAATTAAAAATATGTACATTTTGAAAACAACAATTATATGTATATGTTTTGAAGTCAATTTTGATAATTTAACAATTAGTCCAACTCTAGATATAATTTTAAAATACAACAAATATGTGTATAAAAATTATAATTTTAATATAAATTTAATCATGATCCTAACTTTGGATTCGATCCATTAAACAATAGCAATAGTCGAACCAAATAAATCGAATAGATTATTTAGTTATGTTCGATTTAAGATTTTAAAATTTAAAATTTTAAAATTTTAATTTATTATGTTTTGACTATTTTTAATCGGTCAACACCGAACAAACCAAATGCTCACATTTACCTTCCTCCATGGGAGAGCAAATCTGCTATCCCACATATTTTATTTCATATTATGTTCCTACTCTATTATATGTGGATTCTTTTTTTATTTTATACCGATTGAAGTCCATATATATAATAGGATGGGACAAAATATGAGTCGCCTCTAACCTCTTTTGTTTGTATCGTCTCCCATCTATTTTATTTCCCACTCATTCTAATAAAATGACATAATATGTGGGACAGGTCTGCCTCTGTGGACCCACGGACCACCTCCACAATCGGAAAATTCCCTACACAACCCCAAACACAGTACAGTACCATTCCTCGAACGACACGTCAGCAAACAGCACCACATAGAAACAGCGGAGTGGGGGACCACACCACCTCCGTTTGGAATTTGAAATCGAAAAGAGACGTTGGCTCAAGTTTAGAAAAACAAAATGTATTAGTAAAATAAAAATCGAAAATTTATTTACGAAGTATCCAATTTAATCACACACTCTCTCTCTCTCTCTCTTCACGCCATTAATGGTTTCTTCCAACGCATCTCCCCATCTCTCTTCTCCACTTACTCCGTCTCCTTTCCCCAAATCCTAACCCTAGTGTCACCGCAGAGTAGTAATCCGGAAGTCGCTTCTAAAGAGGTTCTCATTTTTTTCCCCAAATCTTAGGGTTTTTGTAGAGTTTGGGTTTCCGCGTGATGGGAGTTGAAATGTGGATTGATCGGTAGTAGTTAGAGTGTTTCTCCTCTTGTTTCTTCCAATCTTTTGCTTCATTGGCTTTAAATTTAGTTCAATTGTGTTATTGTTCAAAAAAGTTGGAATCTTTCTGGTGAAAATAAGTGTCTTAGTTGTAATGTGTGTTGGCGAAGTAGCTATATCTGCTCCAATTGTGTTACATTTTGAGAAAACTTTCAAACTTACTGTGATTTGAAGCGTTATTGATCTGCGTTCAGTTATTGCTTATTTGGTTCAAAAATAAGTTGGTATTTTTTCGGTTAAGTGAAGTATTTTAGTAGTGAAGTGAGTTGTGGAAGTAGCTCTACCGGTTTCGCTTGTGTTACAGTTTGAGGAAGTTTGGATCTTTATTTGAATAGAAGTGTTACTAAACTTTGTTTCATGTGAAAGCAGATGATGTGGGAAGAATCTTTACTAGAATTGCGGTGATGAAGTTTTGCTGATCGACGAGGGAGAATGGGGGCTCGGAAGGGAGGTACAAACAGTGGCGGCTTCTTTCATCTGTTTGATTTGAGCCGCAAGTCGCGTAAGAAATTGTTCTCTAATGGGGCAGTTTCACCTGGTAAATTCATTTTCTTTGAAGCCATATTTTCTAACTCTTAAAGCTGTAAAGTTGGTTCCGAATAGAATCAAAATGGTAGAAAAAGAAGTTGGGTCAAGAAATTGATTTGTCGTGGCAGCAAAGTCCAGAAATGTATTGCCCCTTAAAACTTCATCAAATACTGAGAGTTGTTTCATACACTTTGTGATATTGCAGAGAGCTCAAAACATGAGAAGAGAAGTGATAATAGTTTGCCATCTACACACCTCCGTTTGGTACCTTGTGTTTCATGCTGTTGTTCTCATCTATGTAATATTTTAGCTGGTTTTCCTATATCATATATATCACAATTCTTTTCCAGGACGATGATGATGAGATTGTAGGTGTATCAAGTGCGAAGGGAAGTAGCGACTATAGTTGTGCATCATCGGTAACTGATGAAGGATATACCAGCAGGCCCCCAGGAGTAGTAGCTAGGCTTATGGGTTTAGATTCCATGCCCATGTCAGGTGCTTCCGAGCCCAGTTCCACTCCGTTCTTCGACTCACGATTTTTGCATGAGAAGCACACCCAAAAAAGAAGTCCTGACTTCTGTATAAACAATCAATTCAATAATATATCCCATAGAACGGAGAGCTATGCGAGGAAACCCATGGAATTGAGGTCTCAGAGAATGCCTAGTAGCCCGATAGAGAGGTTTCAAACTGAAACAATACCCCCAAGATTGGGTAAAACTCTTCCGTTGGACCACCACAAGCTGTTTTCACCAATAAAGAACCCATGCTTCATATCTGGAAAAAATGCAGCTCATATAATGGAAGCAGCTGCAAAGATCCTTGATCCAGGACTCCAAGACAGTATGAGGTCCAAAGTTTCTTCATTTGGCTCACCTTCAATTCCCTTAAAAGTTCATGATTCAAGGGAGAACATGATGGCCGCTCAGTCTCAGAGGAAAACTAGGATCCTAGAATCTGTCAGAACTCCTGCTGAATCAACCGATGTCCGTTATCTTAGAGGACAGTCCATGAATAGGTGTTGGAATGGTCTAGAAGATAACTCCATATATAGACGGTCTCCAGATTTTGCTGATGCAAGTTCAGCTGATGCAAAGAATAAGGGTAAATCTATCTCTCTAGCAATCCAAGCTAAGGTAAACGTTCAGAGAAGAGTTCAGAGAAGGGATGGCTTAAGCTCGTCTGGTAGGAACACACCTGTCCAGAAAAATCTTGAGGAGTTTAAAGTAAACCAATCCTTCAGGAGCCAACCAAACCACCAGAAGAATAAACAGCAGAGAAAGCCAGCAACAACAAATTCTTCAGGTGTTCTCAGACAAAATAATCAGAAGCAGAATTGCCTGTCGAATAAACACAAGCAATCTCCAAAGCAATTGGTGACTAATCAGCATGGTAGGAAAGTTATTTCTGGGGGTGATGCTACTTCCGTGAACAACAAGACTGTAAATAAGCTTTCTGGAAAGTCTAGATTTGGCCAAAGGAAGGAAGGTTCCAACTCGGAAACAGATGGGCTTTCATCAACTAATAAGGATTTCCCTCAAAAGAAAAGGTTGATAGAGAGAGGCTTTTTCTCTGAGAAAGATGGTTATCTAAATAATTTTACTGGGGATAGACACCAGAAGCATGTACAACCTAATGTTGTAATTGATGAACATTCATATTTAAGGTGGGATGAAGATAATAGAAGCAATGGTGCAGATGTAGTATCTTTCACATTCACTTCCCCCTTGGTAAAACCCACACCCAGAACAGCATCCTCCATTCAGGTGGTTCAAAAATGGGACAAAAGAAATGTCATTTCCTGTGAAACTCATAATAAGAAGAATGATTCGGATGTGAAAGATAAAAAAGGATCTTCACAGGGTTTAAATGTGATAACTGCTGATGCTTTGAGTGTTCTCTTGGAACAGAAATTGAGAGAACTAACATCTGGGGTTGGGACATCCAATTGTAGCTTTCTCGCAGCCGACAGTTTCACAGCCTCTTCATCAGTTACACAAGAATTGCTATCTGATTTTGATGCTTATAGCACTTCAACAACCGAAATTGAAAGGAAATTAATGCACAAGCCTTGTAGAGAGAACCTTGCTGGTGCATTTCACCCTGGAGTTTCTTCCACTAACGGGCTGGTGTTTGGATTGAACAAGCCGCAGGTATTCTTTTCCAATATTTATATGCATTGTTTATTTTGTGCTCCTGACCTTCCATTTTTTTTATCACAGAGCAGTTGGATGTGCTTTCCTATACATTGGAACAAATAGTTGGTTGTATTTATTTACTTCTTGTATTGTAGAGGAGTTTGGGCATGTGCAATGTATGCACCAGTTAGGAGAAGCAACAATATACTAGTTAAGGAGGTGTTAGGGCTAGGGGAAGGCCATACTAGTTAAGGAGCTGTTAGAGCTAGGGGATATGTTGTATTTAGCATGAGGCGAGGCGAGGCGACGAGGTTGTCGCCTCGCTTAAGGGTGCTTAAGTTAGCGCCTCACTTTTTTTTTCTCCTCTTTTTGCTCCTACATGTAAAATATTCTATATATGTTAGAATAAACGTAGAAGGAAGAAGAAAATATGAGAGAAGATCTCTTATTTATGTAATCACATAGTGGGAGGCAAAGGCCTTATTTATACAACCAATGAAAGTGTAATACTAATCTCTAACCAATGTGGGACTAAAATACAAAGTGGGAATCCAACCCTTTAGTAGTCCACGTTATAACACTCCTCCTTTGGATGACCACCATCTCTAAGCCTATTGCCTCGTTAAAACTTTGTCAGGAAAAGCCATTAGGACAAAACATGTGCGAAAGAAAAGAGTACAATCTTTAGGATGATTTAGATAGGTGTTGGATACGCTTAATGTTGCCTCATTAAAACCTTGTAAGAAAAAAATCAATGAAAAAAATCCATGACTAAGGAAAAAGAGTACAACGCGTTTTAGTCTATACAAAATGTATCTTCCCCTGAAAACAATCACTCTCCATGATGATGTTGATCCTGAACAGTCAGCTGATGAAGACGTCGCATTCAAATTCCATGAACTAGTTTCTGAAAAGTTAACTTTGGCAACGATTTGGTGAACAAGTCTCCAAGATTTTCACTTGAGCGAACTTGTTGGGTGTCAATATCAAAATTCTTCTGAAGCTCATAAGTATAGAAAAACTTCGGTGAGATGTGCTTAGTCCTGTCTCCTTTAATGAATTCATCTTGAATTTGTGCAATACATGCTGCATTAACCTCATGAATAACAGTTAGAGTATCTGTGGTAGGGGAAAGGTGAAAGGAACTACGAATGTGTTGAATCAACGATCTCAGCCAAATACATTCTCTACTTGCTTCATGGAGAGCCAATATTTTTGAGTGATTTGAGGAGGTAGCAACCATCGTCTGTTTTGTTGAACGTCAAGAAATAGCTGCATTGCTATTAAGAAACACATTCAGTTTGTGAACGACCTTTATGGGGATCAGATAAATAACCTGAATCTGCAATGCCAATTAGATTCGCGATGTCAGATAAACCACAAGTATAAAATAATTCCATGTCGGTAGTTCCACGAAGATATCTCATCACATGTTTAATGTCATTCCAATGTTTGTGAGTTGGCGCTGAGCTATATCTAGCCAACATATTGACAGAGAATGATATGTCTGGCCTTGTACATTGTGATAGATACATTAATGTCCTAATGGCACTAAGGTACGGTACTTCGGGTCCTAGCATCATTTCATTGTCGTCCTTAGGACGATATGGATTTTTATTGATATCTAAAGATCGAACAACCATTGGAGTGCTAAGGGGATGAGCTTTATCCATATTGAACTGTTTCAATATATTTTGTGTATTTGGATTGATGCACTAAAATTCCATTAGTGCAATGCTCAATTTGTAATCCGAGACAATATTTCGTGTCTCCGAGATCTTTCATCTCGAACTCCTTTTTCAGATAGTTTGCAGTCTTATTGATTTCATGTCTTATCCCAATCAAGTTTATGTCATCGACATATACTGCAACTATAGCGAAACACTCCTTAGATTTCTTTATGAAGACACATGGACATATATGATTATTCTCATATCTTTTTCTTTTTATATATTTACTAAGACAGTTATACCACATCCTTCCGGATTGTTTCAAACCGTCATATGAACGTCTTAGCTTTATGGAATGCTTGTTCTTAGCTTTTGAGCTAGATAGGTTAAATCCATCTGGAATTTTCATATAGATATCGCTATCTAAATTACCATATCGATAGGCTGTTACAACATCCATAAGTCTCATATCTAGCTTTTTCTCAACTGTCAGACTTATCAAATAACGGAACGTTGTTGCATCTATTACGGGAGAATAGTCTCTTCGTAATCAATCTCGGGTCTCTGAGAAAATCCTTGTGCCACTAATCGTGCATTAAATCGAGCTATTTCATTCTTTTTATTTCACTTTCTTACAAACACTCACTTGTAACCTATCGGCCTGACGTCTTTTGGTGTTTGTACTATAGGTCCGAACACTTCATGTTTATTCAGGGAATCCAATTCTGCTTGAATAACATTCTTCAATTTTGACCAATCTTTTCTTTGTCGACATTCATCGATGCTACGTTGTTCAGTGTCATCAATGCCCTTAGATATTTCAGTAGCTACTGAGAATGAGAATATCTCATCTATTGTTATATCTTTGCGATCACATACCTCTCTTGTATATGTATAAAACATAGAGATTTCTTTGCTTTCAGGTACCTGAGCCTCCTCTTAGATTTGTGTCTTTTCTAAGACAATAGCCTCTTCTGGATTTTCAGAGAGTATAGATCTGTTATTCATAACCTCTTCTTGAGCGTTATGTGTAACCTCCTTAAGAGCATTACTTAGGCATTTTCTCTTTCTAGGGAGTAAGTGTTGATATGGTATGTTGGGTGTCATATTTAAGTATAGTATAAGCACATGGGAATATCCTGAGGACATATTTGGGATGCCAGAATATGTCACATGATATTCCATTATGAGATTATTGTATTAATGACTGTAAGGCTATATAATGCCAATAAGACAATCAATAAAATAATCAACTAATTTCAACATGGTATCAGAGCAAGTTTCCACAAATCCTAGCCGTCACCAAGCTTCCACAAACCCACAGGAGGATTTCCTAGATCTCCTCCACCGAACTCTTCCACGCACCCCCCTTCTTCTCCACCCTTCGCAGGTCGTCCTTCGCTGTTGCTGCCCCGTCACGCGACTGTTGCGGCTACTACTGTTGCTGCGGCTGCTGCGATTGCTGCTGTTGCGACGGCGGCTGTGACATGTGTGCTGCCGCCTCCTCCGCACCAGCACGGGATAGCGCCTAATAGGGATGCCTAGATCTGAAAAAAAGGGGGGACATGTTCGGATCTAGGAGCGGACGACGAGGACGAGCGTGAGTCGTGGAGCGGACTTGACGTGATTGGATAGACGACGCATCGATGGAGGAGATCATCAAGAAGCTAGATTCTGCAGAGGTGGCGACGTTGATGAAGTTGTTGACGATGTCGGCTGGTGAGAACACGACACGAACGTCGCCGGAGTTGAAGCTTTCCTCCATCGATCTTAAATTAGATGGACCAGCCACCTATCTGAGTTGGTCACGGCGGGTGGGAAGAACCCTCGCAGGAAAAAACATGGAGGGGTTCCTGACGGGCAAGACGACAGAGCCGGACGAGGGCTCGACAGGACGCGATGAATGGAAGTCCACTCATATGGTGATCTACATCTGGCTTCTCAACTCCTTAGTCTAGTCTATTGTCGCCACAGTAGACGGTATTGAGATGGTGAAAGATGTGTGGGAAAAGTTGAGAATGACCTATGATAGTGTGGGGAACAACTTACGGGTCTTCCAGATAAAGGGGGAGATTCATGACACCGTACAGGGAGAGAAGACGGTGCAGGAGTATGCCACGGAGTTGGAGCGTCTGTGGTTGGATTATGATCACTCCTCAGATCGGGCGAGCTGCGGGGACCCTAAGTGTAAGGAGAGACAGGTGTGTCTGCAGGAGAGGACGATGAAGTTCCTCAAAGGGCTGACTGCAGCTTTCGCACGGAGGACGGCCCTACTTCTAGCCCAACCAAAGATCCCTAGCCTTGAGGAGGCTATCTCAGCCATGATCCAGGAGGAGACACGCATCAGGCTGCAAGCCGGGACAAGTGGTCCCCCCGAAGCAAAGTCAGCACTAGCGATCACCAGCTCAGGTAACACATGATCTAAGGGAGAGCCCTGGCAGCATAACCGGCAGTGCTACAACTGTGGGGAGATAGGTCATCATCGGTATGCTTGTACCAAACCACCTAGGGAGGGAGATTCAGGTGGTGGACGAGGACCGTTCGGCGGACGAGGATATAATGGAGGATGTGGTCGTGGTCGAGGGGGTAGACGAGGCGGCCGAGGAGGTTATCGGGCGAACCTCCTGATATCAGAAGGGAACGGAGAAGCTGATGGCACCTTTACTGTGGAGGACCAGGCACTGGGAGACATGAGGAGTAGAACAGAGGATGCATCCACCTCATTCTTTGTTAGGGGCAACGCTGCCATGTATGCCCATCCATCAGAAGGTACTGACGAATCACTTGCCCTTGCGTCTATCTCTTCCCTTAAATCATCAGACTGGATTATCGACTCGGGAGCATCTCGGCATGTGACGGAGAATGCTAGTGAGTTTTCTTCCTACACTCACCTAGCATCAGCAGACATCATTCAGACAGCTGATGGCACTTTCCAGCCAGTGGTCGGTAAGGGTACTGTTAATTGTACAGGTTCAGTAAGATTATCCAATGTTTTACATGTTCCATCCTTTCCAGTCAGTCTCTTGTCCATTAGTTCTATAATCCTCCAACTTAAATGCATTGTTTCTTTTGATATTCCTAAGGTGACCTTCCAGGAGAAAGGGACAGGACGAAGACTTGGGACTGACACTTGGCATGAGGGACTGTGATACCTAGATCGAGAAGGACTGGACTCAGCATTGGTATCTATGGCAGAGAAGGCTGGCATGGAAGGACTGCAGCAGAGGACTGAGGATACCTTGATACTCCATCATCGAAGGATGGGACATTCTTCCTTTGATACTCTAAGTAAGTTGTATCCAGAGATTTATGCAAAAACAAATAAAGAGAAATTAGTATGTGATGTGTGCGAGTTAGGAAAACTTACTAGGAGCTCATATGTTGGCACGGGCCATAGGAGCACTTTTGCTTTTGAGGTAGTACATTCTGATGTCTGGGGTCCATGTGCTACTAATACTATGAATGGTTATAAGTACTTTGTTTCTTTTATTGAGTGTGCCTCTCGTGTTACCTGGTTATATTTGATGAAAAATAAGAATGATGTACCTGCTTGTTTTCGGGATTTCCATAAGCATGTCCAGACTCAGTATAAAACAGTTGTGAAGGTACTGAGGTCTGACAATGGAACGGAGTATACCAACAGGACGCTTGCAGAATACTTGTCAGCACACGGAATACAGCATCAGACCACCTGTGCATACACACCAGCACAAAATGGAGTTGCAGAAAGGAAAAACAGACACCTTCTGGAGGTCGCAAGAAGTATGATGATCGACATGAATGTCCCACAGAGTCTGTGGGGGCATGCAGTGTTGACAGCAGCTCAACTCATCAACAGGATGCCCTCGAAGGTCCTCGGATGGAAGTCCTCATGTGAGGTATTGCAAGGCAATAATAGTGGGATACTCCCACTGAAGGTGTTTGGGTGTGTGTGTTTTGTGAAGGACAACAGGCCATCAGTTGGGAAACTTGACCCTAGAGCGGTCAAATGCATCTTCGTAGGCTACTCGGCGACCCAGAAGGGGTATGTGTGCTGGAGTCCAGTAGAGAAGAAGAAGTTTGTCAGTATGGATGTCCACTTTCGGGAGCATGAGCCATACTATCGCCAGGACGGAACTTCACACAACACGCCTAATACTGCCAGTATTAGGCGAGAGGGGGAGATGGAGAACTTTGTGGTAACTGATTTAGAAGTTTGGCACGGAGAAGGGACAAGAAGGTGAAGGTGTTAGGCCTACGGCTCAGGGAGAGTTACTTACCTACAGCAGGAGAGAAGCAAACTGCAGGACCAGTACCGACAGTGCCAGTGCCAAGTCTCTCGCCTGCGTTCGTCCCAACTCCTGAGGCACCGACACCAACCCCCCTTCAGGTGATACCCCCTCCTTCACAAGATATCATTCCTCCTACTTCTACTCCCACACCACTATCTGTACGGAGGACCACTCGCAGCAATGCAGGAAATCCTCCAAACAGATATGGTTGGGATATTGCTCAGTTTGTTTCTTATGACCATATCCCTTCTTCTCATGGAGCATTTATAGCATCTTTGGATAGTATTATTGTACCTAACAATTGACAGGTTGCCAAGAACGATCCAAAGTGGAAAGCGGCAATGCACGAGGAGTTGGGAGCTCTGGAGAAGAACCACACTTGGGAGCTTGTGAGACTGCCAGAGGGGAAGAGAGCAGTTGGATGCAAGTGGATCTTTACCGTGAAGCAGAACCCAGATGGACAGGTTGAGCGCTACAAAGCTCGACTAGTAGCCAAAGGATACAGTCAGACGTACGACATCGACTATGACGAGACCTTTGCACCAGTTGCAAAAATGAGCACTGTCAGGAC
Source organism: Iris macrosiphon (assembly GCA_036927795.1). NCBI lineage: Eukaryota > Viridiplantae > Streptophyta > Magnoliopsida > Asparagales > Iridaceae > Iris > Iris macrosiphon. Next base: position 27,935,871 of record JAYESA010000005.1, read on the forward strand.
TCTGATTTCTCTGGCAGCGAATGGTGGATGGAAGCTACACCAACTGGATGTGAAGAATGCGTTTCTTCACGGAGATCTAATGGAGGAGGTGTACATGGAGATACCACAAGGATTTGGCACCAATCAGACAGTGGGCAAGGCCTAAAGGTTGAAGAAGTCCCTCTATGGACTGAAGCAGTCTCCTCGAGCGTGGTTTGACAGATTCAGAAGGGCGATGATAGGAATGGGATATCAGCAGATCAATGTTGATCATACTGTGTTCTTCCGTCGGAGTGGAGGCCACATCACCATGCTTGCGGTGTATGTGGACGATATGATTATCACAGGAGATGATGAGCAGGAGATCGCCCAACTCAAAGGAAAGCTTGGCAAGGAATTCGAGGTGAAGGATTTCGGCCTTCTTCGGTACTTCCTTGGGATTGAGATTGCTCGAGAAGCAGAGGGGATTGTTCTCTCTCAAAGGAAGTATGCACTGGACCTTCTCACAGAAATTAGGATGTTGGGGTGCAAACCTGCAACGACACCAATAGATCAGAGGTTCAAGATTGATGCTGAGGCTGGAGAACCAGTTGATGACAGATACCAGAGACTGGTTGACAAGTTGATCTATTTGAGCCACACACGTCCTGATATCTGCTTTGCAGTAAGTGTGGTGAGCCGCTACATGCATGACCCACGGAAGGGTCATATGGATGCAGTGTACCAGATTCTGAGGTACTTGAAAGGTGCTCCCGGGAAGGGACTAATATTCAGGAAGAACAATCACGTGAGCATCGAGGGCTACTGTGATTCTGACTGGGCTAGTTGTGCTGATGACAGGAGGTCTACCTCGGGATATTGCATATTTGTAGGAGGTAACTTGGTCTCCTGGAGGAGTAAGAAGCAGTCTGTGGTGGCCAGATCGACAGCTGAAGTAGAATACAGAGCTATGGCCTTGGGAGTTGCAGAGCTGATATGGTTGAAGAATATGCTGGTGGAGCTGAAGCTGGATCAAGGAGCCAAGATGAAGCTGTGGTGTGACAATCAGTCAGCTATTAGTATCGCCAACAATCCAGTACAGCATGACAGGACCAAACACATCGAGATTGATAGATTCTTCATCAAAGAGGAGTTGGATAGTGGATTACTGGAGCTTGGCCATGTTCCAACCAGGGATCAAGTAGCAGATGGACTAACCAAGGGACTCGCCTCGGTGAGCATGATTAGAGGGTGTGACAAGATGGGCTTAGTGAATATTTTTCACCCATCTTGAGGGGGAGTGTTGATATGGTATGTTGGATGTCATATTTAAGTATAGTATAAGCACATGAGAATATCCTGAGGACATATTTGGGATGCCAGAATATGTCACAGGATATTCCATTATGAGATTATTGTCATAATGATTGAGATTATTGTATTAATGACTGTAAGGCTATATAATGCCAATGAGACAATCAATAAAATAATCAACTAATTTCAACAGTAAGTCCTTCGAACCTATAGGTTTACCACGCTTCTGGTGTGCAGTAGATTCATTAGCTACTCTGCTATTTTTCCTACGAGAATATCAATTCGAGCTGACGCATTTGTAGCGGACACATGTGATTTAATCACTTTAGCTGCATCAGTAAATGCATCTGGCATTTGATTTGCAATCTCCTGTAGATGCAATATCTTTCGTACCTCAGTTTCACATTGATTAGTACGAGGATCTAGATGAGACAGAGTGGGATTATCCCACGATAATTTATGCCGTTTATTTGTGGTGAATGGTTATGTAAGAGCATTCTTTTCTTTCTTATCTTTCCCTAACGACGGAAATTTAGTCTCATCAAAATGACAGTCTGCGAATCTAGCAGTAAAAATATCACCAGTTAAAGGTTCCAAATATCTAATGATTGAAGGCGAATCAAAACCAATATAAATTCCTAAACGGCGCTGAGGTCCTATTTTAGAGCGCTGAGAAGGGGGAATAGGAACATAAACAACACAACAAAATTTACGCAAATGAGAGATGTTAGGTTGATGGCCTGTCACAAGTTGTGATGGTAAAAATTTATGATATGCAGTTGGCCTAACAATGATCAATTTAGCATCATGTAATATGGCATATCCCCAAGCTAAAACGGGTAAATTTGATTGCATGAGTAAAGGCCTTGCTATGTGCTGAAAACGCTTAATCAAGGATTCTGCTAAACCATTTTGGGTATGAACATGAGGGAAAGAATGTTCAACTTCTATTCCTACGGAAGCACACTAATTATCAAAAGTACGGGAAGTGAACTCAGCTGCATTATCAAGTCGAATCGTTCTAACATGTTGGTCAGAAAAATGAGTCTTAAGCTTAATCAACTGAGAAAGCAGTTTGGAGAAGGCAAAATTTCTAGATGAAAGTAAGGAAACATTTGACCATTGACTATAAGCATCTATTAGAACCATAAAATACCTGAAAGTTTCGTTAGCAGGATCAATTGATCCACAAATATCATCTTGTATTCTCTGAAGGAATGGTGGTAATTCATAAGCTATTTTGAGAAGTGAAGGTCTTGTAATGAGTTTACCCTGTGAACAAGCTACACACAAATGTTCAGTAGGAAAGGAAAGACTTTAGTATGATAAATTATGCCCATTGGTATTGTTGATGATCTTTCTCAACATAGTCGATACTGGATGACCTAATCTGTCATGCCAAAGGATTAGATTCCTTGGATCCTTTAGCCTTTTGCTAGTGATGGGGTGAGATTCTACTACCTTCAGAGTAGTTTGATATAGCCCTGAGGAGATTAACTTACACTTTTCTAATGTGAGCTTATTGCTTCCAACATTAGAGGTGATACAAAGATACCCTTTGCTATCATCGTTCATGATTTCAACATGAAATCCGTTCATTCGAATATCTCTAAAGCTGAGTAGATTTCTATTAGATCTACTAGAGAATAATGCATTTCGAATGACTAAGTGTGTTCCATTTCGCAACACAACATCGGTCTTACCATACCCTTCTATAATCTGCACGGGTCCAGCAATGGTGGTCACCTTGGCAGTGTTTGAGGCATATGTTGTGAAAAACTTCATAGTTTTCAATATAGTGTGAGTTGTTGCACTATCTATCAAGCATATGCCATCATCATTGTCCATACCTTTCAAAAATAAAAATTAATAATATATTAATATGCTACTAAATGGTTAAACTTGGCATATTGCTAATTATTACAACTTCTAAATCTAAATGAAACTGCTTCAAAGAAAGTAAACTACCTAGACTATTGATCATATAATGATCAATTTATTCAAAGTAAAAAAGTAAATAAACTTAGATAAGCATACAATTACTATTCATTGACTTCGCCTATCCTGGCGTTGAACTGGTCTTCCGAAATTGCGTTTCCATCTATCTTGAAAGAAATCATTAAAATCCATGTGTGTTGTACCCTCCATGAGATTAGTCTCCACACCCTTTGAGGCTTCATACTTGTCGACTTTCTTTTGTGAGGTGCGACAGTTTCGCATCCAATGACCAGCTCTTCCACAACGTTTGCAAATATTAGTTGGAGCAGCTGGATTGAAAATTTGAGCATTGTTTCTTCGAGGATTAAATCCCTTATTTTTGAACTGTGTATCGTTCCTTGGACCTGGATTGTAGCCATTTCTTTGGCTTCCACGGCGTCCATGTCCTCTACCTCTGTGATTTTCTTGACCCCTAGTATTGGTCATATTTTTTCGAGCACTAGTCGCATTCACTTTAGCTGGAATTGGTGCAGACCCAGTTGGTCTACTAGTATGGTTTTTGATTAATAACTTATTGTTTTTTCGGCCACGAGTAAGACAGCAATGAGTTCGGAATACTTCTTAAAATTTCTCTCCCTATATGTCTGTTGTAGGGTCATATTAGTCGCATGAAATGTGGTGAATGTTTTCTCTAGCATGGAATGCTCTGTCACTTTTTCACCACATAACTTCAATTGTGAAGTAATCCTGAACATAGCTGAATTATATGTTGCAAGTGTCTTATAATCTTGGAAACGTAGATTGAGTCATTCATGGAGTGCATATGGTAGTATGACCATTTTCTGGTGATCATATCTCTCAGCTAGAGAATTCCATAGCACCAAGGGGCCCTTGACTGTTAAGTACTCAGCCTTGAGATCATCATGAATATGATGTCTTAGAAAAATTAAAGCCTTCGCTTTATCTTGTGCAGATATTGGCTTATTAACCACAATTGCGTCACCTAAGCTTTTGGCTTGAAGGCGCAATTCAACATTCAATCTCCAGTTGAGAAAGTTCTGGCCTTCTAAGTTTAGAGGCCTGAAATCATGCTTTGTGAGGCTCGACAAATTGCTGTATAAGATCAATAATAACAAGTTAACATAAGAACTTGGTAAATCACCAAACAATTCATGTTCATGGTGTATGTTTCAAACAATGATGTTTCAGAAGTCTATTTATACCAAACAAATCTTGTTCATGGTATGCTTCAAAAAATGATTATGTTTAAGAAGTCTTTCAAAAATACCACATATGGTATGCTTCGAATAATGATGTTCCATAAATCTTATATATAGACCAAACAGTTTATGTTCATGGTCATCAAACATAAGAACTTGGTAAATCACCAAACAATTCATGTTCATGGTGTATGTTTCAAACAATGATGTTTCAGAAGTCTATTTATACCAAACAAATCTTGTTCATGGTATGCTTCAAAAAATGATTATGTTTAAGAAGTCTTTCAAAAATACCACATATGGTATGCTTCGAATAATGATGTTCCAGAAATCTTATATATAGACCAAACAGTTTATGTTCATGGTCATCGGATCTCTGATGGTTTTGATCTGAATGTATTAACATATATAAAAGAAAGAAATAAATAAATAAAAAATAACTCCAGCGTTCTCTCCGAGAGATTTATATGCGATTAACATCGGAGTGCTATCAGAGTTAACTAAAAGAAGTGAGATGAATGGATAAAAATTATTCTTTTTGTCCTAGCGGTATGCCAAGAGATGTATAAACATCAACATCAGGCTACGCATAGGATATGCATATGCAGAAAAAAAATAAACATAAATAAACATACCTATTACCGAAGTGGAGAATCCGCAAATGTCGGCTTCACTGAGATGCTCTCGCTTATTTCCTCACGTTGGAGCTTCGTGCTGATAACGTGTTAGAATAAACGTAGAAGAAGGAAGAAGAAAATATGAGAGATCTATTATTTGTGTAATCACATAGAGATAAATGTCTTATTTATACAACCCAATGAAGGTGTAATACTAATCTCTAACCAATGTGGGACTAAAGTACAAAGTGGGAATCCAACCATGTAGTAACCCACGTTATAACAATATACACATAAATTTTAATATTTTTTCATACAATCCTACTAGTATACCAATTATCAATCAAGCAAATTAAAATATAAATATTAGAATCAAAATGCAAACTACAAGCCACACAAAGCATACATACTACATAGTCATCAAAATACCATCAAACATAAAAGCTAAGTCTCTACTTACAGTTTTTCAACTATCCAACTATGTAAATAACAAAAGCTTCGGTTTGGTTTATTACAAGAAAAAGTTAAGCGAGGCGCCTAAGGCGAGGCGCTACTAAGCGACGCCTAAGCTCTGATCGCTTTTCTGGGGCAAAAATTCATTAAGCGAAACGTCCAAATCCGAAAACTCGCTTAAGCGCCGCTTAAGCGCGTTTTTCACAACATAGGGAAGGCCTAAACGGAGGATCATGGCATTAGGAAAGGATATTGTTTTGCTTAATGTTAGAGAGGAGACGAAGCTGATCAGAGAAAATTATTTAAATAGGTACTCCCCAAAATTTCGGGATGAAGGCTCTGTTGTTGTGGCATAACTCATAGAGGAGTTACTTTTCAAGACTGGCTCATATTGGATAAGAAAGTTCAATACTCTTTTCAATCTTGTAAAATATAAGTTACTTTCTTTTATTTATATAGGTGCCATGTTTGTTTAAACTAATGTTGTTAAATGGTAATTCTGCCACCTGTTTGTGCATGTTAAAAGCAGGTGACAGAATAGTGGTGAAAGTGGAAAACATTCTCACCCTTATAGGTCAAAATTGTTTTCCATGAAATATGTAAATCTCAATAGCACTCAATTATTGCATTAGTATATTGGCTCCTATGTGAGGATTTCAAACTTTTAAATACATTATAGAAGAATATGTTCAACAATGGTAGTCCGGAATTCTGGTTGGCCAAAGATGGAATTAAGGTTCAGTCTAGGGGGTAAGATTCTGGTGCATTTTTTAGGCTTTGCTGCTTTGGTTTCATGGGTACTTGAGTCTTTCTATTTGTATTCCGACTCCCCAGGTATTTTGGTATTCCCAAATTTTAGTCTTCTCAGAAGTCAGAAATGGAGATCTCCAATCTCCCACCTTCTCCCTCCATCTCCATGCCTAGGCCCATCTGAAAAATGACAGGCATGTAGATCATCACTCCATCCACTATTTGGTGATCATAGCATAATGTTTCTTCTTTACCAACTTCATCTTGATGAGAACAAGGCTGTAAAGATAGAAATAGCTCATGTTTTCATTCTCATATCCAAGTGAAGCTTGCCGCTGTTAAGGAAAAACTAAAGCATAAAGTTTAAAAAAAAAAATTGGAACTTGGTATTTTATTTTCGTGATTGTGCATCTTGAATAGGTTACGCTAAGCATTTTCCCATCTAGTTCCCTTTCCCTTGTGTGACGTTTCACTGACCTTCTAGTTTGTAACTTGGTATAAACATGATTTTTTAGTTAGAATTTGAGACATCCTTATATAGAAGTATAGTATATATCCTCGAGAAATATACATTTTCTTAATAATTACTTGAAAACATAACCAAAATTTGATATAACAAATTTATTTCTACCAATTTAATCTTGAAGGAAAATCTTGGATGATGATGAATTCTCATTGTTAGTACTCGAGTCCTGGGGCGAAGCCAAGACATTGTTTAAGGGGGGAGGAGCAAGATAATATAAATTGAGGAGGGTTAGATCCCTAAATGATTAGGGTCTAAACTGTAAATTTTTAAGTATTTAAGGGTTAAACGGTAAATTATTAAAAATTCAAGAGTACTAAAAAATAACATGAGTGGGTCAACTTGTCACGTTCCGGTTCCTCAAAACCAAAAGTCGTAATTGGACAATTATTATATAAGACAAGAACAAATACGGTCAATAAAATAGCTCAGAAACAAAATTATTGCAGCAAAAATATGCAAAAAAAGTTGATAGACATAAATATATGAATGATTCTCTTTATTGATAATCTGCAGCAAAATTATGACTATTAAGCTAATAGAACAATTCGACTTATAAACAATGAATCTCATTACAATGAACGATATCACGCGGCTTACAACTCGTGAGACTAATAAAATTACCAATGTTTCATAGATTATGTCATTTATATAAATAAAAAATAACATTTTCAGCCGAACAGCTTCAAATTGCCAAACAAGGTCCAGTGCCTCAAAACGTCCAAGCGACTCCTTGCACCTGTGGAAGATGGGGTCAGCACATTAAAAAATGTATTGGTGCGCAGTCTTGACCCGACTCACTTAAATCAACAAGGTAATCATATGAGAACAAGTAAAAATTATTATGGTCTTTCTACTTTTTCTAGTACCAGTTAACAATTCATAAGCATATATATATGAAACTTAAATGTGACACTTGACACAGTAAATCTTATCCAATGTTACTATATTTTTCTGCAAACAATATTATCATTCATAACATACAAATGTGTCAAAAGTGTGTCTATGCATCAATTGTTAGAATTTATAAACTATAAATGTGTTGTGAATTCGTTCCTACAAACTTGTTAGACATGCAAATAGATCAAATAGATGTCATTAACATGCAACATAACTATATGTCAGTCAGTCACTGGTGACACATCATCTTGGACTATATATGGTATTGCTACACATCCTTCTAGTCCGGATAGTTAGGGTCCGTTTGGATAGTCTTTCTGAAATTTTGTTCTGAAAGCAATTTTCTGAAAGTAAGTTATAAAGTTGATTTCTGAGTATAAAAATTTTGGTTTTGCATTTGGTTACATTCATCTGGAAAATAGTTTTCTGGACGAAAATTTTAAGATTTCGTTTGGTAAAATATTTTTTGAAAGTATTTGTTATTAAAATTTTATAAAATATTTGTATTAAAATTAATATGTCTGTATCCAACGAAGCGTCTGTATCCTGTCCACCCAATTCGTGTTCGACACAAGTCATCGTAGTTCGAGTTCATCGTCGACCTCGAGGTTAGGGTTTGGGACGACGACGAAGGTGTCTAGCTGTGTCCCTCCCCGATAACGAGAACCGGATCGAGTTCACTCTCGACCTCATCCGGGAGCTCGAGTCATCTCCGGCCGGCCCGAAGCTCCTCCACGAGCTAAAGTCGTCCACAACTGGCCCAAAGCCGCTCCTCATGGCCATGGCGGCCACCGCCGTCGTCGACGTTCTCGAGCTCGAGCTCGAGTTCGAACTCAATTTCCCGTCGAGTTCCTTGAGCTTGACATGGCCATGGCGGCCACCGCCATCGTCGACATCCTCGAGCTCGAGTTCGATTTCTCGTCGAGTTCCTCGACATGGCCATGGCGGCCACCGCCGTCGTCGACGTCCTAGAGCTCGAGCCGCCCACAACCGTCGTCCTCAAGCGGCGGCAGGTCGGTGCCGGAGAAGACCGGATCTGGAGGGCTGGGGAGCTCGAGGGCATCGAGGTCGTGGGAGGGGGGGGGAGCCGCTCGAAGGTGGAGGGGGTTGAGGAGGGAGGGAGGGTGGGAGAGAAGAGTTGGGGGAGGAGAGCCTCTGGACTCTTCCAGAGAAGAGAGTGAGCACGAGAGGGTTGGGGGGGGTGAGGGATGGTGGGGCCCGCAGAATGTTGTAAAAATTGATTTCAGAAAACATGTATTAGTTGCTTTGTGAAAGCAACATTATTACGTTGATTTTTCAAAACGTTTTCGGAAAGCAAGTTTTGAGTTGGTGCCAGCAACGTATTTTCTGTTGATTTCTGAGTTTAAACTCAGAAATTTGAGTTTAAAATACTAACCAAACGGGCCCTTAGTCCCATTGAAAGTCTCGTAATTTCTCGTGCGTGAAGCATGTTTCACATAATTTTTTTCTTGGTCGAATCAGTATCGGTGTCTTGGACTCCGTTCAAGGAAAGCCAAACCTTATGCACAAATTGTCCATGACCATGAAATACGTGAACAATTTAAGTATAAAACATATACATAGTACATAAAAATGGAATAAAATAATGCAATTCTCTATTTGTATAACGGTTCATTCTCGCGATATCAAAATTCCATTTGATGTTCCGATTAGCGGCCTATCAGTCCAAAACCATTCCAGCTATTCCGTGGTACCATACCACAACTCAATAGTTTCTTGGTACCGAACCACATCTATACTGCTTCCCAATTTATAGATTTCTATCTTGAAGACTCAATGGTACTAAATCTTTCTCTATAATTTCATTACCTTCAACAGAACAATATTTCAATATCCATAACAACAGTACAATATTTCATATGTCTATAACAGTAACACAATATTCCATGTTTCTATATATTAAGTTAACAACATTAATATTGCTCTTTTTTAATATTCATATAGAATATAGAAACAAAGGCTAAGAAAACTTATTTTTATTTAAATGTGATGTAAAAGATAGAATAATCAAAATCATCCACCATAATGAATAACATTTCAGTCCCGACCGAGTAGATACCTAATGATTTCTCAAATAGACGATTTGACGTGATGTACGTTCTTAATTGGTATAATCATACAAGAAAGTCGTTCTATAAACCATTCAGTCAGACCAACTTAAACAAGTCTGTATCACTGTTCAAATCTCAATCCAAGAAGCCAACAGAATAAACGGAGCGGGGCGTTACACCGATTACATAGATATCTAAATAATTATTCCGTATTAATCCAAGTCCAAATAGACCCTTCGAGCCAACAAATCAGCTCAATGCACTGTACGAAACGGAGCACTACACAGCTGACTAGGGGTGAGCATTATTCGATTTTGGACCAAAAGTAGAACCGAACCGAATAAAAGATTCGGTTCGGTTTGGAAAAAGAAAATCGGTTCGGTTTGAATAAAATTCGGTTCGGTTTTGGTTTTGGTTTTGGTTTTGAAAATACTAAAATCGCTTATTCAGTTCCGGTCCAAAACCGAAAACAGAATAAGATTTATGCAATTTCAATACCCTATTTTTGTGCATATTTTGTGATTAAAAAAATATATATTTTGAAAACAACAATTCTATGTATATGTTTTGAAGTCCAACTTTGATAATTTAACAATTAGTCTAACTTTGGACACAACTTTGAAATACAACAAATGTGTATATAAAATTATAATTTTTAATATAATTTAACCACGATCACAACTTTGGGTCCGATCCATTAAGCAATAGCAATAGTCTAACCGAACAAACCGAATAGATTATTCGGTTCGGTTTCGTCTTTTAGCTAATTTCGGTTCGGTTTTGACCATTTCAGCTCGGTTGCAGATTTTTTTTTTTCGATTTATTCGGTTTTGACCATTTCAGCTCGGTTGAAACCGAATGCTCACCCCTAGCGACCCCGTTGGTCTCCATAATCTCCTGGCTTGTATTGGGAGTCATTGGCAGGAATCCTACATGTACACCTGTAGTCTTCACCTGGTACGATTGGATGAATGAATCTTTAAGTTCTTCAAACTTGAGAGCTCAACTGTGTGATGCAATTGTTTCGGTTGTCAAGTCCTGAGAAAATTCTATTCATCAAAATCTAGTCCTTAACATAGCTGAATGGAATGAGTCTTTTCTCTTTTTTTTCTTTTTGTCTTTCAATGGTCTGTAATTTCTATTCATCAAAATCTTCCATTTTCGGGACAACAACAAAGCCTTCATCCCAAATTTGTGAGTCTGTTTGAATTATTTTCTTCCATTCAGCTATGTTAAGGCCCTTGTCTGCTGTAAAACTGACAAAACCATATGGTCCATATCCTATTTGAATTGGGAGTATATTAGGATCGACATTCCTATTTGAATTGGGAGTCATTGGTTGGAAGCCTATATGAATTCCCTGTAGTCTTCCCTCTGGTACAAATGGCTGAATGAATCTTTAAGTTATTCAAAATTCAGAGCTCAACTGTGTGATGCAACTGTTTCAATTTTCTAGCCCTGAGAAAATTCTCAAGTCTTTTCTCTTGTTTTTTTTTTTTTTTTTCTAATGGTCTATAATTTCTATCCATCAAACAATTCCATTTTCAGGACAAGAACATAGCCTTCATCCCAAATTTTTGGGTCAACTATTTGAATTATTTTCTTCCATTCAACTATGTTAAGGCCCATGTCCGCTTTAATCATTGACAAAACCATATCCTATTTGAATTGGGAGTAGATTAGAATTGGCATTCCTATTTGAATTGGGAGTCGTTGTTTGAAAGCCTATATGAATGCCCTGTTGTCTTCCTCTGCTACAATGGATGAATGAATCTTTAAGTTCTTCCAAATTGAGAGCTCAACTGTGTGATGCAATTGTTTTGGATGTCAAGTCCTGAGAGTCTTTTTCTCTTATTCTTTTTCCCCCTCTTTTATTAACCTCTAATTTCTATTCATCAAAACTTCCATCTTCAGGAACAATCACAAAGCCTCCATCCCAAAAATTTGGGATGGACTATTTGAACTCTTTTCTTCCATCCAGCTCTGTTAAGAGTCTTAAGACCCATGTCCACTGTAACATTTTGACAAACCATATCCATTGTTACAGGCTCAATCCAAGTTCGTTTAGGCTACCCCTAGTTTTAACGGCTCCTTAGACTTGTGAATAAAACAGTTATCAATATATTAAAGTGTCATTGGACTTTCTTTTATTGCCTTGACAAATATAAGTCTACATCTCCTGTTACTGTTAGTATATTATTTCAGGTTACTTTATATAGCAAGTTAATCACATAAATTTTATACTTGTCGCAAATTAAATTGTGAACTTGCTATTTTCTCCTACACTTACATTCTGAATGCTCACCTATTACTCTGCTTTCTACAATAGGAACTTGCCTTAAGGTTGGTTTCACACCAATTTTTTTTTTTCCTTTTGACTCTTTACAACCTTTGGTTTACAAGTTTATACTGCTTAAGAAACTAACCAACAAATTCTGATGGCATCATCTTCAATTTCTGCTTCAGAGGATGGAAGAGGTAGATTGTAGTAGCAACATTGATGCTCAAAAGGAACCCGATTTCCAAAATCTAAGCCCCCTCTCCACTTTTGAATCCTCCTTCTCAACAGGAAGTTTCATATCAACTGACAGCGCTGGCAGCAGCAAAGGTTTAACTGATGGAAATTTACATCCTTGTCTCTGTGCTTTGATGCTGTTTTTTTTTTATATATATATATATTTATAGTTCCTATATTCTTGTTAGGAAGCAAGGTCTGTTCATCTTCTATCCAAGCTAAGAGCATCATGAGTCTGAACTCTGTGAATAAAGACCCATCACCTGAAGTTGAGGTGGAATTATCAGATTCGGCCTCTTCTGTACTGACAGAAACTTCAGACGCATGCGAACTTACCAGAAGCCGAAGAAGAACAGATAATGATCTCGATTATGTGAGAAAGATATCAAGCCTGTGGTCTCTGGTTTCCTCCGAGACAGTTGACCCCCTTGTGTTTGATAAGTTGGAAGATGAAATGACTAAGGGGGACAAGGATGGTAAGATGAGGAGGAAGCTGCTATTTGATTGTGTGAATGAGTGCTTGGATTTGAAATGCAGCAGATACTTCCGGGCGGGGTATAATTCCTGGTCTAAAGGCGTGGGCCTTGTCGGCAATAACTTGGCGGAAGAGCTCCATGAGGAGATTTTGGGATGGAAGAGAATGGGAGACTGGATGGTGGATGAGCTAGTGGATATGGACATGAGTACTCACAGAGGCAGGTGGGTGGATTTTGAGACTGAAGCATTTGTAGCAGGAAGAGAGATTGAGAATGAGATTGTAAGCTCCTTGGTTGATGAGATTGTTGCTGATTGCTTGATTCGACGTCCTTAAAAATAGAATGTGAAATATTTTTATAATCATCAAATATAAGATTCAAGGGCAAGTTCTCTTCCCTATAATCAAGATATAATTAGCTGTGTTGTAGAAATCCTTTGGAAGAGCTTGGATGGAATGTATCATTTGGGTGTCAAAAATACACTAACAGCCAGGTAGTTTGATGTTCATTTTTATATCTAGTAAGTAGTAAATAAGCTTTTGTTAAACTGTTATAGCTATAGATAACTCCAGTTTCTTTAACTTTCGTGTACTAGTTTCCATTTTCAATGTTCAGCTTATATCTAGTTGCAGCTTTACTCATTACTTTTGCAGTTATAGACTTTTAATGTAGCCTATATAGTTTTCATTGGTTGAAAGTTCACATGTATTTTGTTGTATACTGTAAGAAAATGTACTATCAGGTTGGGGCGGACCTACATGGGGGACCTACATGGGGACGAGTGGGGACAATTGGTCCCGCTGAATATTTTCTTTCGAGTTAAATATGTATGTTCCTTTTAAATTTTATGTATTGTCCCCTCCGAAATTTGTAATTTTCAACTTCTATATACATATTTACATCAGGTTTTTTTTTTATATATAATTTTTATTTTTTGTTGATTCGATACAGATAGAAACCATGGAGGAACAACAAAATTTTGATATAACGAATTTTATTTAACAAAATATTGGACTTTTTTTTTTTTACATTTGAGGTTGACCTTCTTCTTTTAAATTCCTGCGTCTGTCCTTGTATATAGTTATATAGTTTTCATTGGTTGAAAGTTCACAACATGTATATTGTTGTATACTGTAAGAAAATGAACTATCAGGTTGACTTGTGTTGTAGAAAGCTTAGTATTTTGTAATGTGCTGTAGCCTGTAGTTAAAAGAATCTAACATAAAGAGACCAATTGAATGTGGTGATGGGCTTGGATTGAACTGTGTAGAGTAGAAAGATTCAAGCTGCAATAGTTCATTGAATGTGTCATGAGCTTGGATTGATGGATTATGTATCACATGGTTTGTTTTGCGTGCACTTTGCTTCTCTATTGCTGGAGCAGTTCACTATCATGTTCCTCAAACAACAAAGTGGGGTCGAGGGTTCCTAGAAATTTTCTAATGTGGTTGTAGAATATAATTGGAGCTCCTTTTTCTAGGACATCCAGGACATTTCTTGTTTACTAATACATAAAATTTCACTCAAAAGTATCAAACTTTGATAGAAATGGCTGATAGACAATCTTTATTAAAATGCTGATAAGAGAATAAAACGTCCTACGAAAGTGCTTTTCTTAATAAAAATAACATATTGTGCCATTTGAAAGGATGTTTCCAATAAAAATAAGTAAATTTAAGAGACTAGTTTTAATTTACATTATGATTTGTTTAAAAAAAAAAAGAAAAAAAAGAGACGTTCATCCCAGTGACATCTTTTGCCAAGCAAACGTCCTTTGCATGTGCATTTTCCTGACAGAAAATGCCATTGGAATGGATGTATATTTTTATATTTAGTTTATATACGTATGTATATGTATATATAATATCAAAATAATGAAGTATTTGTATGTGAAGTAATAAGATGTAAGATGTTGAGGGTCCAAATTTTTTTTTTTACTCAATTTTTTAACACAAAAAATACCGTATGTTTTGTAAAAGAAAAAAAAAATAGTACAACAAGATTTGAATCATCAATCTCTTAGGTCTCATCTTATTACTTAAGAAGCTAACAAAAAATTTCCACTTTTATCTATTCTACTATATAATGTCAAAAGTAGGCTTCACCGTGAAAGTTTTTTCGTTCCAAAAATACCCTTCATTACATTTCAATATGTATTAACGTTGATAAGGATATCTAAGTAATTAAAAAAGTAATTAAATACATATTAAATATATGTATGCATGCATGAGGCAACTTGAAAAATGATAGTTAATAAAACAAAGATATCCATGCATGCAAAGTAGGTAGTTTGGAGAATAAAACAAAAGTTAATAAAGCATGCATGAAAAGTAGGCACATGAGCCCAAGAGATAAGAGAAACCTTTCCTATTCCCGTCATTTAATTTCTTCCAACTTTCATGCTCTTGCCTATTATATTTTCACCTATAATAAAATTAAGAAATTGTCGTTTGCTCTTTTAATAAACTATTTTTTTTTCCAGTAATATGAAATACGTGCAACGCACGTGCGTATATACTAGTATATATATATATATATATATATATATATATATATATATATATATATATATATATATATATATATATAACGTTTATGGATGGACTATTTTTTCTTCCAAAAAATTCCCAACCAATGAAAGTTCTTTTTTGATTATTTGTTTTTTTTTAAAACATCCAACGGATGAATGTTTTGGTTCTATTTTTACAATTTATCGAATTTTTGTAATGTATGTACAATTTTTATTAAACTTTAATGTTGTATATGAAAATTTCTATCTTGATACTACTGACTCCTTAATGTAAGGTATCGACGTGATAAATAATGTATAAAACATACAACATATCTGCAACCAAGAACATCGTATTAATAATTAACAGTAACGTATTCATGTTGTTACAGGTATTCATATCGTTACAGGTTAGGTTTTGCACCTACACATATGTTGAATTTTTTTCAATGATTAAGATTATATGACTTAAAAAAGATCTAACGGTTGATAACATAAGAATGTTTGGGGATGTAAAAGAAACGAGATGTGACAATTCCTAAGAAAAGAAAAGAGTAAAGAGTTAATTTCCTTTCGGAGTACAATATATATATATATATATATATATATATATATATATATATATAGTGTACTCCGAAAGAAAATTAACTCTTTAATTTTTTTTTTTAGGAATTGTAATATATATATATATATATATATATATATATATTGTACTAAGAAAGGAAAGTGTACTCGGAAAGGAAATTAACTAGTGTTACTTTCTTTCTTTCTTTTTTGAAAAATTATAATTTTCATTAATTTTTATTTTCGATATTTGAAAAAGTTCAAAAAATTGAAAGAAAAAGTGAATAAATGAGGATGGAAAAGTGAATCCACGGAGAGAACTAGCCTACATGGAAATGAACTAGAAAAAAATGATTTGAGTTGTATTGTGGAAAGGAGGATTTATTTTATGGAATCTGACATAAAAGATCAATGGTGTCAGCAGATATCAAAATTGTTGAAACTATAAAAATCTAAAATTCAACCCACTGAAAACATTGAAACCTTGTAACTATCTGAATGTCTAATACCGAATTTGGAATAATATTGTGGTATTGTGAAATATGATTTATAGACATGTTATTAACCGACTCCAACGGTTTCGACTTGGTCATTAACAAACACAATATTTGTATACCTACAAATACTGAAAAGTCTCTAAGGGATTGTGTGTGTTTTTCTAAATGAACTGTTATTTTTGTAGCTTTTGCTAATATAATTGGTATTGCAGTCACTTCCAATATGTCCATACTGTTAGACAGGCAAGTAAGATCCAAGAAGTTATTATTCCAAAATAGCAAAAAATTAACATTTTATACCACTTGTTTTCATGATTTGTTCACTTTCTGGAATGCAAATATGTGGCCAAATTCAATTTATATCGTAATATCGACAATAATACATTGTTATATCTCAATGTTCAAATTTATATACTCCAATAATCATCAGAAAGAAATAATTATTTCTACTTCATTCACAGTAACAATTATTATCTAAGACATGATAGAGAAAAAAAAAAAAAAACTAGAACAAGAAATACAACTAAAAGTCCCAAAATAGTTATATAACCAAACATCAGTCCATCCAAACTTGAGAATGGCATGTTGGTCTTGTGTTGTTTTGACCTTGACTAGATAAGAGAATCATTACACCTGTAGACGAAGATTTATTTATTTAGTTTTTACATTTAGTCTATATTAATTAACTCTGGTCCATCCAAATTTAAACTTTTGGTTCTGCCATTGTACCATGCACTCTATGAATCCTATGATGATAGTTTCTTTTAAAACTTTAACTTTATTTTTTATTATTTATTTAGCAAATTTGTTTCCAAATTTTGATAGAAACATGGTTAGTATTTGGGATATGGCATGCGGAGGAGATGTATAAGCGAGCGTTTCTGCCGTAACAGCAGGGACTCCTCGGCTGTCTCAGTTTCAGCTCCAGGGGTTACGATGTCGTTAGCGGGTTCGCCGGGACCCTCAACCCCGTTTCCTCCATGTGAAGATTTAAGAGTTTCAAGTTTAGCCGATTAAGCTTAAAAAAAATTATAATTACTATATTCTTTTGGTAGTTTGTACAGCCTTTTGGTAATGAACTGTAGCTCTCTGTTTATGGAGGAAAATACTATTCTTGTGATTATATGTGATAGTTTAGTTTTGTTGTGGCATGTGATTGGGATGTAGCATGCCCATGGCCCCATGCTGTTGTGATGGAGGCTCGTAAACTCATGTAGGGATATTTTGGGAATTATCTGAGAAAAAAAATATGTAATACAATAATGTATAGGGGGCCATAGATAGTGAATTCAGTTTAAACTATCTATGGGGTTGGAAGATAAAATTCTAAGTATAAATGTGTAAAGAGGTAAATTTTAACATCAAAACTACTCAACTTTTAATTGATAATAACATCTAAACAAATAAATTAAATTACACTTTCAAATTGATTTCAACCAACAACCAAACAATAAAATTATTGATTTGCTACCACTAAAATTTGCTTTTCAAAACATCCAAACAAGTGAAATAAAAATATTTGCATATACAACAAAAATGTATATACAAAATTAGAATTTGACAGTTTCAGACTCTATTCCATGCGTCCAACAGCCCAAAAGTACAACTTATTCCTTAATCTTCTCCACAGCCATGTTGATCCACAATCCTAGTAATTCGTGCAGATAAAAGTAGTCACTGTCACACCATAGTGTCCCTAAACTATATTAGACCATAGGTGGAGGAACATAGCACGTTCCCAGACTCCCGTACTTCCGAAACTACCCTCCCTCAAGTCGCTGGAAAATTTAGGACAATATCGCCATTGCCACCCCTCTCAGATCCAGCGGAAGTGGCGGAGATCCGTTGTTCAGTCCGTTGTTGTTCGATGACGTGTCAGTCAATGATTGGATAAAATAGTTTCACCCTGAATGGGCAGCACTGAAGCGTTCCTTCCCAAAGCAAGTAAAAAAACACAGTTGACTTAGAGAGTCTCCAACGCTGTTGTGAATTTTAAAAAAAATAAAAATAAATAAAATTGTCACATAAGAATTACAATTTTTTATTTTATAAATTTTTAAAATAAATGTAAAATAAATTATAAAGTTGGACATGACAATAACACGTCAAAGACAATATAAAATTATTTGTCTAGATCTACAATTGACTTCACGATATTTTATTTTCAAATCATCAATTATGAATACAAATAGAAATATTTTAGCAAATGTTCTCATTACAAATATAGAAACTAGTCTATACCTCAACTTATTTAAAAAGAACTAGTAAATGTTCTTATTCCTTTGTATACAACATTTAAAAAATTAAGATATACCTTCACTATTTTTACAAAATTTTGATTATTTTACACATAATGAGATTATCTGCTAATTTTTTAAATAAATGAGAATATATGCTACTTTTTTATATTTGTAATAGGAATATTTTATTCTAAAATATTCCATAAAAATATTTATAAAAAAAAATAAAAAAATTGTCTTCGAAGTTGAAAAAAATATTTCTTATTGTCTTTTCAATACTTTTGTATTTAAAAACACTTATTTCTCATTTTCTTGTGTGAACCTAATTTTGTTACATAGAAAAGACATACCTCATGCCACATATTAATCACAACACATAACAAGATTGATAATAAGGTTGGAGATGTTTTTATTATAGGACTTTTTGATATTACCCTTCTACTAGATGTATGATATTGATATTACTCCTCTGTTGTTTCATAAGTTGATATTACAAAATGTCACTTTTGACTTTATAGTGACACATTAAATTTTTTTAACGACATTAATATAAATATTCTGCATCTAGCAGGAATAATATCAAAAAGTCCTTTATTATAAATAGAAAAAGTTTCCGGCCGTCGATTATTTTGAAAGTGACACGTGGCAGAGGATGAGCGGGTTGACCTGCAATTCGTTGTGTGACATCAGACGGTTGCGGTCTCTTCCAAAATTTCCGAGCTGTTGTAATTTCCTTTTCAGACTCGAGCAGAGCAGAGTACGAACCACGAGATGTCGGTGAACAGAAACGTGACGTCCTGATTTGACCGAAATACCCCCAAGAATGCATTAGTTCCACAAGAAAATCTGATTTGACAGAAATACCCCCAAGAATGCATTATTTCCACAAGAAAACCAGTAGTCGTGAGAAGTAATAATGGTAGTATAGTAATTAATGGAGATAAGGAGGGCTACGAGAAACTCAGTTAGGAAACCACCACCTCCTCGCTGCATTTTAAACCGCCATTTTCCTTCTCCACACCATTTGTTGGCAGAAGAAAATGAAGCAACGAAACCCTAGCAATGGCGGAGCCCTAGAAGAAACGCCATTCCCCGACGATGTCGACAGCAACTGCTCCACTCCGTACGTCAGCGCCCCGTCCTCCCCAGGCCGCATGGCCCCATCCACCTCCGCCTCCGGCTACTTCTTCAGCGCCCCGGCGAGCCCCGTGCACTACGTCCTCTCCTCCTCCGCCGCCGCGGGAAACGCGACGAAAGCTTCGTCCGCTTCGCCGGAGCTCCTCCACTCCGGCGGAGGCTCGTTCGAGTTCGGCGGCGCCGGCCTCTCCGGTCCGATGATCTCCGCCGACGAGCTTTTCCTCAATGGCCAGATCCGGCCGCTGAAGCTCTCGTCGCACCTCCAGCGCCCGCAGGCCCTCGCTCCGCTGGTAGATCTAGAAGAAGAAGACGAAGAACAAGGCGAAAACGGCGGGAGAGGGAGGGAAGCGAGGCTCCGTAGCAGATCCATCCATCGGAGAGCCAGATCTATGTCTCCGATGAGAACCCGCTACCAGTGGGAAGAAGAAGAAGAAGACCAAACTGCAATCAAAGATCAAGGAGCGGATGCGGATGTAGATCCGAAACCCGAAGATCCGGTCACCCATTCCGCTTCCTCCTCCCGCTCCTCTTCCTCCGGAAGGAACTCCAAGCGCTGGATCTTCCTCAAGGACCTGCTCTACAGGAGCAAGAGCGAAGGAAGAGCCAGAGACACCAACGGAAAAGAGAAGGAAAAGTACAAGTTATGGCACTTGTCTCCCGCCAAAGAAAGATCCTCTCCCAAGAAGAAGAGCGGGAACCCTAACGCTAACCCAAATGCTAACGGCGTTTCTAACGGCGTGGGGAGGCGGCGGGTGCCGACGGCACACGAACGGCACTACACGGCGAACCGGGCACAGGCGGAGGAGATGCGTAAGCGGACGTTCCTGCCGTACCGGCAGGGACTCCTCGGCTGTCTCGGTTTCAGCTCCAGGGGTTACGGCGCCGTTAACGGGTTCGCCAGAACCCTCAACCCCGTTTCCTCCAGGTGAAGATTTAAGAGTTTCAAGTTTAGTCGATTAAGCTTAAAAAATTTATAATTACTATGTTCTTTTGGTAGTTTGTATAGCCTTTTGGTAATGAACTGTAGCTCTCTGTTTGTGGAGGAAAATACTATTCTTGTGATTATATGTGATAGTTTAGTTTTGTTGTGGCATGTGATTGGGATGTGGCATGCCCATGGCCCCATGCTGTTGTGCTGGGAGGCTCGTAAACTCATGTAGGGGTATTTTGGGAATTATTTGAGAAAAAAAATATGTAATACAATATTGTATAGGGTAATGCCTGCGGGTACAACCAAATGTTTAGGGCATCTCCAACTCTATTATCCTATTTTGTGTTGTGTGTGTATAGAGTAATGGTGCGGGTACAAACAATATTGTATAAAAAATTTACTGTATCATAATAAATTTATATTAATTAAATATAGCGATAGAAGTTTGGTAAGTTTTGAAATAACGATCGATATCGCTAGTTGGATTGGCAACAATTGGGAGAACTTGATTTTCGTCAGAAAATTCGACCAAAAATTCGACGTGTCAAAAAAAAAAAAAAAAAATCAAAATACCATATTTTCGTGAACTCAGTTGGCAAAAATTAAAATTTTATTTTTTTTTGATTTATTTGGTTTGTTTGATTTTTGATTTATTTGTGTTATTTTTTTTGTGGTTTTTTTTTTATTTCTATAAATTTTTTCTGCTATTCATTCTTCACTCAATTTAACATCCAAAATAAAATGTCACCATTGAAAAAAAAAATTCCGTAAGAATATTATGTTTGCCGTCGAGCATACTTCGAACGGACATAACTATTTGTTTTGAAATCGTTTTTCGTCAAACAAAATATGTTGATTTGTATGTTCGACGAGAGTAACACAATTCGTGTAGAGAGAATTTTCATCCGAAGTAAGACGCAAATGTTACAGGTAAAATTATAAAATTTAAAACTTTAAAGTATTATAACTTTTGACAGAGATCGAAATAAGATCCAATTTGTGCCAAAATGATCGTATTGAAAACTACTTCGGGATAAACGGTTTCACCGTCTGACGGACTTTCCAAATTTTTAGAATCGCAAATAGATGACTTTTCGACTTACAAATTTTATTTTCGGTAATTTTATTTTTTATTTTTTTAATTATTTGTACTATTTTGTTATTATCTATACTAATCCGAATGATAATTAGTTTGTTATTTGTTTTAGTTATCTATACTAATTTTTGGAGGTCGAAAATCTAAAAAAATTAAATTAGTATTGTTAAAAATTTAAAAAAATCAACACAAAAAATTCTAAAAATCAAACAATTTCGCCATCAGAGATGACGAAAGCTTTCGTGATTTAAAATTTTTGAATTTTTTTTCATTTTAGTTAATTTTTTAAAATATTTTTTGTACAGCAATTTTTTTGAAAAATAAACCAACAAAAAAATAACACAAAAATCCAAAAAAAAATAGAATTTTTTTTTTATTATCGGTACAGTCAATTTTCTGAAAGAAGAGAAAAAGAGTCGTCGTCAAAATACGAGCGTTACAATATTAACGTACAATATAAACATACCTAGAAAATAAACTAACAAAAAATAACACAAAAAATAACAAAAAAAAAGTCATTGTAAATATGAACGTTACAATATGAACGCTACTATGACATAGTTACTATTAACATACCTAAGGAAATAAACCTACAAAAAAAAAAAAAAAAAACCAAAAAAAAAAAAAAACCAAAACAAACCCATAAAAAAAACCAAAAAAAAAAAAACCAAAATCTAATTTTTGTCAACTGAGGCGAAAATTTAAAATATGGTTTTTTTGTTTTTTGTTTTTGGTGACACATCGGATTTTTTGGTCGAATTTTTGTCAACTGGGTTGACGAAAATCAAGTTCTCCAAATTTTTACCAACCCAACTGGTGATATCTATAGTTATTTCAAAATTTACCAAACTTCTTGTAATGCCTCGCTCCGCGTCGGCATTATGTATCAAGGTGAGCGGGCAGAACTTCGTTCTCTGATTTTTGTACGTCTTAATAATAAATCTGAGTTTTTGCTTGCTTGTTTTCATAAGAGAATGATAGAACCTGCCTTCCATGCTAATAAACGAACTCACCTAGCTTGTCTTTGAAACGATCATGTCTGCTTAACTAAGAGACCCTGAAACGCTTGTCTAAGTATGTGTTTGCATGAACATGTTCACTATCGCCTATGCACCGAGAGAACCATATCGTGTGCCTGAATGTGTTCAAAGATAAGGTGGCTTGCCC
This sequence comes from Iris macrosiphon, assembly GCA_036927795.1. Taxonomy (NCBI): domain Eukaryota; kingdom Viridiplantae; phylum Streptophyta; class Magnoliopsida; order Asparagales; family Iridaceae; genus Iris; species Iris macrosiphon. Next base: position 27,958,748 of record JAYESA010000005.1, read on the forward strand.
CCGCAACAAGAATATAGTCTGATGGTTCGTCTCGTCTGTATCCTAAAGTTTATTTGATAGTGTTTTCATGTATTCGCATCGGTCGGACAATGGCTATTGGTGGAGAGCTGAACTGCATGTGTCATGGCTGCTACAGAGATAGTGGAAAGCAACCATGAGTCACAGCTGTCATTAGCATCAAATAATGAGTCATTGGTATGCTGGACCAACAGTTACCGATCCTGAGTTACTCGGGGACCGCACTGCATATAGCTAGTTCATTGTGTTGGCTTGGATAGATGGACTGCCCCTAAGATATGCATGTGTGTCTAGATGTGCATTTGTCCCTAGAGTCTCACAAGACACGCTGCGTACAACCTGAAACAGAACGAACGACTTGCTTAGTTATATCGCATATGAAACTCTGTTTTAAAAGATGTTTCCAAACCAATGTAATATGACTCTGTTCTTCTGCTGCATGTAACGAATATAGGTAAAACTAGAAAGATCACTGGTAATGTAATGTTTTATAACATGATTACCTAGTGTTGGTTTTAGTGAATGCTTGCTTCTGTTCAGTTGTTTTATCTCACCAGTACTTATAAAAGTACTGACCCACCAACAGTTTACTTGCTTGCAGGTACATGATCGTCCGAGGGAGCGATAGGCGTGCCTCAATCCCCAATACCCGGAATCCTGGTTTCGATTGTCTCGAGTTGCTATCGTATAAAGGGGCATAATGTATGGAACGATGCCTTTGCTAAAAGAGAACCCAGTCCCTCGATTTGTCCCGAATACTCAGTTGGCTAAATGCATTGCATTACAACAATGTCCCTCTGCTGCTTACTCGATTGCTGCGATGATAGCCAAACAAACCAAACGATGTTGCCTTGTGCGGACGCAACCCCAGGCTCACACGGTATCACCTCCCGGTATCAAACGGGCCATACGATACCCCGTCGGGAGGCGCCTTATGTCACGTCCCGGCCCCGAGGGCCGCCTGGACCACCGCTTCTCCCCCCCGGGCCGGACGCGAATTACTGCGCCTCGGCGCACCGGGGAGAAGCGGTGGTTCGGGCAGCCCTCGGGGCCGGGGCGTGACATAATGGTATCAGAGCGGATTCGATTTCTTGTCCCAATCTGTTGCTATGACTCTGAGATTTGCTCTGATACCATTATGTCACGCCCCGGCCCCGAGGGCCGCCCGGACCACCGCTTCTCCTCGGTGCGCCGAGGCGTGATACTTCTATCGCTATATTTAATTAATATAAATTTATTATCGGTACAGTAAATTTTCTGTACAATATTGTATAGGGTAATGCTGCGGGTACAACCAAATGCTTAGAGCATCTCCAACTCTATTATCTTATTTTGTGTTGAATTAAATGTAACACGAGACACAAGATAATATTTTTTCTATATGATAAGATTATATTCACATAAGACAATGAGATAAAAAAATGTTCTTCAATACAAAGATACTGAGAAGACAATAAAACTTAATTTTTTTTGACTTCCAAGAGAATTTTATCAATTTTTTTTATAAATTCTTTTATTTATAATTGATGATGTGGAAGTAAAGTATTGTGAAGTACATTGTTTAGATCTAGACAACCAACTTAATATTGTTCTTGTTATGTCATTGCCATGTCAACTTTACAACAAACTTCATATTTGTATTGGAAAAAAATTGGAAAAGAATTTTTGAAATATGAAGTAATTTCTATGTGGCAACCATTTTTTTCAAACTCATTACAGGGTTAGAGATTTTCTTACAATTCTCTTACAACCGCTGACGTTGTAGCCACGTGACAGCCTTCCATTGAAAGAGGAGGGTCGTCCATTGGAAGAGGTGGGAGAGGTACGATCCGGCAGTCGTTCGCAACAGAAAAGCCACGTGGCAGCTATCGATTTGGAGAGAGGGTGGGACTGGAGTGACGGAAAGAGGGTGGGGCCGGGGTGGCCCACATGGGGGGAGAGGGTTTTAAGAAGGTTGGAAGCATTTGGTAGTAAACTTAGCATTGTTGTGATGTATATATACAGTTGGGATGGGGTTTTACTATTTACATGAATATCCCTACTACCCAAAATTCCTTCGATTTCTGGTACTGGTAACAGTGGAGGTGGGGTTATGCTGCGATGGGTGCGTGTCATTTGAGCTGTCTAGATAGATCTGGTTGGTAAAGATGCATCGTGCACATTATTTTTTCCTAGAGTTACATGCCGAGACAATGTGATCCCACTTGAAGGTCACATTTGGTTAACGAAATCTGAAATTGTCACTAAAAATAGTGTGTTTGATTTATCTTGACACTTGTATTAGACGGTAGTTTGTTATTTCACGAGAATTGATATTATAAAGAAGTTTTAAAAATAAAATAATATATATATATATATATATATATATATATATATATATATATATATATATATATATATATATATATACGCACTAGCGGTAGTAAGGGAGACATCAATGGGTAGGTCAGGGATTCGAATTTTTTTTGGACGGTACGATTTGGAGAAATGACATCGTATATATATATGTATATGGTTCGGATCGGGAGTTCCGCTCCGGAGCCCCACTCTCCCCTCAACCGTTGGATCAGCGCGGGTCCCACGCGGTCCTTCCGATCCGATGGTACAGGAGAGCCTGGGCTTCCGCGCCTTCCGATCCGATGGTGCAGGAGAGCCTAGGTTTCCCCCCGCGGGTACTTAGATCCGGACCCACATATATATATATATATATATATATATATATATATATATATATATATATATATATATGTGTGTGTGTGTGTGTGTGTGTGTGTGGTGCGTTGTGATTCGGGTGGTGCACAAATGGGATATAAGGTGCAGGTGTGGAGCTAGTACGGTGCGGCTGGTACGGTGTGGCTACGGTTGCGTGAGGTTTTCGGGGATGTAGCATTCAGACTGGGATGAGACCTTTATACTAAAATTGTATATATATCTCTTTGGGCTAGGATTGGTTGTAAGTCTTCGGACTGAATTTGTAGCCTCTTGGAGATGCCTGAATAAAATTTACTTTTTTCGATATATAGTCTAGTGGTTAAGAATGATGCATATTATCCAGGAGGTTGCGGGACCCACTAGAATTGTTCCGACTCCCACTAATTAATGAGGTTTTAGAAGAAAACAGAGTTCCTAAACCCCACATGGCAGGGGTGGGCTTTGGAGCCCAATCATTGCATGGTTCCGGTCGGTCGGTCGGTCGGTCGGTCTTAAATGATGTTCGTTTCATGTCACAGTCTCACTCTTTCGACTTTTCCTTACATCTTTATTTCTTGCCGACGTTATAAACCCCCTTCAATTAATTATTCACCGTCGAGTTATACTACACTTTTAGCTAGCTTTTGTATCCTCTTTATGTGGATTGTGACCTGTGTCGATTGAGGAATACTAACTGTGGGGGAAAAAAAATTTGAGAGCAAGCGATTGGGAAAACATCTGTACAAACATTTTTCTTCAACTGACATGTGGACCGGGACTAATGGCTAACGTGGCGGGACCGGAAGCGCCGATACCATGTGTCTAAAACTAATCGTAGCAAAAAATAGACGAATCCATTTGAAATAACCAACCACCGGTCTAACGCAAGAACCAAGACAAACAAAACACAGCAAATGTTCTGTGACTATGTCACCGGGACAAATTTTAATCTATATTTCCTCAGGTGGAATCAAAAAATTGAATAAACAACGTTGAATCATTTGTCCAAAGATTCAACCTCCTCACCAGACTAAAAAAGAAATAAGGAGATTACAACTCGAAATCATTCATCCGTAGCGATCTTCCTGTACGAAGACGACGACTCCTGCACAGATCTTCTCTTCTTGTTGTCTTGGATGACGAGTCATAAAAGCAAATTATGGACTTTTTTTTTGTAGATTTTCTGTGGACAAGTATCCTCGAATCTTCCGTGTGTGCTCATCCTATGCCTCCACCGTCAACCCATATAAATAGGTTGAGAAAACATATTTTAGGTCATAGAAAATTCTAAAATAATCCAACACCAATTCTGGTCGTCTGCACGAAACTAATTGTGCTGATTAAAATCCAAAAATCGTTCAGCTCCGATCAAACCGAACTCGGACCGAATTCGGTTGGTCCCTGCCAAATAAGTTCTGGCTCAAAAATATCAAACTCGGCCAATATCGAATTCTGACAGAGTTCGGTACCAGACTGGACAATATCCAACATAACGAATTAGAGTACTGCACCCCCCCTCCCCCCAAACACTCCTTGACATGTGGACCAGGAAGGGACTAAAGGCTAATCAAGTAGAGTACTGCGTCCCCACCTCCCCCTCCCCCCACCCTCCCCCCCCCCCCCCCGCACACTTCAAAGTCTATGGTGAAGGACCGATCTTGATCCAGGACATACCAAACAATCGTCTAGACCCAAAATTTTAAGAGACCCAAAAAATTAGATTTTATTTTTATATGTACTTGTATATATGTACGTGCGTTGTACGTATTTCATATTACTTTGAAAGAGAAAATAATAATTTTTCTTTTTAATTTTCTACTACTTGAGAAGAAAAAGTCCTTTAAATTTTTATACTATTTGGAAATAACAAACAATAGTCTTTTTTCTTTTTTACTACAAACACTTTTTTTCACTATTTGGATAGAACAAACATCATCTCACTTATTTTTTATAAGTAATAATCTAACTACACATGTTAAATTTAATTAATAAACAGAGATAAGGATATTTTGGGAACACAAACTTCTACGATGAAGTATAACTTTTCTTATTATATGGTAGTATTATATAGTAGTATAATTTTTTTTATTAATAGACAGAGATAAGATATTTTGGGAGAAGTTTAATTTTTTCTTATTATATAGTAGTATATCTAAAAGGACATATCAAGGGTGGGTCCCCTTTTTTTTTTTTCCTTCAAACTTTTCAGTTATTTTTTATATTCTTTCATAGAAGGGGCACTATTCCGATATTTGTTCCGGACATTTCAAAAACTCTGAGATTTTGTGGGTGTACACACCATATATGCCCTGTATTGTATACAATATATTAAGAGTATCACGTTATTTCTGATTAGGCAAGGACAAAACTACAATAGGGCCTAATGTTGTAAATATGGATAATTTATCATATTTGGTTGATATCTTTTGGTATTATCATAATTGATTGATATCATATCTGTTGGTATTTATTCTCTTAATTTTCATCCTTAAATGTCAACCTCAATTGTAAGCCTATATAAAGGGCTCATCTCTAGTCTATTTACATGGTAAATAATTGTCTGTGCTCACATCAAGAGCTTTATATCACGTTATCAGCACAAATTGTTCTAGAAAATAGAAGAAGGGAGAAGGCAATTCTAGTAAAATTATATTGAAGAGAGGTAAGTCTAAATCATGTATACTTAGATTACATATTTTAGTAAAATTAAATATATGTTTAATTTATGTGTTTATAGATTGATTAGAATATAAGTTTTCTAGATCTATTTTCTCTTTCAGTTTTAAATCTATATATGTATTGAACATATTCACAATTTTATTCAAAATAAAAAATTTATTATTTTATTTATTTAGATTCTATAAGATACTAATTCACATTATTGTATATGTCTATAAGATACTAATTAAATTATAAGAGAGTACCCAAAAAGACATAATGATCACATTGTTGTATATGTGATACATATAAGACATAAATTTTTTTGATAGTGTTTCATCACATTATGGTATATGTGAAATTTTGAAAGCACTTATCAATTTTATTATTTACATAAAGATCACATTGTTGTATATGTGATACACATAAGTCATAAAATTCTTTGATAGTGTTTCATCACGTTGTGGTATAAGTAAAAATTTGAAAGCACTTATCAATTTTATTATTTACATCTAATATAATTATTTTTTTCATATAGATGTCGAGCCTTGCAAAGCTTGAATTCAAAGCTCTTGATGTGAGCACAGACAATTATTTATCATGACAATTGGATGAGAAATTGTACTTGCAGTCCAATAAGCTTGATGGAACTATTAAAAAGGAAAATAAAGTATCTTTTGAAGCAAAGGATAATGCTTTGATTTTCTTACATCATATCCATGATGATCTAAAAGCAGAATATTTATGCGAGGATGATCCATTGAATTTGTGGATATCTCTAAAGGATATATTTGACCATCAAAGGATGATAATCCTTCCGATTGTTCAAAGTGAATGGTTGAACCTAAGATATCAAGACTATAAAACCGTTAAAGAATATAATTTTGCTCTGTTTAATATTGTTTCGTCCTACGTTGTGCGAAAAAAAGTAACAGAGGCTCAAATGCTTGAGAAAACCTCATCCACTTTTCATGCAAGTAATGTGCTTTTGTAGGAATGTCACACCCCAGAACCAGAATACTAGAGAGTGGAGGCAAAAAAAACCAGCTACGTACACCAGAGTACTCAATACTCTGAGATACAGTCATAGATGTGTAGACATGTGAGAGTTTTACTCTACAATCCAACAGTCATTCCTGGGTCAAGCGTCCTAGGTGTCTCAGTCTCAAGCAAGCAACAAGTTACAAGAGGTATGATCACCAAACATATAATAGTAAGGTGTCCCAAACTATACATACATATATGATCATGAAGCTAGTTACAAAATGAAGAACTAGCAAGAGTACAATATTACATGATCAGCTCTAGCTATTATCTCGAATATGCTTTGCATGTAGGCCCGCGGGCTAGAATGTCAAGTTCCAAAACACGAGCTAAAATCGTGCTCGATGGCTAAATCCTCCAAAAATATAAGTACAAGATCAAGTGGGTGATGAAGAAGGAACCTACTCATGTCCTCGGGTGCTCCTCACGACGGTAGCTCCAAATCCATCAGGTGTCGCTGGGATACCGAGATTGCATGTAGCCAAGAAATCTCTCTAGATGCGTCTAATTTATTATTCTAATTGTTATCCTGGGCAAGTTATTAAGAATTCTTGATCGTGGTGCTCAGGAATTTTTCTTAGACATGATTTAGGACATGACAAGACTATAGTAGCTTGATAAGTACATTCAGGACAAGAGCAAGCAAATCAACCATAAAAATTTATCTTATCAATTCAGGCATTTTAGTTCAGAAAATTATAGCATGTCAGAAGTGTGTTCCGTCGAGCCACTATCAGGAGTATCGATACATGATGGATTATAAGGAATATCAGTATAAGTATGTTATCGGAAGTTCAAGATTAATAATGTCAATGCAATCCATGTTCAAAAATTTTCAGGTTCTGGCAGGTTGTCACAAATCGGGTTATAAGCAATTTAGAGAAAGCTTGCATCCATAACAATTAAGAATATGCTAAACAATAAAAACAGTTAAACCATAAGAGAAGAAATTATAAGAAGCTAAGCTACTACAAGTATCATAGGCACATGGGGTAAGCTGGTCGCATGCAAGAGTTGGCCTCATGTAACATACTGGCCGCATGGGAGAGCTGGCCACATGCAAGATGGAAAATTTCACTCCTCGGGATTCGATGAGTGACAAGCAATAAATGCAAGGTCAAAAAAGTGACTGATATGACTGGCCGTGTCAGAGGAATGACCGATGTGACTGGTCAAGAAAGGGAGTTAGAAGGAAAAGACAAAATCATAAAAGTCGTGCCAAGACGGTGCTGAGTCATATGTTCAAATAAAAGAGGAACGCATAGCTCTGGGCCACATGGATGACTCAGTCGCATGCTCCTCTTGGCCGCATACACATTTGGGCCGCATGAAATCTTTTGAACTTAGATAACTTTTCATTCAAGTTCCATGCATTTAGCCAAGGGACGCATGTGCAGATTCAGTCATGCGTCCAACAAGATGGCCGCATGCTGACTTGGAGTGAGAAGTCCAGGCCTCATACCAAGCGGGGCGCATGAAACTTCTTCATCCCAGAACAGGAAGTTTCAGCCATGAAAAAAGCTCTAAGTCTGAAAGCTAGTTTTCTCCATGAAATCCTAATTTCAAGTTCGAATCCAGCAAATTAAAGTTCAAAATCACATAAAATCAAGTGCTCATCAACATGAAACTAGTAGTTTTGGAAAATATCAAGTTTTAAGAGATTAAAATCAAGTAAACTCATGAGCACCCAAAAAAAAACTTTGAATTCAGATATACTCCTACCAAGGCATCAAAATCGAAAATAACAAGAAGTAAACATGTAGAGAAACTCATAGAGAACAGTATAAAGCAAATAAAATGAATGGAAGCTAAATAAATACAAATAGAAAGTTTTTCCTCATTGCAAGATGTACTTGTTTAAACCCACTACTAAACTACTACCACTACTACCCAAGGCAAGCTCATGGCTGCGGCTATGGTTCGGCCAATGAGAGGAGAGGAGAAAAAATGAAGAAAGAGAAGGTAAAGATAAAGAATGAGGAGGGGAGAGAAAGGGAAGGCTATATATATCAAAGGATGACGAGCACTATTCACAATTCTAAAAATTACATGAAAGTTGCTAGAAAATTCATAAATTATACGGGAAGTAATATACAACTATAACATACATAAACCAGATAAAATACAATAATACTAAAATAGTGAGACGGGTCTCACAACTCTCACCTCCTTGTTTTCCATGTAAATTGAGTTTGGGAAAACTTTCGTTTAATAACAAACAAAATATCACAACCCACACTCAAAAATTGGGCATGAGTCATAGGTACGTCCAACCTACGTCGCAACATCGGCAGTAAAACGCTGTAAAGGTCCATAATACTATCTAACAATCTCATTCAATGATATATATATATATATATATATATATATATATATATATATATATATATATATATATATATATATATATATATATATACAACCTGTCAATGGTAACTCAACTCGATAAGGAGGGCAAGATGAATATATATAGTACCAATACTCAATCACCAAACTAGAGACAGATAATGGCCCGATATCATAAACAGAAGAGAAATCACAAGTCATAACAATAACAAGTATAGAGTCTAACAATAAACATAATGGTCTCAATGTAAACAATATGCCATAATCTAAAGCTGGAGACATATCCAGTACAATAAATACTAGCTAAGGGTCTGCTATAACTATGTGTGTCTCCTCGACAACTGGTACTGGGTCTTCCTGGGCTAAGGGTGCTACCTTAGCTAGCTCTCCGTCTTGCGGGCCGTAGTAGGTAGGACACTAGTCCTCTAAATAGTCGTCGAAAAAAATATATCCAGTCAGGATTGGAGCGAAGTACAAAATTCTGAAAGCAGTTTCATATACATAGTAGAGAATATATAATAGCAATAAAAATGAATACAAGATGCACATATAACTATAAAATAGAAATATAACTGGAATAAGTAGCTAAATACGAAGGATAACTGGAAAAGTAAACACAAGGAATATGATGTGAACTGTAAATAAGAGAACTATAAAATAAGGGAACTGATGATACTACTAAATATTTTAGAGTACAAGTTCGTTACGTGGTCGGTTTGGGTTGCTCAAGTCTATACTACTGTAACTCAATTATACGTGTATCGTATAATTGGCATGCACATGAATATGCTAAAGGTTTGATCACATAACCAACTCCTACTCTTTCGTCCCGACTAATATTCATGGTTCCAATCATGACACGTTACTCACATAAATATAATATGAGCACACGAATAGATACGAGCACAAAAAATATCCGAGGCATATGATAAAGTACATGTGTAAGGAGTACCCGATGCACACGTCAAATAAATAACATCTCCTGACTCAATTCATATAATATCAGTCAGTGTAACATGGTGTCAGAATCAAGTAAAGCAGATCTAGAATATGTGATATATACACTATCAAGTATTAAAAACTAACAGAAAAATGTACTCGCCTGAGGTCCTGAGCATATTACACGAAACGGTGTCCGAACTAGTGTCACACAGACCTATATATGAAATATCATGTCATTTGGTGTAATAAAGGGATAAACAAGTTTAAATAAGTTAAAATGGGATTTCTAGGTCAAATCTAGGCTCATCTAGCCAAACTAGGTCAAGGGTTGACTTTTAGGGTCAAAATAGTCAATTTTAGTCAAAACTAGGTTATACCTAGGTTTTTCTAAGTCATACCAAGTATCTTAGCCTATACTACTTATACTATTTATACTACTTTATATATTGATATGTATCATATGTATATAGTGCAATGAATCTCCTTAATACCTAGTTTAGTAAATACCCTTTAGCCTATACTCAAAACCTTAGGCTACATTAATTTTACCCTTACCCCTACTAACTAGGTATGCCAATATATCTAGTACCATTAGGTATCCACCCCAAACTCAACTTAGTTATCGAATACTTAAATCTTAGGATACCCACAACCCTTAGCTTATATAGTTACTTATAACTACAAGTCTAGGTATCCTCAACGAATCAGTGATACACACTTGTGTATCATTGTCAAGCCCCAGTACCGGAATACGGAGACGAACATGGCCAGCTATCCCGTACAACGTGCTATACGTCGTACGACGGTCATGGCTGTCTAAGACAATGGGGTGCATGCTACAATCAAGTCTCGTAGGGTTAAAACTTTTATGTCTCAATCCTTCAAACAAGAAATAATAAGCATAGAGCATATATGATAAACCAATAAGGTATCCCAAACACTTTTTTAAAATATTCTGGAGATCAGCTGTGCAAAATAAGAAGCTGGAAGAGTAACAAAAGTACATGACAGTGATCAACTGCAGTCTGATTTAATACAATCATGCAAGGAGACTAATATTCAAACGAGCCGGCTAACAGGTGCCGGTGACTAAACGCCAAAAAGAAGTAAAAGCACAATGATGAGTAGGGAAGAAGAAAATCCACTCGCTATCCCCTGCGACCATGTTCCTAGTACGCGCCATGAATATGGTAAAGGTATGCTGGATCCTAGGATACTGGCTCGAAACCTGGCCATGCAAAACCAGTTGGGTTAGACCCAAAATAGCAAGTACCACAAAGAAAGCATGAAATGAAGAAACAAAAATCCAAGAAAAAATATATAATAATACATAGGTTCAGTGTCGTAAATTAGGTCCATGGCATATTCTAGCGCAAAGGCCCAATCCTACAACCAAACAAGGATAATGGTTGAACCATCACACTATGATAGTCCATTTTTCTAGGCTACTAACCGAATAATACAACCACAACTAAGTCCATTTTCTTTATGTCGGCCAATATCTTATACGACTTGCTAATTATGGAGTTTGAGGTTATCTCAGAAATAATACATAATAGGTATCATCAGATCACGCCAGTGCCGAACATGATCTAACCGAACTAATAGATGAATGAAATAGGTATTCACGAGATGCACCAGTTTTCTGTAGGGCCACTGCGCTAAAAATATGGTATTAGCGGTTTCAATGTTCCTATAGTAAAATAGTTGCTCGGCATAATAATAATGCACTCTAATAAGGTAGATGATATACAGTATCTGTGGTGCACAGCGCACTTAGAATGAATCTCTATGGGAAGGTTCATTGGCATGATCTCGGGGTACCATTCCCTCCAATGTTACTACCACTTTTAGTTATCTAATTAGTCCTATGTTGTGTTTAAAATTTCAAGGCGTGGTCACATGAGAATTTTCTTTAAGATGTCGTACAAAGTACGGACACGCTAGATACAAATCCATGTAAGTCAAATCTGGATTTACCCGAGCGTGTATGCAACATTCAGACAATTAATAACCTAGCCACACTTTAGTAGCTGACTCGTTTATTACGTCCGTGCTGGGGGAAACAATATATATATATTTATAATATCACGTATTCAAGAATTTCGAGGCATTCTTGATGCATAATCCAAATATAATCAGTTAACACGTGACATGATGTGTCGTACCTTGGCGCACATTCGACTTGTCTTCATTCATGATTGTGTATATGTGCATGTGTGAATAGTGTTAGGGGTTAGCATGTTGCTCCATGACAGTTTAGTTGGTTGGTGTGATTGCAAGACCCATGTTGGTGAACCTAATAGCTAGTATGTGTATATGCATGTGTGTATGATAATTAGGTTGATAAATATATTTTATGGGAATTTGATTGCTAGTAATGTGTATAACTGTATTATAGATGTTGAATGGCCATAAGTGTTAGTAGTAGGTATCCCGTATTTATATTTGACTGTATGACCCTGAGTATTAGTGAACTGCCTGCCTTGTGTTCACCAACATGCCAGCTTAGAAATGCGTTGGTGTTATATGGGATTTAGAGTTCTAGACATGTGTTAGTGAGTTGATTGTCTGATTATGCACAATATTTAAGAATATGACACCCGTGCAGTTAGACACACACTTGACCCTATTAGTTGACCAGTATCACCCTAGCGTACCCTCTGAGTTCAGTATAATTATGGTTGTGTATGTGCTAGTGTAACGACTGATGCTATATTGTATTATATTATATATATATATATATATAGGACCATTGGATCATTCTACGAGACTTCGGGAGCAGGACATTGGTATTGCCCGCTCAGGACCACAGGCGAGTACATTCTCTGAAATTTTCCGTTATTTGATAATTTCTATAATTCTAGTATTTAGAAACATTACATCTGATTCTTGACACTGTGCTACACGGACTAGTATTTAGATTGGATCTTCAGTCATGAGATGTTACATTGGTTATCGTATTGACATTGTACACGACATTGATATTAGACCTGTACATGATATATTGGACATTGCTCGTGTCGTGACATGTCATGGTTGGATTCACTGTACTAGTTGGGGGCGGGGAAATAGTTAGTAAGAAATGTGATCATATCCCTATTGTACAAGTATAGAATCATGTTAGTGTTAATCATACACCTCACGTATGATTAGCTAGGCCATATAGCTCTCGTACATGTTCTAAAGCCAATCACATATCGAAGCTACTATTTCAAATACTTAGAATAGTTACAGTTCTCCATTTTAGTTCATATACTACATTACCCCGTATATGATATTGTAGCTCTTTCTCTTCATTTCATATATGCACTGACTGTACCATATTGCCTATATTGCCTGTTCTCTTTATTTTGCCATTGCATTTATTTAATATCTTCTCTCAGTATATAACATCATCTATTTATTGTTTTATAGTTCTTATTAATTAACTGGAACTGTTATTTGGGTTGTATTTTGCTCCATCATGACTGAAAATATTTTTCCAGACTGTGACTTAGAGGACTGGTGTCCGACATATTATGGGCCACTGGAAGAGTAGCTGCAGCCTTGGACCTTGTAGCTCAGGTGTGATTCCGGAAGGTCTAGCCGGGATCACTAGTTATTCAGTTAGTTTTTTTCAGCAGTTATGGTATCGAATTTGTTTTCGGCATACTTTGAGACTTGGATGTTATTATTTTAGTTAGATTATTTTATTTAGACTTGTGTTGCAATACATTTTTTTCTTCAATATTTTATCGTGCTTTAGTTCTGTGATTGAGTATTTACATATTATATTGTGATATTTGTGTCTCCTTATGGAGTTGGATACTCGTGTGAGATTGATTAGATAATATTGTGACCTAGACAGCGTTCTACCGTCTATGCTGCGGCGTAGGCTAGACGTACCCACGTACTCATGTCCAAATTTCGGGTGCGTGTCGTGACACATTTTTAGTGGTGGCCCATGCAGATCGAGCTTCACAATTAGAGCGATGTCGTGGTAGTGTAACGACTTAGTTGTACTACTACAAGCCTGTGATAGGATCTAGGGTACATACTAGGATGAGAGCGAATACTTAATCACAACTAGGAACATTCTAATCTATTTATCTTGTTATCCTTATTCCTCATGAATATTGCTTTCTTTATAATTTTTTTTACTGTCCTCCCTTGATCATATCGCATCTATTGCCTTAATTTATTCTTTTCGGTCTGTCTTCAGGATGCCGCCGAAGACAAGGTCTTCAAGAGTGGGAGCATCAGCTTCAGAGGGGTCTGCCACCTCTCGACTTGATGAACAGATATCTGGAGTTTCTTCTCTCCCACCTGTTCCGAGGGTTGCCCCAGCTGTAATGGAGAACCTTCCTCCTCCACTAAATCCATTTTCTGGAGGTATGTCCATTGACGGGACACAGATATTTACCTTGATCTAGGGCATGGTAGATGCCCAGAGAGTGACGGCAGAAGCTAAGCGAGTTCAAGCTGAGGCTCAGAGGGTGAAAGCAGAGGTGCACCAAGCACAGAATGAGATGATGAGAGAGAGTATGAAGAACGCTCACCAGATGGCACTACAGGCAGCTTAGAGAGTTGCCCCGCAGTTTCCTGGCCAGCAGCAACAACAGAGACCAGGCACTATAGTGGACTTCAAGAGGATGATGCCTCGAGAGTTCAAGGGTATCGAAGGGATACTCTAAGCTGATGACTGGTTAGAGGATATAGAGAGGAGCCTGCGATTGGCCCAGATTCCGGAGAGCTTGCAGATAGAGGTGGCCGACAGTTAGATGTTCGATATTGCACTCACGTGGTATCGTATGGAGCCGAGACTTAATGCACAAGGACTTACTAGGGAGACCTTCAAGGAGCTTTTCAAGGAGAAGTTCTTTCCCGACGTGGCCCTGGGAGCTTTGGAGAGTCAGTTTCATGACTTGGTCCAAGAAAATACGTCGATCGATGAGTACGTCGCAGAATTCTGTCGATTGAGCCGTTTTATATCGTCTATGATTCGGGACCCAGGGGATCGAGCCCGAAAGTTTAGAAATGGGATGATGAGAGAGATTAGGTCGCGCACTTCTGGTCGTCGTACCGCTACCTTTGAGGATATCTTAATGGATGCCCAGATTGCAGAAGAGGATCTGGATCTCGGGCCTAAGAGGAGTCACAATATTTCTGGAGATACAAGTGGTAGCGCGGGACCGGCCAAGCGTCCCCAAATTCATCAGCAGTCGAGAAAGTTTTAGCATAACCCCCAACAGTACCAGGCACCGGTTCATGTTCAGCAGGAACATCAGCAGCCTCCGAGAGAGACACAACAGACTTGTTATTTCTGTAAGAAGCCACACCTTTGGGAGAGCTGTAGATTGAGGCTAGGACTTTGTTTGTACTGTGGCGATGCAGAGCATCGAATGAGGGATTGTCTTCTATTTTCTTTTCTTCCCGGACATCACGCAGCTCCAAATCATAGAGATCCAGTTAGGCCACCAACTGTGGAACCGCAGATTGCTGAGCACCCGCGAAGGGAGCCACCCCAGCAGGGTAGGGCATTTGCGATGAAGGTCGAGGAGACTGATACTACAGGTGATGTGTTAGCAGGTGCTGTTCTTATCTTTCCTTCTGTTCCTTTTCGTCTATTTGATTGATTGATTGATTCCTTAGTACCGTAGCGTGTATCAGTGATTTTCTTGTTAAAATGTAGTTAGTAGTACACTCTGACAGAGACTGCAATACCATGACAAAAGAGACCATAACCATGCATGTTTTATCTAGATTGTATATTGTATGGCTATAGGTAAGATTTTTTTAGACTTTGATTGTGGGGGTTTGACCGTAGTAAAGATTAATGAATAGGTTATAACTGGACAGAGAGAGACAAGGTGTCTTAAATTTCGAGGACGAAAATTTTCTAATGGGGGTAGACTTGTCACTACCACATTCTAAAATAGGGATAATTTTGTCATTTTTATCTATTATAAGTATTGTTTATATTTATTTTAAATAATTGCATAATATGTGTATATATATATATATATATATATATATATATATATATACATACACAGTGTTCTTTAATGCATGAGTTAGTAGACTAGACCTAGATGCCCACTAGATGAACCTCTGACCAAATTTTAGGATTATGGATTTTAATTAGTATTTATTCAGGATTAAATATTGAGGATTATAATTTATTGCGGTAATTTTATTTGATTGTTGAACCTTACCGTTGCTTCGATATTGGGAGCACTACACTAACTTTTGCCTTCCAACAAATTTTATACCCTTATCCTAGACGTGCCAGTCTTCTATTCTGACCTTTGTGTAACTCATAAATACCCTCTCTTGTGCTTCATTTTAGTCGCATAATATTCGTCACAGACGTTATTTTTAAATTCAAAATAAATTTGACTTTGTATCTTTGTGCGTTCCAATCAAAATTGGAGACACAATCTTGACCCATTTTGTGCAACCCAAATTATGACAATATTTTATTCTGAGTCTTCTACGTCAATGACACTTGTGTCCCACCTAATTTTAGTCCCATATACTTTCAATTAATTTTAGAACACTATTTATATTAATTTTAATTAAATTAGTGTAAGGACCCAACTTAACCCAAAACTAGATCCAACACCAAACCAAATCCCCATTCACACCCTCATGACTCATACTAAACACCAAACACCCTTTTCATCCATTACATCACATCAAACATGGTATTTTCCCTCATTAAATCCTAATTTCCACTTTCTGTACAATTTTCTAATTGTTAAGGACTTTTATGCAAAAGTGCAATGAGGTGTCACCATCCTATTGGTCAAGGCACATGAAGAACCAACCCCCTCCCTCATTGACCGGTCCAAATATCTCTTTTTCTCTTCCCTTTTGATTAAACACTTTCCTTCATGTTTAATCTTGGCCATCCATTCAAATGGAGCAACATCCTCACCACACACCCTCTCATATATATATATAATCCCTCATCCTAACCCCTTTCCCAATGCCAACCCCATCCCAAGGCACACATGGCCGGCCCTAATCCCTAGGTTGTCATCACCCTCTACTCCCTCATGCAAACTACCATCTTTTCATTATTTTTATCACCCTCACCAAGCTATCAACCGAAACATAACCTTAAACTATTTACCATCACCTTCACCATCACCCTCTCCATCTTCGGCCACCATTTCTGCCGGAGCAGCCCCTAACCGGCCATCCACCACCGCGTACCACGACTCCCCATGCCTGAGCAGCCCGCTGTGCACCGCCTCCTTCATCATCACTATTAACCCCATCACCACCGCCACCGACTTCCCCTTCACGCCGACCTTCCCATCAACACCTCGACCTCCCATCTCCGCCGAGCAGCCGAGCAACCCTCCGTCATCTCCATCAATCCTCACCGTAAGAGCATCTTCACCCACTGCTGCCATTATCCCCTCACCCCACGACCATCAACCGCCGGAGCCCGATTTCACCACCACTCCACAGCGCCGACCCCGACAGCAACGACAACCCCGACTCCTTCCATCCCCTCGACACCTCCGCCTCGATTACACCCATTGACACCATCATCTCCATCCGTCGGAGTATCCTCTCCGACCACCTCACCATTGCCACACCATCACCCCGACTTCCCTTCACCACAGTAGCCAACCTCCTTGACAGCCGACCACGACCTCCTCCCTCCTCCAGTCGACTACTCACCGACTCAACCTCCCTTCACCCCTCATTCCTTCGGTCATCCGTGTCGACTCCACCATCTCCTCCCATCTCCGGCTTGAGCATCCCGACTTCACAGCAGCGATGATCATCATCATCATCATCATCATCATCATCACCTTCCCCAGGTCGACCTGTCTCACCTCGCCGAAGATGACCAGCAGCAGTCTCCCTCGACCTCGTGCACGTGCACGCTAACGTGCAGGTTCGACTTGCCTTCATTCATGATTGTGTATATGTGCATGTATGAATAGTGTTAGGGGTTAGCATGTTGCTTCATGACAGTTTAGTTGGTTGGTGTGATTGCAAGACCCATGTCGGTGAACCTAATAGCTAGTATGTGTATATGCACGTGTGTATGATAATTAGGTTGATAAATATATTTTGTGGGAATTTGATTGCTAGTAATGTGTATAACTGTATTATAGATATTGAATGGCCATAAGTGTTAGTAGTAGGTATCCCGTATTTACATTTGACTGTATGACCCTGAGTATTAGTGAACTGCCTGCCTTGTGTTCACCAATATGCCAGCTTAGAAATGTGTTGGAGTTATATGAGATTTAGAGTTCTAGACATGTGTTAGTGAGTTGACTGTCTGATTATGCACAATATTTGAGGATATGACACCCGTGCAGTTAGACGCACACTTGACCCTATTAGTTGACCAGTATCACCCTAGCGTACCCTCTGAGTTCAGTATAATTATGGTTGTGTATGTACTAGTGTAACGACTGATGCTATATTATATTATATTATATATATATATATATATATATATATATATATATATATAGGACCATTGGATCGTACTGCGAGACTTCGGGAGCAGGACATTGGTATTGTCCGCTCAGGACCACAGGAGAGTACATTCTCTGATAATTTTCGTTATTTGATAATTTCTATAATTCAAGTATTTAGAAATATTACATCTGATTCTTGACACTGTGCTACACGGACTAGTATTTAGATTGAATCTTCAGTCATGAGATGTTACATTGGTTATCGTATTGACATTGTACACGACATTGATATTAGACATTGATATTAGACCTTGTACATGATATATTGGACATTGCTTGTTTATCGTGACGTGTCATGGTTGGATCTACTGTACTAGTTGGGGACGGAGAAATAGTTAGTGAGAAATGTGATCATATCCCTATTGTACAAGTATAGAATCATGTTAGTGTTAATCATACACCTCACGTATGATTAGCTAGGCCATATAGCTCTCGTACATGTTCCCAAGCCGATCACATATCGAAGCTACTATTTCAAACACTTAGAATAGTTACAGTTCTCCATTTTAGTTCATATACTACATCACCCCGTATATGATATTGTAGCTCTTTCTCTTCATTTCATATATGCACTGACTGTACCATATTGCCTATATTGTCTGTTCTCTTTATTTTGCCATTGTATTTATTTATTGTCTTCTCTCAGTATATAGCATCATCTATTTATTGTTTTATAGCCCTTATCAATTAACTGAAACTGTTATTTAGGTTGTACTTCGCTCCATCCTGACTGAAAATATTTTTTAAAACTGCGACTTAGAGGACTGGTATCCGACATATTATGGACCACAGGGAGAGTAGCTGCAGCCTTAGACCTTCTAGCTCAGGTGTGATTTCGGGAGGTCTAGCCGGGATCACTAGTTATTCAGTTAGTTTTTTTCAGCAGTTATGGTACCAAATTTGTTTCCGGCATACTTTGAGACTTGGATGTTATTGTTTTAGTTAGATTATTTTTTTTAGACTTGTGTTGCATTACATTTATTTTCTTCGATATCTTATCGTACTTTAGTTCTGTGATTGATTATTTACATATTATATTATGATATCTGTGTCTCCTTATGGAGTTGGATACTCGTGTGAGATTGATTAGATAGTATTGTGACCTAGACAACGTTCTACCGCCGATGCTGCGGCGTAGGCTGGACGTACCCACGTACTCGTGCTCAAATTCCGGGTGTGGGTCGTGACACATTTTTAGTGGTGGCCCATGCAGGTCGAGCTTCATAATTAGAGCGATGTCGTGGTAATGTAACAACTTAGTTGTACTACTACGAGCCTGTGATAGGATATAGGGTATAGCATACTAGGATGAGAGCGGATACTCAATCACAACTAGGAACATTCCAATCTATTTATCTTGTTATCTTTATTTCTCATGAATATTGCTTCCTTTAGAATTTTTTTTTACTGTCATCCCTTGATGATATCGCATCTATTGCCTTAATTTATTCTTTTCGGTCTGTCTTCAGGATGTCGTCGAAGACAAGGTCTTCAATAGTGGGAGCATCAACTTCAGAGGGGTCTGCCAACTCTCGACCTGGCGGACAGACATCTGGAGTTCCTCCTCTCCCATATGTTTCGAGGCTTGCCCCAGCTATAACGGAGAACCTTCCTCCTCCACCAACTCTGTTTCCCGGAGGTATGCCCGTTGACGGGACACAGATGTTTACGTTGATCCAGGGCATGGTATATGTCCGAAGAATTATGGCAGAAGCTCAGCGAGTTCAAGCTGAGGCTCAGAGGGTGCAGGCAGAGGCGCACCAAGCACAGACTGAGCTGATGAGAGGGGGCATGGAGAACGCTCACCAGATGGCACTACAGGCAGTTGAGAGAGTTGCCCAGCAGTTTCCTGGCCAGCAGCAATAGCAGAGACTAGGCACTATAGTGGACTTCAAGAGGATGATGTCTCGAGAGTTCAAGGGTATCGAAGGGATACTCTATGCTGACGACTGGTTAGAGGATATAGAGAGGAGCCTGCGATTGGCCCAGATTCTGGAGAGCTTGCAGATAGAGGCGGCCGGCAGTCAGATGTTCGATATCGCACTCACGTGGTATCGTACGGAGCCGAGACTTACTGCACAAGGACTTACTTGGGAGACCTTCAAGGAGCTTTTCAAGGAGAAGTTCTTTCCCGACGTGGCACTGGGAGCTTTGGAGAGTCAGTTTCATGACTTGGTCCAAGAAAACATGTCGGTCGACGAGTACGTCGCAGAATTCTATCGATTGAGCCGTTTTGCATCGTCTATGATTCGGGACCCAGGGGATCGAGCCCAAAAGTTTAGAAAGGGGTTGACGAGAGACACTAGGTCGCGCACTTCTGGTCATCGTACCGCTACCTTTGAGTATATCTTGATGGATGCCCAGATTGCTGAAGAGGATCTGGATCTCAGGCCTAAGAGGAGTCGCAATATTTCTGAAGATACAAGTGGTAGCATAGGACCGGCCAAGCGTCCCCATATTCAGCAGCAGTCGGGGATATTTCATCATAACCACCAGCAATACCAGGCACCGGTTCGTGTTCAGCAGGAACAACAGTAGCCTCCGAGAGAGATACAACAGACTTGTTATTTCTGTAAGAAGCCAGGTCACCTTTGGGAGAGCTGTAGATTGAGGCTAGGACTTTGTTTGCACTGTGGCGATACGGGGCATCGAATAAAGGATTGTATTCTATTTTCTTATCTTCCCGGACAGCGTGCAGCTCCAAATCATAGAGATCCAGTTAGGCCACCTGTGGAACCGCATATTGCTCAGCACCCGCGAAGGGAGCCACCCCGGCAGGGCGGGGCATTTGCGATGACGGTCGAGGAGACCGATACTACAGGTGATGTGTTAGCAGGTTCTGTTCTTTTCTTTTCTTTTGTTCCTTTCCGTCTATTTGATTGATTAATTGATTAGTACCGTAGCTTGTATCAGTGATTTTCTTGTTAGAATGTAGTTAGTCGTACACTCTGACAGAGACTGCAATACCATGACAAAAGAGACCATAACCATGTATGTTTTATCTAGATTGCATGTTGTATGACTGTAGGTAGGATTTCCTTAGACTTTGATTGTTGGAGGTTTGACTGTAGTAAAGATTAATGAATAGGTTATGACTGGACAGAGGGAGACAATGTGTCTTAAATTTCGAGGACGAATTTTTTTTAAGGGGGGTAGATTTGTCACTACCGCATTCTAAAATAGGGGTAATTTTATCATTTTTATCTATTATAAGTATTGTGTATATTTATTTTAAATAATTGCATGATATATATATATATATATATATATATATATATATATATATATATAGTGTTCTTTAATGCATGAGTTAGTAGACTAGATCTAGAAGCCTACTAGATGAATCTCTGACCAAATTTTAGGATTATGGATTTTAATTAGTATTTATTCAGGATTAAATATTGAGGATTATAATTTATTGTGGTGATTTTATTTGATTGTTGTACCTTACCGTTGCTTCGATATTGGGAGCGCTACACTAGCTTTTGCCTTCAAACAAATTTCACACCCTTGTCCTAGATGTGCCAGTTGTAGCGCCCCGTTCTCCCGATGCGGAGAGCGCGGCTAAGAAACACAAGTCGGTATCGTTCGATCGGGATAGATTGAATTAAGAACTCGTCCTCGTTATGGATTTGTTTCTTCGGAATCGATTCCATATTCAGTGGACTGCGCCCCAAGGATCGGCTTAGCGGCAGAGTCAGGAGGGACCTCTCCGCTGCTATCTTTTATTGCCTCGGTTTTCGATGTCGCTTGTTACTTTCGTGCTTTGAGTTGGTTTTGGGATTTGCTTGTTTTTCTTGAACGGTTTCGATGGTTTTCATTGTTTTCGTTCATTGAACTGCACTTCTATTTCGAGATTAGAAAGAGAGGAAGAAGTATTAATCGAGCTGTTCGTGTGCAGGTGAACGAACAGTAGGCGGCTTGAGAGCGGAGTCGTGAAGCGCCTCTTCCTTCTTCTTTCCAAAAATCTAAGTGAGTGGCTACCAACCCGATTAGCTAGTCCTGCTTCCAAGCTTCACAGCTAATCAATCTGCACTCTTCTATGCCCCGATCAAACGATACCAAGTAATAATAAAAGAAACCAAGATAAAAGACAAATATACTTGGTTATTATGCTTGTCAATCAAACCTGTGAACTGTTGCCTTATCGTATGCTTGTTCGTGCAAGTGTTCTATAAAACGTACTAAGTATAGAACACATCTTGTATATGCATAATTGTTCAGGGAGGCTATGCAAAATAAATCATGCAATACTGCTTGTCGTATACTCGTGTTCTTGCACTCGTGTTGCCTCAAATGCATGACTGTTAACTTGTTCATCGTGTTCGATCATGGACAACTTGTGCACAAGGTATTGGTTCTGCGGACGGTCGCTGGGGCACTGGCACCGATCCGATCCGGGCGGAACTCGTGTGTAGTCTTCGTGTTCGGGACCGGATAGCTTGCAGCGCAATCGTGTTCTCTCGTAGCATGCTATCCTTGTCCCCGGCTACGTCCATTATGGCAACCATGCCAGTGATCATCGTGTATATTTAAACCTGTTGCATACTAACTTGTGTCTTCGTGGCAGGGAAGGCATGGTAAGTATTGTGCAGGTAATTCAGACGGTCAGGTAAAATCCACCTAACGGTGGCACGTTCATTTCAGTAAATTCAATATGCTGCTTACTTGTAAATGAACTAAGACAAGATAGAAACCCACAAATATGCATGCTTCACTAAACAACGTGTTGATTGGTATAGTCAGGCTAGCTCGCCTTCACCAGCATGTTTCGATATGCTGACCCTCGTTGAAACAGGTTCTCCGCACCAAGGCGAACCGAGCGAGGAGCCGAAGTCGTCTACCCGATCCAGTCCAAGCTGTTGGCGCATCTTCACCGCACCTCGAAGCCTTTTGAAGTCCGAAGCTGCAACTCTTCATACACAAATGCAGCTCCGTGGCAAAGCCGACCTCCAGCCTGGAGGTCTTTATCATTTTGAGTTTATAAAGGGATGTAATGTACAGGACTGCTATCTCATTTTGAGTCATCTCTTGTAAGCCGTTCGGCATATTAGATAACTCGTTCAAGAGTCTGTAATAGATGTTCATTATCAATAAAGAGAACTTTTCTATGTTTCAAATCTGTGTTTTAATTTATCTGCGTACTCTGAATATGTGCTTGCTATGCAAATCATTAAAGCCTTGTGCGGGCGCAACTCCAGGCCCGCACGGCGGTCACGATTCGGGGGACGCCTCGGGGTGTGACATAGTGGTATCAAAGCACAGATTCAAAGTTCCTTAGACTTCGTGCTGGAAAAGTTCCTTTAACGATCAAATTCCTGTGCGAACTCTTGAACTCGCTAGGCCAAAATGAGATACATTCATGCAATAAGTCCATAATACATTATGATCCTAATGTAATTTACCTTCTTTTGAAGGAATGGCTCCAGCGCAATCTGCAGCGCAAACCCCGGACGAAACGCAAGGCCAAGAAAGTAGTTCGGATACTTCGGGAAGTTCAGAGAGACAGCGAGCCATGCCAAGCATCGATCCCGTCCAACGAATGTTGCAGATATTGGAGGCAAACCAACAAAGGGACGAGGCTCGCTATGAACGGGCCGAGAAGCGGGCGGAAGAGAGTCAGCTCAAGTTTTAAGGCAATATAGAAGCACGATTCTCAGTCCAACAGAAGCAGGTAGATACCCTGCAGCAGATCGTTCAGACTTGGGCATCCAACCAGTCCACGCCAACACCAGCGACTCCGGTGGAACAGCCCGTGCTTGAAGTAGAGACGCCGCAAGTTCCAAGGGCGAGGGACGTGACTGCCTTCGACTTTGGCCACTTCAAGAAAGTCTGCAACACCCCATTCAACGGGACTGAGGACCCAGTCATAGCTCTAGATTGGTTGGCCGAACTTGAAGATCACTTCACTCTGCTAGAGGTCCCCGAAGAGAAGCACGTCTCCTGCGCGCAACTACAGCTCCGCCTCAATGCGCACGATTGGTGGGACGTGCATCGACAATCTCTCCAATTTGATCACGGAGAGAAGACGATCTCGTGGACGACTTTTCGTGCTACGTTCGAAGAGGAGTTCGTACCCCCTCCAGTACAACGTCAAATGGAAAACGAGTTCGTGCAACTGAGGCAAGGCGGTATGACAGTTAAGGAGTACTCCGCCGAATTCAACCGACTCTCCAAATTCGCTAGGGCCTATTTACCTGATGCAGCGAGTCGAGCTAGAAGGTTTGAAGGTGGACTACGCCCTGCTATCCATTCGCACGTAGCCGTTCCTCAGTATCGTACGATGCGTGAAGTCATGAATTATGCCCTGTCACTTGAACCATTCTATCCTCACGTTCCTGCCGGCGCTGTGCATACCTACAATCATAAACGCCAAAGCAACGACAGAGGAAACAATGCTGCAAAGCGTCGGAACGACGGTAGTCAACAAATAAAGCATTGGAACATTACGTGTCGGTTCTGTAAAAAGACTGGACACGACAAGAAGGACTGCCGCTTGAGACTTAGATTATGCCTCGCTTGTGGACGATTAGGCCATGCCATTAATTCCTGTCCGAACCTTCCTGATCGTCGTCCCCAACGAAATAATCCCTAACGGTAAGTTCTACCCTAAGTTTCGGGATAAAACTTCCAATTAGTTGGGTAGGATGTAGCGCCCCGTTCTCCCGATGCGGAGAGCGCGGCTAAGAAACACAAGTCGATATCGTTCGATCGGGATAGATTGAATTAAGAACTCGTCCTCGTTATGGATTTGTTTCTTCAGAATCGATTCCCATATTCAGTGGACTGCGCCCCAAGGATCGGCTTAGCGGCAGAGTCAGGAGGGACCTCTCCGCTGCTATCTTTTATTGCCTCGATTTTCGATGTCGCTTGTTGCTTTCGTGCTTTGAGTTGGTTTTGGGATTTACTTGTTTTCCTTGAATGGTTTCGATGGTTTTCATTATTTTCGTTCATTGAACTGCACTTCTATTTCGAGATTTGAAAGAGAGGAAGAAGTATTAATTGAGCTGTTCGTGTGCAGGTGAACGAACAGTAGGCGGCTTGAGAGCGGAGTCGTGAAGCGCCTCTTCCTTCTTCTTTCCAAAAATCTAAGTGAGTGGCTACCAATCCGATTAGCTAGTCCTGCTTTCAAGCTTCACAGCTAATCAATCTGCACTCTTCTATGCCCCGATCAAACGATACCAAGTAATAATAAAAGAAACCAAGATAAAAGACAAATATACTTGGTTATTATGCTTGTCAATCAAACCTGTGAACTGTTGCCTTATCGTATGCTTGTTCGTGCAAGTGTTCTATAAAACGTACTAAGTATAGAACACATCTTGTATATGCATAATTGTTCAGGGAGACTATGCAAAATAAATCATGCAATACTGCTTGTCGTGTACTCGTGTTCTTGCACTCGTGTTGCCTGAAATGCATGACTGTTAACTTGTTCATCGTGTTCGATCATGGACAACTTGTGCACAAGGTATTGGTTCTGCGGACGGTCGCTGGGGCACTGGCACCGATCCGATCCGGGCGGAACTCGTGTGTAGTCTTCGTGTTCGGGACCGGATAGCTTGCAGCGCAATCGTGTTCTCTCGTAGCATGCTATCCTTGTCCCCGGCTACGTCCATTATGGCAACCATGCCAGTGATCATCGTGTATATTTAAACCTGTTGCATACTAACTTGTGTCTTCGTGGCAGGGAAGGCATGGTAAGTATTGTGCAGGTAATTCAGACGGTCAGGTAAAATCCACCTAACGGTGGCACGTTCATTTCAGTAAATTCAATATGCTGCTTACTTGTAAATGAACTAAGGCAAGATAGAAACCCACAAATATGCATGCTTCACTAAACAATGTGTTGATTGGTTTAGTCAGGCTAGCTCGCCTTCACCAGCATGTTTTGATATGCTGACCCTCGTTGAAACAGGTTCTCCGCACCAAGGCGAACCGAGCGAGGAGTCAAAGTCGTCTACCCGATCCAGTCCAAGCTGTTGGCGCATCTTCACCGCGCCTCGAAGCCTTTTGAAGTCCGAAGCTGCAACTCTTCATACACAAATGCAGCTCCGTGGCAAAGCCGACCTCCAGCCTGGAGGTCTTTATCATTTTGAGTTTATAAAGGGATGTAATGTATAGGACTGCTATCTCATTTTGAGTCATCTCTTGTAAGCCGTTCGGCATATTAGCTAACTCGTTCAAGAGTCTGTAATAGATGTTCATTATCAATAAAGAGAACTTTTCTATGTTTTAAATCTGTGTTTCAATTTATCTACGTACTCTGAATATGTGCTTGCTATGCAAATCATTAAAGCCTTGTGCGGGCGCAACTCCAGGCCCGCACGGCGGTCACGATTCGGGGGACGCCTCGGGGCGTGACACCAGTCTTCTATTCTGACCTTTGTGTAACTCATAAACACCCTCTCTTGTGCTTTATTTTAGTCGCACAATATTCGTCGCAGACGTTATTTTTAAATTCTAAATTAATTCGACTTTGCATCTTTGTGCGTTCTAATCGAAATTGGAGACACAATCTTGACCCATTTTGTGCAATCCAAATTATGACAATATTATATTCTGAGTCTTCTACGTCCATGAAACTTGTGTCCTACCTAATTTTAGTACCATGTACTTCCAATTAATTTTAGAACACAATTTACATTAATTTTAATTAAATTAGTGTAATGATCCAACTTAACCCAAAACTAGACCCAACACCAAACCAAATCCCCGTTCACACCCTCAAGACTTATAGTAAACACCAAATACCCTTTTTATCCATTACATCACACCAAACAATGTGTTTTCTCTCATTAAATCCTAATTCCCCCTTTTTGTGCAATTTTCTAATTGTTGAGGACTTTTATGCAAAAGTTCAATGAGGTGTCACCATCCTATTGGTCAAGGCACATGAAAAACCAACCCCCTCCCTCATTGACCGGTCCAACTATCTCTCTTTATCTTCCCTTTTGATTAGACACTTCCCTTCATGTTTAATCTTGGCCATCCATTCAAATGGAGCAACATCCTCACCACACACCCTCTCCTATATATATATATATATATATATATATATATATATATATATATATATATATATATATATATATAATCCCTCATCCTAACCCCTTTCCCAATGCCAACCCCATCCCAAGGCACACATGGTCGGCCCTAATCCCTAGGTTGTCATCACCCTCTCCCCCCTCATGCAAACTACCATCTCCCCATTATTTTCATCACCCTCACCAAGCTATCAACCGAAACCTAACCCTAAACTATTTAACATCACCTTCACCATCACCCTCTCCATCTCCGACCACCATTCCCGCCGGAGCAGCCCCCAACCGGCCATCCACCACCGTGCACCACGACTCCCCACGCCTGAGCAGCCCGCTGTGCACCGCCTCCTTCATCATCACCATTAACCCCATCACCACCGCCACCTACTTCCCCATCACGCCGACCTTCCCATCAACACCCCGACCTTCCATCTCCGCCGAGCAGTCGAGCAACCCTCTTCCATCTCCATCGATCCTCACCGCCTGAGCATCTTCACCCACTGCTGCCATCATCCCCTCACCCCACGGTTATCAACCGCCGGAGCCCGATTTAACTACTACTCCACAGCACCGACCCCGGCAGCAGCGACCACTCCAACTCCTTCCATCCCCTCGACACCTCTTCCTTGACTGCACCCATCTACACCATCATCTCCATCCACCGGAGTAGCCTCTCCCACCACCTCACTATTGCCACACCATCACCCCGACTTTCCTTCACCACAGTAGTCAACCTCCCTGACAGCCGACCACGACCTCCTCCCTCCTCCAGTCGACTCCTCACAGACTCAATCTCCCTTTATCCCTCCTTCCTCCGGTCATCCGCGTCGTCTCCACCATCTCCTTATATCTTCGGCCTGAGCATCCTGACTTCACAGCAGCGACGATCATCATCATCACTTTCCCCACGTCGACCAGTCTCACCTCGCCGAAGATGACCCGCAGCAGTCTCCCTCGACCTCGTGCACGTGCGTGCTAACGCGTAGGTTCGACTTGCCTTCATTCATGCTTGTGTATATGTGCATGTGTAAATAGTGTTAGGGGTTAGCATGTTGCTTCATGACAGTTTAGTTGGTTGGTGTGATTGCAAGACCCATGTCGGTGAACCTAATATCTAGTATGTGTATATGCATGTGTGTATGATAATTAGGTTGATAAATATATTTTATGGGAATTTGATTTCTAGTAATGTGTATAACTGTATTATAGATGTTGAATGGCCATAAGAGTTAGTAATAGGTATCCCGTATTTACATTTGACTGTATGACCCTGAGTATTAATGAACTGCCTGCCTTGTGTTCACCAACATGCCAGCTTAGAAATGTGTTGGTGTTATATGGGATTTAGAGTTTTAGACATGTGTTAGTGAGTTGACTGTTTGATTATGCACAACATTTGAGGACATGACACCCGTGCAGTTAGACGCACACTTGACCCTGTTAGTTGACCAGTATCACCCTAGCGTACCCTCTGAGTTCAGTATAATTATGGTTGTGTATGTGCTAGTATAACGACTGATGCTATATTGTATTATATATATATATATATATATATATATATATATATATATATATATATATATATATATATATATATAGGACCATTGGATCGTACTGCGAGACTTCGGGAGCAGGACTTTGGTATTGCCCGCTCAGGACCATAGGCGAGTACATTATCTGATAATTTCTGTTATTTAATAATTTTTATAATTCAAGTATTTAAAAATATTACATATGATTCTTGACACTGTGCTACACGGACTAGTATTTAGATTGGATCTTCAGTCATGAGATGTAATATTGGTTATCGTATTGACATTGTGCACGACATTGATACTAGACATTGATATTAGACCTTGTACATGATATATTGGACATTGCTCGTGTATCGTGATGTGTCATGGTTGGATCCACTGTACTAGTTGGGGGCAGGGAAATAGTTAATGAGAAATGTGATCATATCCCTATTGTACAAGTATAGAATCATGTTAGTGTTAATCATACATCTCACGTATGATTAGCCAGGCCATATAGCTCTCGTACATGTTCCCAAGCCGATCACATATCGAAGCTACTATTTCAAACACTTAGAATAGTTACAGTTCTCCATTTTAGTTCATATACTACATCACCCTGTATATGATATTGTAGCTCTTTCTCTTTATTTCATATATGCACTGACTGTACCATATTGCCTATATTGCCTGTTCTCTTTATTTTGCCATTGTATTTATTTATTGTCTTCTCTCAGTATATAGCATCATCTATTTATTGTTTTATAGTCCTTATCAATTAACTGGAACTGTTATTTGGGTTGTACTTTGCTCTATCCTGATTGAAAATAATTTTCCAGACAGCGACTTAGAGGACTGGTGTCCGACATATTATGGACCACAGGGAGAGTAGCTGCAGCCTTGGACCTTGTAGCTCAGGTGTGATTCCGGGAGGTCTAACCAGGATCACTAGTTATTCAGTTAGTTTTTTCAGCAGTTATGGTACCAGATTTGTTTCCGGCATACTTTGAGACTTGGATGTTATTGTTTTAGTTAGATTATTTTGTTTAGACTTGTGTTGCATTACGTTTATTTTCTTTGATATCTTATCGTGCTTT
Source organism: Iris macrosiphon (assembly GCA_036927795.1). NCBI lineage: Eukaryota > Viridiplantae > Streptophyta > Magnoliopsida > Asparagales > Iridaceae > Iris > Iris macrosiphon. The sequence continues at coordinate 27,988,600 of JAYESA010000005.1, forward strand.
AGTTCTGTGATTGAATATTTATATATTATATTGTGATATCTGTGTCTCCTTATGGAGTTGGATACTCGTGTGAGATTGATTTGATAGTATTATGACCTAGACATCGTTCTACCGTCGATGCTGCGACGTAGGCTGGACGTACCCACGTACTCGTGCCCAAATTTCGGGTGCGGGTCGTGACACTTGGAATTAGCGAATTTCTCATTTGTTCAACGAGTGAACACACAAGGAGTTCAAGGATGAGCTCAAAAACACTTGTGTAATGATAGTCATGCGTCTAACAAGATGGACACATGTTGGTCAGTATGCAGCGAAAGCTCAGGCCGCATAGCTCTCTCAGGCCGCATAGCTCGCTGGCCGCATGAAGACTTCATCTTCTCCAAATTGCAGGTTCGGCCATGACGAAAACTCCCCAAAACTAAAATCTTGTTTTGTCCATAAAATCCTCATTTTAAGTACAAATCGAGTGAACCAAAAGCCAAAATATTTTAAATTAAAAGCTCTATCAAAACCAAGAAAAACTCATGAAATCCATAAAACCCTAAGTTAGAAATATAGATCTACTCAAAATCACCCATCGAAACATAAAACTCAAAGTTCTAAAAGTGCTTAGAAATACATAACGAACATAATAAAATAACAATATGGAGGTTTTCTCTATTTCTCATGCAATTTGTATTTGTCTATGGAAAGGGGAGAGAAAACACAAGAGAGAGAAAGGGAATGAAGTAATAAAGAGAGAGAAGGAAAATAAAATATGAACCAGGTTAAACCAACAAATGTGTCTAGTCTCCATGCACATGCAGCCAAGCTAAAATATAATACGTTCTAAATACGTATATCGGGAACGGAGAGTGACATCTCTATCCACCTTAGAAAATTTTTGTCCTCGGAATTCGAATCCAAGCAATAGCTAAAAAACTCAGGACAAGCACGATACAAATCTACTATCAACTACACATGCAAGAAATATCATCATAACACATATAGGTGATCACCTGATCACAGAATTCGATATATGAAGGCACAAGAAAGAATATACCTTCTTAATCGAATAGGTGCGGGTACCAGGGCCGAATATCGTCCTCGTGCTCCCATGTCGATTTCCCTAGAGAGTGATGGCCCCAAGCAACCCGGAAAAGAGAAATAGTACAGTTCTTGAGCACCTTCTCCCTTCGGTCGAATATGAATACGGGTTGCTCCTCGTAAGATACGTCGGTACCAACGACTAATTCAGAGTGATAAAAAATTTGACTCAAATTCGAAATATACCTACGCAATTGAGACACATAAAATACATCGTGTACCTCACATAACAAAGTTGGAAGGGCAAGACGATAAGCAATATGGCCTACCCGCTCGAGAATATCAAACAGATCTATGTATCGCGGACTAAGCTTTCGGGAACCCCGAATCTAATGACTCCACGGGTAGGCAAAATTTGTAAGAACACGTGGTCGCCGACACAAAACTCTAAAGGTCTACGATGCCGATCTTCTCAATATCGATGCCTATCTTGTGTAAACCAAAGTCGCTCTCTAATCTGCTTGACAATCTCTACTGTCTGTGTGATCATTTCAGAGCGCTTGCATCTTTCGCTCACCAATGTCTTCCCAAACCAACGATGATCTACACTTTCTGCCGTATAGTACTTCGAAAGGTGCCATCTGAATACTAACCTGGTAACTATTGTTATACGAAAATTCTACCAAATGAAGATAATTCTTCCAAGATTCACCAAGGTCTAAGGTACAGGCTTGTAGCATATCTTCCAAGGTCTAAGGTACATGCTCGTAGCATATCCTCCAAGGTCTGGATGATTCTTTCTGATTGTCCGTCTGTCAGGGGTGGTAAGCTGTGCTGAATCTTAACTTGGTGCTCAAACTCTGATACAAACTTTTATAAAAATATGAAGTAAACCGAGTGGCTTGATCTGACATGATATTTACTGGGACACCATATTATCTCACTATCTGTCGCATATACATTTTATTCAATTATTCTGTAGACTGTCCTACTCGAAAAGGAAGAAAGTGAGCTACTTTTGTGAGACGATCCACTATCACCCAAACTGTATCTCGACCAGTCGGTGATCTAGGTAAACCAGTCACAAAGTCCATCGTGATGTGTTCCCACTTCCACTCTGGAATAGGAAGCGGCTGTAGTAATCCTGCCGGTCTCTGTTATTTTGCCTTCACTTGCTGACATATCAGACATCGTGATATGAAGTACGCTATTTTTCTTCATTCCGTTCTACCAAAAGTTTTGCTTAATATCTTGGTACATCTTCGTGCCTCCCGGATGAATGGAATATTGGAAACTGTGTGCTTCAGTCATAACTTCTTGCCGAATATCCTCGCTTGGTACGTATAGACAATTCCTAAACCTTAGCGTTCCATCAGTATGTATTGCCACCTCCTTTCGAAGACCTAACTCACATTCTTCTCGTCGCTTTTGAATATTTAGATCCTCTGCCTGAGCTAGTTTGATTATATCTACCAAAGTTGATTGAATCTATAGGCTAGCGTGAACTACTGTACTCTGTGGGAGTACTATCTCGATACCCATCTCTCGTAAGTCCTCTAGAATGTGCTTCTGAGTAGTCAACATAAATTTGCCATATCTTCTCCTAAGTGCATCAGCTACTATATTAGCCTTTCCTGGATGGTGCTGAAGTTCTACGTCATAGTCTTTCAACAACTCTAGCTACCTTCTTTGCCTTATATTCAGGTCCTTCTACGTTAATACATACTTCAAACTCTTATGATCCGTGAATATTTCTACTCGATCGCCATATAAGTAGTGCCTCCATAACTTAAGTGCGAACACTACTGTTGCTAACTCTAAGTCGTGAGTTGGATAGTTCTTCTCATGATTCATGAGCTGTCGAGAAGCATACGCTATCACTCTCCCTTGCTGCATCAAAATATATTCAAGTTCTTTGTCAGATGCATCAAAGTACACTGTGAGTCCTCCGGAGCCTGCTGGAAGAGTAAGGATTGGTGCAGAGATTAACTTCTTCTTCAACTCTTCAAAGGCTATCTGATATTTTGCTGAACATATAAACTTAACTTTCTTGTGTGTCAACTGAGTCCATAGTATCGAGATCTTAGCAAAATATGACACAAATCTCCTGTAGTATCCTGCCATGCCCAGGAAACTACACATTTTTGCTACTTTCTTCGGGACTGGCCAGTTCTCTACTGCATCTACCTTCTTGAGATCAACTGACACGCCTGCTCCAGAAATAATGTGCCCAAGAAATGATATATGTTCCAGACAAAACTCACACTTACTAATGCTTCGCATATAATTGGTGCTCCCTCAAAGTTTGCAGCACAATCCTGAGATTTTCTTCATGCTCCTCCTCATTACGAGAATACACCAGGATGTCATCGATGAATACTACCACAAATTAGTGTAAGTAGGGCATGAAAATACGGTTCATCAAATCCATAAATACCGCTGGAGCATTAGTCAGTCCGAATGGCATAACTAAGAATTCGTAATGTCCATATCGTGACTAAATGTTGCCTTTGGTATATCCTGCTCCCGGACTCGCACCTGATGATATCCTGATCGTAAGTCTATTTTAGAAAAGACTCTTGCTCCACTAAATTGGTCAAACAAATCATCAATCCTTTGTAATGGGTACTTGTTCTTCACGTCACTGCATTCCACCGCCTGTAATCCATACATAACTGCGTCGATCCATCCTTCTTCTTCACCAATATCGCTGGTGCTCCCTATGGTGATCTACTAGTCTGAATAAATTTTTTTGCTTTTATTTCTTCCACATGTCGATATAACTGATCAAGTTCTATTGGTGACATTGGGTACACCTTTTGGGATACCGGTTCTGCTCCTGGCATCAACTATATATAAAACTCTACTTCTTTGACTGGGGATAATCCGGAAAGCTCGTCCGAAAACACGTCCATGGACTTTTCAACTTTCATGGGCAACATGTTTTCTTTCTTTGCTACTCTTGCCACTCCTCTTTTTTGCTAGTCTCTTGCTATTCTGTTAAGGACAAACTCTTCTAGACCGGGGATTCTAAACAACACTCTACCCTCACGACAGTCTATAGTTGCATGACTGTCTCTTAGCTAGTCCATGCCTAAGATAACTTCAAAGTTACCCATAGGGAACTCGATCAACTTTGCTGGTAATAAATGCCCACATACTACGACTGGACATGCTAGGCACACCCTACTAACTTCTACGATCCCATTGCTAGTGAGTATATTCAGCCTCATTGGAAATGCTTCAAACTTTAATCTAATACGTGTCGCATATTATACTGATATAAATGAGTGCGAAGCTCCAGAATCAATTAAAGTTATGACAGTAAAGGTTGTAACAGAAATATTACCTGCCACTATGTTGCCCGACGCCATAGCTTCCTCCAAAGATAAGGTAAGTGCTTGCCTTTGACCTTGTCGAGCTCCCTGCTGCTGTCTTCCTTTCCGCCGTAGTTGCTACCCCTACTGTAAAACTCCTAATTTTAAAACATATTATAAGTATTTAAATGAATCATTTAATTTAATTGCATTATTTCGTAGTATATTAAAAAATATAAATTTATTGAATTTAATTATTAGGTAAAGATGCATTTAGAATTTATGGGCAAAACTATTATTTTTTATTTTAATTTATTTTAAGGAACTTTGTAGAAGGATGAGAGAAATTTAGAAAATACTGATAAATTTTTTGTGGCATTTTTATACCATACCATACCATACCATACCATATATATATATATATATATATATATATATATATATATATATATATATATATATATAATTATATATAATAAGTAAAAGAATAAAGAAAAGAAAAGGAAAGAAAAGAAGAATAAAAGAAAAAGAATAATCACTAAACCCTTAAACTAACCCTAACCCACTGCTAATCTATTTCTCCCGCGCGAGTAGCAGACCGCTGCACCCCAGAACCCGCGACCCGCAGTATCCCGAACCCCTCTACTCTATATATACATACACTCTTTTGTTATAAACCCTAACCCTAAACCTAACCTAGCCACTCATCATCTCGGCGCCGACCTGACGCCGACTTCCCAACGCCGCCGACCTCCACCGCCCGGGACCAGCGTCGCTACCGCGTCCGCCACCCACGTCCGCCACCGCGCGAGCGTCGCGACATAATTTGACTGTGACGTGCCATGCTTCCCGCACAGTTTTTTGTTCCATCTCGCGACCGATTTCTGAACCGTCTTCACCGGTATGTTCACGACCTATCCCTCTTCCAACTCTGTATATTAGTTTCCTTCGAGCAGCGCTTAAAACTAGGTAGAAATTGAGGCCAAGTTGGAGAAAAATCACGATCTTTTAACTACAGAAACTGTTGCGATGACCCATGTTTAAGGACCAATATCTCCCACCACAAACATCCAAACTTAAATTTTCTTTTTGCTATGTGAAGACCATGTAACCGAGATTATTTTCTGTTAGTTACATTATTTTATTTTTTGTTATATGCAGAAATAAATTGGGTTAAAAATCATGAAAAAGTTGTTCTTAAAACTCTAGAATTTGCGATACGGAGTGCGCCCTACCATACGGGACCGCCCTATCGCATACCAATTGTACCGAAAGGCGCATATGGTATATCTTGACGTGTGAACTTTTGTAAAAACTGATTTGGACGTGTGTGCGCGTCGGAATCAACCCGTATTCGTGAAAAGGCCCTGTATTGTAATTTTTTGTAAAATATCGCACCATTTAGTGTACGCTCGTCGGAATGCGATAAAACTTACGCCATTGGATTAGTAGTATCACGCTGGTTTTGTGACCTAAATTTCATACGATTCTGAGATAGTTGACTAAGCCATCTATTTGCGGGCCATACGATTGACTTTTTGGGCGAATTTGTGTTTGAGTCACCGGAATCCAAAATTGGATATACCGTTGAGTTCGTGTTAATGTTTAGAATTTTTTGACATATAATTTGTCCCATTTAGATACCTTTACTCCTGGCACACATTTCGGTGCAAAGTGGGCCACATGAGGACCCCGCTTTGACCCAAAATTACCGTTTTGCCCCTGTGTCCAAATTTGGACGAAAGGGTAGTATTTTTTAGCTATCTCGCTGATTCTGGAAATGTTGGTGATGTTTATTTTAGTATCCGGAGACGTTTATTCGGAGGCCTTAGTTTCTGATCCTGTGTACTTGACGTCTGGACGCTTACACTATACAGATTGCTTGCCAGACAAGTATACATTGCCAATGTACTATGATTTATATTCCATATGATGCACTTATTTTATTTTTGTCATTTAGTTCATATACTTTAACTGCTATATAAAATACGCGTCCTAGAATAACTTGGGTGCAATGACGGTAACGTCGTATTTTGTTTTTATTATATATATGCATGTTGACCTAGTTTATGAGACCACCCTATTATTATGAGGCATCCTTATGTTTCATTGGCTATGGCACTATTATTACACGAGTATGAGTCACATGTAGGACACAAACTTGCGTACTCGGCTGGCCACTGGTACGTATAGGTCGTGCGACGGATAGGGATAACCGTTGATAAAAAATTTGCATGCTAGAAGACTTGACAGTTATTTAGAGGTATCATCGTGTCATAGATGTGACATGCTTAGAGCATGGGATAGAGAGAACAACAAGTAAGGCGTTTGGGATCCTTTGCACTTTTCTTGTGTAACCCGTACGCTCCGCCGGAGATGCGCGGTCATGATGACCACTATATATTATATATTATCAGGCAGCCTCTGAGGTTCAAAAGACGTCATGATTTTTAGGCCCCATGAATCTCCGAGAGAATCATGCCAATCCTATTTTAGCCAGATATCCCACTTGTTGGAAAGTTGTTCTCAAACTGCATTCACATAGATGGTTAGACGACCCTTGGATGTTTATTTTTAGTACTTTATTGGCATATTTATATGTATCTTGTTATGTCCCTCTGAGGACCTGGTCCTTTTCCAGGTATAGACTTGCAAGAGTATCCACAGGAGTACGGATCCGGACCTGACGCTTCATACCAGACTGAGGAGGTCTTACCTTTGGAGTACCTTTGATTCATTGCAGCTGATGGATATTCTAGTTGCTATTTCTTTGTGGATATTTATCTTATATTAGAGTTGATCTCTTCTCTCATTTAGTAGTTTTTAGTATAGTCGATTGGCAGTGGATTTATTTCCATCCGACTATCATACTTTGAGACTTCATATTTGAGATTCAGTTATTTATTTTCTATTTTTTTATTTGTGCTGTGGATGAGATATAGATTGCGTTTGACTTGTTGACAGTATATTACCACTTGTAGATTTGATATTCATGTACATCGTACGTGTGTGTTATGATCTTCCAACATATTAGAGTTTCATATACATACGGCTGGCGTGTTACGTATTCCTAGTCCTACGTATTTTGGGACTGGGGTGTGACATATTTTTAGTGATGGTCGATGCAGGTCCTGAATATATTTTATCGGTTATGTTACTGTACCGAACAAGCCTGCGTATAGGAATAGAGTATAGGATCTCATCCATGCTTGACTAAAACTCATCTTCCCTTCCAACTTCCTATTTAAATGCTTGCATCCTGTTTGATTCCTGTACTTCTTCTAATCGTTCCATCCACCTCTTGCAGAGAGATGGATTCATGTAGTGGATGTACTGCCGCCGGAGGTGACACACCTTCAGGAGTCAATGGCCAAACTCGAGGGGACACCTCGACGACTCCTAGATTTCTGGGGCCGGATGGACAGACTCACAACCTAGTTCCATCTGATCCTTCCGCTTCACCTAATAGGATTTTTTCGGCTTTATCGACACCACAGGATGGCCAGACACAGCTGTTAGAATTCTTCCAAATGATGGCTCAGGAAAAGAGACAGCAGGCTGCCGCACTAGCTGTAGAGCAGAGGCAGCAAGCGGCAGAGCATAGGCAAGAATTTCTTAGCTCAGTAAATATGAGTTTTTCTTGGACAAAGTTTTGTTTCTTGGGCATGTCGTTACGGGAGATGGTATTTTTGTTGATCCAGAGAAAATATCGGCAGTCGAGACATGGCCCGTTCCTAAATCAGCATCAGAGGTGAGGAGTTTCCTTGGACTTGCGGGATATTACCGACGGTTCATGGTGTAAAACCCCTAATTTTTTTTACCGTATTAATTATTTAATTGATTTATAGCATTTAATAGCTAATTAGAAGTAATAAAATTTATTTAATTTTTTATTTCGAGGTGATCGTGCAATAGAGGATTTATGGAGCAATTATAATTTTTTCTTAATTATTTTCATGGAGGAGACCCTGTGGACAGTTGATAGATTTATTGTATGCACCAATATAAATTCCTCGAATTATATATATATATATATATATATATATATATATATATATATATATAGGTATATATATATTTATATATATAAAGTTTATTAATAGAAAAAAATAAAAGAAATAGTAGCAAATAATATAATAATAATAATAATAATAATGTTAATAATAATAATTATAGAAATAATAATAATAATAAGTAATAGTTATAATAATATTAGTAATAATAATAATAATTATGTTATTATTATTATTATTAGTAATAATAATAATGTAATTAAATAAGAAATAGAAAAGAAAAAGAAAAGAAAAGAAAAGAAAAAGAAATGGAATAAAGAAAAGAAAAAAATAATGCACCCAAACCTAAAAGTCAGAAACTAAAGCCAATCCCTCAGCTAACTTCCCGTCCCTTAAAACCTATAGCCCAGACCAACCCCCGCGCGAAATACTCAGCGCCCCCCGCGCGTAACCCGCCCCCTCTTTCTCAACTTCTCTCTGTATATATACTATAACCCCAAACCCAAACCCTAGCTCCCTCCTCCACGAACCCGTGGCGCAGGCCATCGCCGTCGCCGACCGGAGCGCCTTCCCAGGCCGCCGCCGCCGACCGGAGCGCCACCCGCAGCAGCCGCCGCTCGCACGGCCGCACGTCACCCGCGACAGCAGGAAATCGCAGCTACGAAGCCCTGTTCCCACGCTGTTTTATGCCACCTCGCTCGACCAAACTCGACCCCGTCTTCGCTGGTATGATCCCCACATATCCCTCTCTAAATCCCGTATATTAGTTTTCATCGTGCAGCGCGCAAACCTACATAAAAATCGACGCCAAGTCGAAGAAAAACGACCACTTTTAATTTCAAAAATTCTGTTGCGATGTCCCAGTTCAAAGGCTCGTATCTCCCACCACATGGATCCAAACCTAGAAATCATTTTTGCTATGAGAAGACCACCTAACCTAGATTATTTTCTGTCAATTACATTAATTTATTAGACGTTATATGCAGAATTAAATTAGGATGAAAATCTCGAAAAACCTATTTTTTCCAACCTTCAAATTTGTGATACGGAGCGTGCCCCGCCAAACGGGACCGCCCCGTCGTGTACCAAGGGAACCAAAAGGTGCGCACGGTATACCCAGATATGTGAACTTTCATAAAAACTGGTTCGGACGCCTATGAGCGTCGAAATCAGCCCGTATCCGCGACAAGTCCCCGTATCGCAACTTTTACAAAACCCTGTGCCATTTAGTGAAAGCTCATCAGAACGCGACGAAACTTATGCCACTAAACTCGTGGTATCGTGCTGGTCCTGTGACCCAAATTTCACGTAATTCTGAGACAGTTGACCAAGTTGCCTATTGGCGGGCCCTACGGTTGACTTTTTGGGCAAATTTGTGTTCGGCTCACCGGAATCTAAAACTGGATGTACCGTTGAGTTCGTATTGACGTTTAGAATTGGTTTGACCTATAATTTGTCCCTTTTAGAGACCTTTACCCCTGGCACACTTTTCGGTGCAAAGTGGGCCACAGGTGGACCCCACTTTGACCCAAAATTATCATTTTGCCCCTGTGTCCAAATTGGACGAAAGTGTAGTATTTTCTAGCTATCTCACTTATTCTGGAAATGTTGGTGATGTCTATTTCAGCATCCGAAGACGTTTATTCTGAGGCCGCAGTTTCTACTCCTGTGTGCGTGACATCTGGACGTTTACACTTTGCAGCTTTCTTGCCAGGCAAGTATACCTTGCCAAATTATTACAGTACTTTGCATGCTATTTATATTTATATTTTTGTATATTTATTACATTTTTGTATATTCATTGCATGTGTAGTTTCTTTCCGTCATTACTATATATTAGATATGTTGACACACACATGACACTTAGTATCATGAGAGGACAATCATTAGGCGTATGGGCTTTAACCACTCTGGTAAACCGTAGTATCTAGCTCGCACTACGGGAGTGTGTCGCGCTGGTCGCTACCCCCGCGGTATATCGATTTCTGGAGTCACACGCTGGTCGCTACCCCCGCGGTATGCCAATTTTTGATGTCCCCTGACGTGTGTGTGAGGTGTGAGGTTTAGATCGAGTAGCCTACCCTTGTCCATACGTTAAAAAGTTGTCCTCATTTGCATTCATATAGATTGTCTTGTACATCATACTTATATATTTTTAAATATTATGCATGTTTACTGTATTCAATTGGCATGCTTCTATGTATCTTGTTATGTCCCTCTAAGGACCTGGTCCCTTGCCAGGTATAGACGACCAGGAGTATCCGCAGGAGTACGGGCCTGAACCTGACGTATTATTTTCTGCCGAGGAGGTCTTACCTTCTGAGCATCTTTGATTATATCTAGCGATGGATTCTTCTTAGTTGATACACTTCTGTCATCACATTATTTTATATTGGAGATTTTATACTCCTATCTCATTTTAGTTTTGGATATAGTCTTTGGTAGTGGATTTGTCTCTACCCGACTATTATTTTGGATATTTCAGACTCATTATTTTAGTTTAGTATTTCTTTTTTATGACTTGTTGTGTGGATGAGATTAGCATATCGGTGACTTGTGACACTATATATACCACATGTAAGTTTATATTCATATTACAGCGTACGTGTGTATTATGGTATCCATATATTGGAGTTGCCATATACATACGGCTGGCATGCTTACGTGTTCCTAGTCCTACGTATTTTGGGACTGGGGCATGACATGTTTTTGTGGTGGCCCATGCAGGTCGAGAGCATATTGTATCGGTTATGTTACTGTACCGAGCAAGCCTGCGCATAGGATTAGAATATATGATCTCATCCACTTAATTATCACCTCTCTTGATTCTATTTTGCATTCTCATTTGATTGCTTGCATTACATCTTGCTTGATCCTTTCTCAACGTCAATCTTCTCTCGTGCTTGATAGGGGTTAGAAAGATTACTTGTACTAGGTATATACACTCTAGTATTCAATAACACTACTAGTTAAATTTTTGTAAGTTTGATAATATGCCTAATAACCTAGTAACACATAGTCCTGTTGACTCATTAATGAAGTATAAATGAATGACACCAACTGTAGACTTGCATAAAAAGATAGTGTTTACCCAGACTGTAGAACTTAGAGGCCCATACACCCATTTGGTCGACTAGAGACCTTGACAAGGAGTTATTATAAAAACTGTAGAGGCACAACACCGATCTTCTTGGTAAACTTAGATTATTCTGTACCTTCCTCCATCATAATCAAGCGTACTTATATTTTTACTACCTCGACTTATGCTGCTATTATAGCCTAGTTTTGTAAGCTTATTCTTTTATTATGCTTGTTCATGACATATGTATTATTAGGGGCCCACACTAATACATTGTCTAAATCAGAATCGGTGTATTATGGTCTGATCAACCATAGTGCACTTGGTTCGCTCTTTGTATCACTACTTTATGTGTATTGAGATATAGTTGACTCAACTTGTTAGACAAATATGCTTGCCCTCTAGACTGGTCAGGACATATCATGTCAGGTACATAACTGTTCTGATATGAACATGTATATAGGAATTTACCAAAATAAGATTTCAATCCACAACTGCCTTAGCAACTCCCTTTCAAAATTCTTTAATCCCTTTGAATCCTGTACTTGTATTCCATCACCCCTCCTTGAACTCTTTATTGTTGTTTTCCGTCTTCTCCTATTTCGGAAAGATGAACGTTCGTGCTTAGTATAAGTTTGATACACGGATAGTACTAGATATACCCCATAGGCCAAGCACTCATGATGACAAACAAGAGAGCGCAGGCACATGAAGTCGTAAATACGTGTACGACCTTAGTTATATTTGTCATTGCATACTCATGACCCCCTTTATGACACGAGATCTTAGATGTATAAATAGACGTAGAATTATATATAAGATAGTTTAGCATATATGAGGATGTATTGATATTCTACTCAGATGTCATACACGCAATGCTAATAGATGACACGCGTAGCAGCAGTAGTATTCTCTTCCTATCACCATCTCGCCCTCTTGGGTGTCTCATCTTCTCTTCTCTATCCATTCCGTATCTCGTGCTTAACTCTTCCTATTATAGTCGTATCCTTTCGTGCCATCATGAATTGTTTGAATTACTTCAACCTCACCCTTGTATTGTTAGTTAAAACATAAATGGTTTAGTAAATGATTAAATAACTAAAAGAATGAGTTCTTAATAAATACCCTTATGTATATGCACTATAGCAATATCTGTATTCCTTTATTAATTTAACCCTTAAGTAGCATCATTTAGCCTAATAGAAATTTGTTAGATTGTTTGAAATAGATTATACTCCTAATAGTTTTATAAAGTTAGACAAGACCTAAAGTGTTGCCCTAAAATGTAGACTATGCCTAGGAAAGAGTTGAAGGCAATTGTTACGAACTGACAACTATGAAAATTCGCTGGCGAAGTAGCGACAACTACAGCTAGACCGTTACAGTAAAGTAGTCGAAGTATTTGCAGACATATTGGACATGTGGCATGGCAGTATTAGACTACGATACTTGACGATTACAAAGAAAAATCATAGTTATGAGATTCCAGACATGTATCCCAAGATTCTCGACCCAATAAATAAATTCGTCTTACAACCTAGACAATAGCCGCAAGAGACTTTGACTACTAGTAGAATTCTTGTAAGTTGGGTAGTGTAGATGAGTTAGAAATAGAATAGTGTATGGACAATAAATAAGGAAGTGTTAGAATGGCAAACCATGACTTCTAGGAAGCACTGCTAGATAGCAATGTAGTGTAATAGCTATAGTAATTATTATGAATATGGGTTAGTGCCAATTTCGAGGACGAAATTTTTGTAAGTTGGGTAAAATGTAAAACCCCTAAATTTTTTTTTACCGTATTAATTATTTAATTCATTTATAGCATTTAATAGCTAATTAGAAGTAATAGAATTTATTTAATTTTTTATTTTGAGGTGATCGTGCAATAGAGGATTTATGGAGCAATTATAATTTTTTCTTAATTATTTTTATGTAGGAGACCCTGTGGACAGTTGATAGATTTATTGTATGCACCATTATAAATTCCTTGAATTATATATATATATATATATATATATATATATATATATATATATATATATATATATATATATATATATATATATAGGTATATATATAAAGTTTATTAATAAAAAAAATAAAAGAAATAGTAATAAATAGTATAATAATAATAATAATAATAATAATAATAATAATAATAATGTTATTATTATTATTATTAGTAATAATAATAATGTAATTAAATAAGAAATAGAAAAGAAAAAGAAAAGAAAGAAAAAGAAATGGAATAAAAAAACAAATAATAATAATAATAATGTTATTATTATTATTATTATTAGTAATAATAATAATGTAATTAAATAAGAAATAGAAAAGAAAAAGAAAAGAAAAGAAAAAGAAATGGAATAAAAAAAAAACAATCAACCCAAACCTAATAGTCAGCAACTAAAGCCAATCCCTCAGCTAACTTCCCTTCCCTTAAAACCTATAGCCCAGACCAACCCCCGCGCGGAATACTCAGCGCCCCCCGCGCGTAACCCGCCCCCTCTCTCTCAACTTCTCTCTCTATATATACTATAACCCCAAACCCTAACCCTAGCTCCCTCCTCCACGAACCCTTGCCGCCGTCGACCACCTTCCCAGGCCGCTGCCTCCGAACGGATCGCCACCTGTCACGCCCCGATCTCCCGCAGGCAATCGGCCGTTCCCGCTAGGCGGGAATCACCCTCGCCAGCGCTCCCGCGGAACGATCGCTTGACCCATCCGGGCGTGATGCCGTACGAGCGTGAACCGCCCCCGTGCAAGGCCGTGATTCATTGGCTGGCGGTAAGAGTTCTAAGCCACAGAGTCACACAGATTATTCGAGTGCAGCGGAGTCATGAACGCATAGGCGATCGGTAACAAGTTTTCTGAGTTGACAAATATAGCGGAAGCATTGAAACACAAGTTGAAGTAAAGCAAGCTCTTTTATTGATATGAACATGTGTTACAGGCGGCGTATAGCCGAGATTACAAGTCGCTCAAGCCTCTCTCTCTGAAACAGTAAAAGCGTGCCAAGTGGCTACAACTGTGGAATGATTGTACAGGCGATATTCAGGCTATGTTCACAATATTATGTCTTGTATATGTGCTTCAGTCCCGGATGCACCGTTGCTTCGGAGTGATGTCCACGCCTTAGCACGTACGTTGGAGGCGTCCGCACCGAACGAGGTTCTCTCGCACCCTGCATACAAACTGGTGGATTATTAGTACATTGAATGCACTGGTAGGGAAGCTACTCGCCCGCTCGACAAATCCAAACACGTAATACATGTTTTGTACACAACTATTAAGTTGTCTTTCTAGTTGCCTTAGGATCAGTTTCATGCAAATATTGAATAGCCTAACGTGTCGGGCAGTGCACCGTGCGATGTTTGAGAAAACACGGCGAGACTTACCAACTTACCATCTCCTTCCCTGTCCAAGGCAAACATTGAGGCAAACATGTTAATTCACACACGACAAGTATAAGCATTCAGGAGGCAAGCATATACAAACACGAGGGTCATTTTAACAGGATCGTTCAGGTGTTTAGTTGTTCTTGATGTGATGCAGTGACTCGCACGCGGATAGCCGCTAAGCGAGGATGACTTATCTATATGAACAGGAGTCGCTGGCATAGCCATAAAGGACAATAGTCACTGGAGGTAATGGTATGCAGCAAAGTTCAAGGGGCGCTACATACCATCCCGTCCAGCACAATGGACTATACAATATGGTTCAGTCACTGGAGAGAATGGTATGCAACGAAAGAACAATGAGCGCTGCATGCCATCTCGTCCAGCACAATGGACTGTACAATACGGTTCAGTCACTGGAGAGAATGGTATGCAACAAAAGAACAAGGAGCGCTGCATGCCATCTCGTCCAGCACAATGGACTGTACTATAACGTGAGTTCCATCCGGACCGGATCGGTCCCAGTGCCCCGGTGACCGTCCGTGGAACTATACCTCATTTCCGAGTTGTCCGCGACATACAATCGTTGGGTCTTTCCAATTATCACGAGATACACGAGAACAAGAGTGCACTAGAACAAGAGAACACGAGTGCACACAAGAACACGAGTGCAAGAGATACTTGAATCATGATTCTGTACAGTGATTAACTTGTCTTGATGCATTCCCCTGGTTCGGGGTTGCCTGGTGACCTAACGGTCCCGGATACTTGCAGGGTCAAACATGCACGGAACGACTACTTAGTAGTCTCCCGGAGTTGGATGAAAACAAGGCAACATTCAAGCAGACAAGCATACGTTTTCTAAGGAACATAAGCAGGCACGTTGCTCGGACCCGAAGGTAAGCCGAGAGTTGAAACCGTTAAGGGACTTAGCATGCGAGGGTCTGAACATATATAAGCAGTATTTCATTTTCCATGTTCTAGCAAGCAATACAAGTTGGGATTATTCTCTTAGCTAGGTGCGTTGGATTTATTAGCATGCAGGGGGTGAATCACCTAGCGACTAGCATAAATATTCCAGATTTTATGTGTGCTGGCTAAGCAAAGACAAGTTTACCGTAGCCACCCACCTTAGCGATGATTCGCCTCGGTAGAGCGATACGTCAAGCGAGCCTCTGAAAGTCCCAGCCGGATTCCTGTAGGGACAAGTCTGGATATCTTTTGCTTCTCTTTTGAGGCAAGGCGGGTCGGGACAGTTGAACTATTGCCGTTTGAGACGGCAGTCCGCTTGAGCGGAACGGGGTGTTACATCCTACCCAACTTAGAAAAAGTCTCATCATCGAGACTTACTAAGGACAAGCAGTGATCTAGGGTTGAGGCAATCCTAGACAAGTCGTTGCACTTGTTCATTTGGAGATTCACTTGCGCAAGCATCGAAATCAGCATATCGCTTAGACTGGAGCGTGCGCACTTTCGAAGGTACCCTCTAGCGTGAACACGTCAACCAGCTTAGTGATAGCGAAGTCTCAGCACTCGAGTTTTCACCTTTTCCTAAGTCTTGGATGGTGAACTATTTCAAGGCGTCCCTCGAATAGATGCATTCAACCAAACTTAGAGTTAGTGAAAATCGGACAAGCTACTAGCGATACTCTCAAGGGTTCGCACAGGTTGGCACAAAGGCCACTCGTAGCATACAACCAGACAAGCAATCATATCAATCAAAACGCATTTTGAAAGTATTTAGACTTATTGTTGGAATATCCCATCGAGGCATTGAGAGAGAGCGTGCACATAACCCACGAACGAGCTTTTGAAACAGAGATATCGAATCGAAGTCCAAAGGCGTAGAAGCCAGGCTCTGATACCAACATGTCACGCCTCGATCTCCCGCAGGCAATCGGCAGTTCCCGCTAGGCGGGAATCACCCTCGCCAGCGCTCCCGCGGAACGATCGCTTGACCCATCCGGGCGTGATGCCGCACGAGCGTGAACCGCGCCCGTGCAAGACCGTGATTCATTGGCTGGCGGTAAGAGTTCTAAGCCACAGAGTCGCACAGATTGTCCGAGTGCAGCGGAGTCATGAACGCTTAGGCGATCGGTAACAAGTTCTCTGAGTTGACAAATATAGCAGAAGCATTGAAACACAAGTTGAAGTAAAGCAAGCTCTTTTATTGATATGAACATGTGTTACAGGCGGTGTATAGCCGAGATTACAAGTCGCTCAAGCCTCTCTCTCTGAAACAGAAAAAGCATGCCAAG
Source organism: Iris macrosiphon (assembly GCA_036927795.1). Lineage (NCBI taxonomy): Eukaryota > Viridiplantae > Streptophyta > Magnoliopsida > Asparagales > Iridaceae > Iris > Iris macrosiphon. Next base: position 28,005,694 of record JAYESA010000005.1, read on the forward strand.
TGGCTACAACTGTGGAATGATTGTACAGGCGATGTTCAGGCTATGTTCACAATATTATGTCTTGTATATGTGCTTCAGTCCCGGACGCACCGTTGCTTCGGAGTGATGTCCATGTCTTAGCACGTACGTTGGAGGCATCCGCACCGAACGAGATTCTCCCGCACCCTGCATACAAACTGGTGGATTATCAGTACATTGAATGCACTGGTGGGGAAGCTACTCGCCCGCTCGACAAATCCAAACACGTAATACAGGTTTCGTGCACAACTATTAAGTTATCTTTCTAGTTGCCTTAGGATCAGTTTCATGCAAATATTGAATAGCCTAACGTGTCGGGCAGTGCGCCGTGCGATGTTTGAGGAAACACGGCGAGACTTACCAACTTACCATCTCCTTCCCTGTCCAAGGCAAACATTGAGGCAAACATATTAATTCACGCACGACAAGTATAAGCCTTCAGGAGGCAAGCATATGCAAACACGAGGATCATTTTAACAGGATCGTTCAGGTGTTTAGTTGTTCTTGATGCGATGCAGTGACTCGCACGCAGATAGCCGCTAAGCGAGGATGACTTATCTATATGAACAGGAGTCGCTGGCATAGCCATAAAGGACAATAGTCACTGGCGGTAATGGTAGGCAGCAAAGTTCAAGGGGCGCTACATGCCATCCCGTTCAGCACAATGGACTATACAATAGGGTTCAGTCACTGGAGAGAATGGTATGCAACGAAAGAACAAGGAGCGCTGCATGCCATCTCGTCCAGCACAATGGACTGTACAATACGGTTCAGTCACTGGAGAGAATGGTATGCAACGAAAGAACAAGAAGCGCTGCATGCCATCTCGTCCAGCACAATGGACTGTACTATAACGTGAGTTCCATCCGGACCGGATCGGTCCCAGTGCCCCGGTGACCGTCCGTGGAACTATACCTTGTTTCCGAGTTGTCCGCGACATGCAATCGTTGGGTCTTTCCAATTATCACGAGATACACGAGAACAAGAGTACACTAGAACAAGAGAACACGAGTGCACACAAGAACACGAGTGCAAGAGATACTTGAATCATGATTCTGTACAGTGATTAACTTGTCTTGATGCATTCCCCTGGTTCGGGGCTGCCTGGTGACCTAACGGTACCGGCTACTTGCAGGGCCAAACATGCACGGAACGACTACTTAGTAGTCTCCCGGAGTTAGATAAAAACAAGGCAACATTCAAGCAGACAAGCATACGTTTTCTAAGGAACATAAGCAGGCACGTTGCTCGGACCCGAAGGTAAGCCGAGAGTTGAAACCGTTAAGGGACTTAGCATGCGAGGGTCTGAACATATATAAGAAGTATTTTATTTTCCATGTTCTAGCAAGCAATACAAGTTGAGATTATTCCCTTAGCTAGGTGCGTTGGATTTATTAGCATGCAGGGGGTGAATCACCTAGCGACTAGCATAAATATTCCAGATTTTATGTGTGCTGGCTAAGCAAAGACAAGTTCACCGTAGCCACCCACCTTAGCAATGATTCGCCTCGGTAGAGCGATACGTCAAGCGAGCCTCTGAAAGTCCCAGCCGAATTCCTGTTGGGACAAGTCTGGATATCTTTTGCTTCTCTTTTGAGGCAAGCCGGGTCAGAACAATTGCACTATTGCCGTTTGAGACGGCAGTCCGCTTGAGCGGAACGGGGTGTTACACCACCCACAGCAACCGCCGCTCGCACGGCCGCTCGTCACCCGCGACAGCAGAAAATCACAGCGACGAAGCCCTGTTCCTATGCTGTTTTCTGCCACCTCGCTCGACCAAACTCGACCCCATCTTCGCTGGTATGATCCCCACATATCCCTCTCTAAATCCCGTAGATTAGTTTCCATCGTGCATTGCGCAAACCTAGGTAAAAATTGATGCCAAGTCGAAGAAAAATGACCACTTTTAATTTCAAAAATTCTGTTGCGATGTCCCATGTTCAAGGGCTCGTATCTCCCACCATAGTGATCCAAACCTAGAAATTCTTTATTCTATGCGAAGACCACCTAACCTAGATTATTTTCTGTTAATTATATTATTTTATTAGACGTTATATGCAGAATTAAATTAGGATAAATATTCTGAAAAACCTATTTTTTTTAACCTTCAAATTTGTGATACGGAAGGCGCCCCTCCAAACGGGACTGTCCCGTCGTGTACCAAGTGCACCAAAAAGTGCGCACGATATACCCAGATGTGTGAACTTTCACGAAAACTGGTTCAGACGAGTGTGCGCTTCAGAATCAGCCCGTATCCGGGACAAGTCCCCGTATCGCAACTTTTGCAAAATCCTGCACCATTTAGTGAACGCTCATCAGAACGCAACGAAACTTGTGCCACTGGACTCATGGTATCGCGCTGGTCCTATGACCCAAATTTCACATAATTCTAAGACAGTTGACCAAGCCGCCTATTGGCGGGCCCCCACGGTTGACTTTTTGGGCAAATTTGTGTTCGGCTCACCGGAATCCAAAACTGGACGTACCGTTGAGTTTGTATTGACGTTTAGAATTGGTTTTACCTATAATATTTTCCATTTAGAGACCTTTACCCCTGGCACGCGTTTCGGTGCAAAGTGGGCCACAGGTGGACCCCGCTTTGACCCAAAATTACTGTTTTGCCTCTGTGTCCAAATCGGACGAAAGTGTAGTGTTTTCTAGTTATCTCGCTTATTCTGGAAATGTTGGTGATGTCTATTTCAGCATCCGGAGACGTTTATTCTGAAACTGCAGTTTCTACTCCTGTGTGCGTGACATCTGGACGTTTACACTTTGCAGCTTTCTTGCCAAGCAAGTATACCTTGCCAAATTATTACAGTACTTTGCATGCTATTTATATTTATATTTTTGTATATTTATTGCATTTCTGTATATTCATTGCATGTGTAGTTTTTTTCCGTCATTACTATATATTAGATATGTCACTACCAGAAAAAGTCAAATTAGCGACGTCTAAAAACGTAGCTAAATAACCAAAAATTGTCGCTAATTTGGTTTAGCGATATAATTTGCGACGTTTTAAAGTTGTCGGAAAAAACTAAGTCGTAAAAAAAAAAGTCGCTAAACGTCGCTATGCCGACGTTTTTTAGCGACTTTAATGTGTCACAAAATTTAGCGATGTTTAGCGACGCCGTGTCACTAAATAGCGACGTTTATTAAAGTCGCTAAACATCGCTGATTAGAGACTTATATAGCGACGTTACACCAACGTCTTTAATGACCTGGCTATACTGCCATGTCAGCAATTTGTGACGTATAGCGACGTTTTTAGCGACATCATTAGCGACATATTTAGCGACTTGTTACAGCATCGCTAATTAGCGATGTATTTAGCGACGTAAGTGAACGTCGCTAAACGTCGCTAAATGTCGCTAAAAACGTCACTAATTTTCAAAAAAAATAAAAAAAATTGCATTTCTGGGTTTATCAGCCCCCTTGGGTTCATTATCAGGTATATGATGGTAGTAGAAATAATTGAATAAAGAATACAGTAGCAGCACCAAGGGAAAAAATTCTAGTACACTGGGTAAATACAGGCCAAGTATCAGTCATCAGTTGTAAACCAAAATATGAATAATATAATAAAATTTGAAGAAAAGAAAGCATCCAGCAAATCTCATCGTAAACGTAAAGAATATGGCAAATTTATATCCATACAATCGCATCCTAAATATAAAAAAAATATAAATATCCAGTAACTAACTATACTACCGCGGATCTGCAGGAGGCTGACCACCGGCGCGCTTGAAGGATAAGAACTCCTCATACTCGTCCCGTGGAATCGACACCGATGTCGATGGAGAAGGCAGTGACGTCGGTGGAGTCTGTGTCGATGTAGGCGCACCAGGAGGCCGTGCCCGCTCCAAGTCTGCGAGTCACTGGTTGTAAGAATCTAGGGTAGATAACAGCCTTGTACTGCTATGAACCATTGAATCCTGCATCATCGTCAGCTTTTAGCCCATCGATAGCTGTGATGCCTGCAGCTCCATGATGTTGCGGTCATTGGAGGCTCTAATATCATTTGTCAAATCCCGTAGCTCCGTCATGCTGCGGTCGAGCATATCCAATCGTGCGATGAGCATCAGATCGTCCACCTACGGCTGGGACCGGGGCTGCTCCTCCATACTTTGCAGCAACTCGTCACGGAGAGACGTAATCTGACGGTCAACGGCCTCCTGGACTCTGGCCGACGACTACGAGGGGTGTGTGGAATGCGCAGCTGTCGGGGAGGCCCTAGATGACTGCATCGCAACCAGGACGCCATAGGAGCCCGTACCGTAGTACGTACCCCTCTGGAGACCACCAGTTGCGATCACCCATAGGTCGTCCGCCGACGGAGATGGAGCGGGCTACGACGAAGTACCAGCCTCTCCAGGTGTAGGTGCACTAGCAGTCGCCCGCTCACGCAGCCTAAGATACTCGGCCTAGAAAGGTTTGGAAACTCGATAATTGCCTAAGTTATATTAAAATTAACACAAAATAAAGTAATACTTACATAGGTCTGTGAGGCCCTCTCATCAATGAGATTTCCGTCCTTGCGATGGGTGGCCAAGAAGACGGTCACCATGTTTGCATCCTCACCCCTCTGTACCTGTTAAAAATATATTATTTATTACTAAACTTAAATATTTTTTCCAAGTACCATTTTATGGTACTTATATTAAAATAATATATTTTAAAAGAAAAAACATACCAAACGACGAAATTGTTCCGTCATCGGAATCGAGCCACCACACCACTTGGCAGCATTCTGCCTAGCCGCCTTGGCCTTCTTAGACCTTTCCTTGTAGCTCGGATCATCGAATCTAGCCCTCATCGCAGTCCACTGCTCAGACGTGATCCAACCTTGGATCGGTTTTCCAGCACGATCACGAGCCTTCTGGTCATCCAGAGCATCTCGGATAAGCTTGGCGACAACGGTAGGAAAGAGCCGCTCGATCAACTCGGCCCGGTATGGAGGATAAAAATACGTTTGCTACAATAAATAATTTAGTAAGTTAGCATCACGAATAAGTTATATAATATGCATAAATTAGAGGATTTATTTAATATACTTTTACCTGGAAGTGCGCAAACCAGAACGTCTTCCTCTCCTCCGGAGCCTCAGAGTAGTTGATCTACATTCTACAGTCAAAATATAGTTACATTCTACAAACCAAAATATAATACATATATTCGTTAATGGGTACATCTACTTCGTCAATTTTCTAACCTTGATCTACATTCTAAGTCAAAATATAGTTACATTCTACATGCAATATATTTTATTTTCAATCATCTTCAGAAAATTCATCTTGTTCGCCTTCATCGTCCTCCTCTTCCTCTTCCTCGTCTTCACTTTCATCTACTTCGTTGTCCTCTTCGGATAATTCTACATCTTCTACATTATTACTCATATAATGAGTAACTTTCGTTGAGTCCACATCTACAATATTTGTTACAAGAGGTAGATCGTCCTCCTGATAAGCTATTTCATTAATGTCAAAGGTATTTCTAGCTTTAGTCTTGCATACTGCCCACCAATCCGACCTCGCTGTCCCCCATCTAGAATAAGTTGTGAAGTACACGAGCTGAGCCTGACTTGATAGGACAAATGGTTCGTAGCCTTGATATCTACGCTTGTAGTTTATATCCACAAGGCCATGCTTGTCAATTTTTCAACCTTGATCTTGAATCGGATCGAACCATTCATACCTGAATAGCATGATATTAGCAGGTTCTGTGCCATAATTATATGTCAACTCCATAATCTCTCGTAAGATGCCAAAAAAATCATTGCCCGGATTGACTTCTTTGTAGTTCGAAGATTTGATACACAAACAACTGTTTTTCGTGGAATCAAGATCCAGAAAGCTGTCTCTGATAGGAGCATTTGTTGACTTGAACCTGAACCCATTCACACAGAAACTTGGCCATATTTTTACGACAGTAATTGGTCCCTTGGCTAGAGTTCTAATAGATTCAGTCTCGGGTGATATTAGACGATCGACCTAAATACCAAAGTAGCGATAGTAAGTTATTTGTTTTGCAAGTGCAGAAATAAAAAATAATTACCAAGCATCTTACATATGCGCTCAACCAAGAAGGAAAATAGCATCTCATATCTTGTTCTACTTCTTCGTCTGTTATGTAGGGTCTAACCAACCTCAACTCATCATTATATGTGTTGAAAAACAATGAAGCAACTGCTGATTAGTAGCATAATAGTATCTTATACTATTACATTGAGATGATGTAAATGTGGACGTATTAATTACTTACCCCTCTAGCTTCTCCACTTCATCCTCGTCGCAATTGAGTAATATATACAATTGAGCAGCCCTTAGCTCATCGTCATTCAAATATCTTTTCTTTATTTTTCCCGAAGACTTTTCGGATGTATTGAATACTTTGAGTATTGCATCATTAGATTCCTGATATGCGTCGTCGTTTCTCGGAGCTTTCGTCCTATTAGTAGCAACATGCGGTTTGAAATACGTCGAGCAAAAGTTTGTAATCTCCTCGAGAACATAAGCTTCACAAATAGAGCCTTCAACCCATGCCTTATTTTTCACCTTTCTCTTTAGGCGATTCAGATTCCGTTCGAAGGGGTACATCCACCGATAACCGACAGGACCACCAACACGTGCCTCATAGGAAAGATGAATTGGCAAATGCTCCATAGAGTCGAAGAATCCAGGAGGAAACACGTTCTCGAGCTTACATAGTATTACCGCAATGTCCCTCTCTTGATTTTCTAGACGATCGACGAGCAACTTAGTACAACAAAGATCTCTGAAGAATATGCTCAGCTTTGTCAATGGGTCCCAAACGACCTTCGGTAAGAATTCTCGAAATACAATCAGAATTAACCTCTCCATGAATACGTGACAATCGTGGCTCTTCATATCCACCAGTTTGTTCTCCTTGAGGTCGACGCATCTTCTCAAGTTCGACACGTACCCGTCTGGAAACTTTAGACCCCGAATCCACCTACAAAGTCTACCTTTATCCTCTTTATCCAGTGAGAAAACTGACTTAGGTTGCTTTAACTTTCCATTCCCCTCCTCTATCAAATGCAATGCAGGACGTCTACATATTTCTTCTAAGTCCAACCTGGCCTTCGGATTATCTTTCGTCTTCCCCTTTACCTCCATTACAGTATTAATTATGTTATCAAATATATTCTTCTCGATATGTATGACATCAAAGTTATGTCTGATCAGATTGGTGCTCCAATATGGTAGATCCCAAAATATACTCTTTTTCGTCCAGTTATGGGTACGACCAAATCCGTCACACTTGTACCCCTTAGCAGGCTCTTCGATAGCACTTGGTAAATCTTTTACCTCTTTCCATATCGTAAATTCGGGCCACCTTGGCGGTGGATTGGCCTTCTCCACAACTCCCGCACGAAAAGCATTCCGGTTCCTCCGGTACGGATGATCCTTCGGCAAAAATTTTTGATGACAATCGAAGAAGCACGGTTTGCCTCCGTGTTTCAAACGGAAAGCCTGAGTACGGTCCATGCAATATGGACATGAGAGACGACCATGGGTTCTCCATCCCGATAACATTTCACAGGCCGGAAAGTCGTTGATGGTCCACATAAGTGCTGCCCTCATCTAAAAATTCTGCTTTCTAGAAACATCGTACGTGTTGGCACCTACTTCCCACAGCTGATTCAACTAATCTATCAAAGGCTGTAAATACACATCGATGTTCCTCTTCAGATTGTTCGGACCCGGGATAATAACGGTTAGGAACATATACGGAGTCTTCATGCACATCCAAGGCGGTAGATTGTACGGAGTGACGATCACAGGCTAACACGAATACTGGGAGCCCGAAAGTCTGAAAGGGGTAAAACTGTCAGAGGAGAGCCCCAATCTGACATTACACGCTTCCTCGACAAAATATGGATACTCTCGATCATAGTGCTTCTATGCTTCTCCATCGGATGGATGATCTAATACTCCTTCGATCTGTTTTTGCCTGTGCCAACTCATATTTTCTGCAGTCTCCTTAAACATAAACAACCGCTGCAACCGCGGCGTCAAAGGCAAGTAGTGCATCGAATCGGTAGGCTTCCTTGCACCGACAAACTTTCCTCTAATAGTGGCCTTGTAGCGATCAGCACCACAGAATCTGCACGCATCTTCATCCTTGTCGTCTTTGTAGTACAACATGCACCCGTTGCAACATACATCGATTTTCTCGTATCCCATCCAAAGCGATCTCACCATCCTCTTAGATCGATAGAAGTCTTTAGGCAACTTTGCACCCTCGGGCAAGATCTCTATAATCAAATCGAGCAGTCGATTATAGCAATCTTGCAACATGTTAAAATCGGACTTGATGCTCAATAATCTTGTAACCACCTCCAACGGTGAATGATCCTCACAACCAGGATATAGTGGAGTCCTTGCATTCTCCAGCAACTCCATAAACTTTGCAGCATCGGCATTCGGTGCCTCCTCAGCTGTATCATAATTGTCCGGATTAAAACTAGGTCCCGCCGCATCATAATTGTCAGGATTGAAACTAGGCCCCGCCGCATCATAAACCATGTTCACCAACCCGTTGTCGTAAGTATCGTGGTCGTGGACATCCATATACGGCTCCACATAGGGCTTCGACTCCGATACTAGAGATACAAGTTCTCCGTGCGCGGTCCACTGATAGTAATTCAGCGTGAAGCCCTTCGAGTATAAATGATATGTAACTTCCACTTCTGGATGATATTTCCTGTTGCGACATCTCACACACGGACACTTAATTTTGGTACCATCCATGTACTGAGGGAAAGCCTTGGCGAACTGCAGGAACTGTTGTACACCCTCAATGAATTCATCCCGTACACCGCACATGTCATCAGGATGACGGTTGTATATCCACGAGCGATGACGCAGATAGTAATTCATATCCATTTCTAGATACTTCTGCAAAAATGACAGTATGTATCATATAAATCATTACATACAGTAGTTTATCACCTAACTTCATAACTTAACCGTACTATAAAAATCATAACTGATATAATACATACTTTTATTTATCAAAGTCTAAAATAAGCAATATTTAAAACAACTGACCATTTATCAAAGTCTAAAATAAGGAATACTTTTATTTCATAACTGATATAATACATACTTTTATTTATCAAAGTCCAAGAGCCCTTGAAATGATAAACATGGTTAACTAGTTCATGGTGATGTTTCTAAGCCACTTCTAGATCCATACTAGTTTATACTAGTCAATACTAGGTTAATACCTTGCTACACTATGTCTTCTAGGTCGTACTAGAATATTCTGCTTTGAAATTAAGTACTCTACTATCCACACTGAGAGCCTCTTACCCTTGGCCTGGCATCTTGCACTTCATCCTTATACTTGCTCACTGGACTACAACCCAGTTAAGGGTTGTATTGGCATGCAACAAGTGCTTGTTGCTGCCTTGCCATTGCTCAAGCATGCATGTGTTTGATGCTGCTCAAGTGTGCACCAACACTCTCCCACTGCAGAAGATGACAGGAACCAATCCCCTCCTCACAGTGCCAACCCGACACCACTGCAACACATTGCCAGCTTGCCTATTGCACTAGGCCAAACTGAATCGAGTTCTGTTCCTGAAGCCTCATAGTTCAGTAGTGACACCCACACACAACTGGACTCTTCTACCCTCTCCCACATCAAGCACAGCTAGAAGACACTATGAACACCAACACAGATAACAATAGCTATATACCTATATATATATATATATATATATATATATATATATATATATATATATATATATATATATATATTGAGATACACCTATATATGCATACACTCTCTCATATGAAAATAGATAATACACCAATTTACATATACGTATCATATGATACTCTAAGGCATTAATAGACACACACACACAACCACTAGTCCAATTTATAAACATTTGGTGTGCAACACCAAGATACTCTTGGATACATCCTCCATACACCACACCACCATGATACCAACCCTCAATTCACATGGACACATCCAATAGATCAAATATTGTGTGTGTGTCATTATGTGTGTGTCGTGCCTGTGGTAGTGTCAGTGTGACTGTGTGTGTGTGTGTGTGTCTGCGTCTGTGTGTGTGTGTCGTGTGTGTCGTATGTGTCTGTTAGTGTCTGTGTGCGTGTGTCGTGTCTGTGTGCGTGTGTCGTGTCTGTCAAGTGTGTCTTGTGTCAGTGTCACATGAGAGAGGGAGAGAGAGAGAGAGAGAGAGAGAGAGAGAGAGAGAGAGATTACCTAGAGCTCGAGGAGGAGGAGGGGGATGCCGGAGTAGCCGCAGCCGTGGAGAGCCGGTCGCCGGAGAGGGGGGGGGGGCGGGGGAAATCGAAAAGTTTCGAAATTTTCGACAGATGGAGAAAAAGAAAACTGAGCCCTAATTAACCAAAATTTAGCGACGTTTAGCGACGTCAAATAAAAATATCGCTAACATAAAATTTAGCGACGTCAAAGACGTCGCTAAATACGTTGCTAAATATTTTCGATAGATACGTCGCTAATTACGACGCTAAACGTCGCTAAATAAGATATTTTAGCGACGTTTAGCGACCTTAATTGAACTTATAGCGACTAATCGTTTAAAATCTTAATAAAAGTCGCTAAACGTCACTAAATATCGCCATTTAGTGACGTCTAGCGATGATTTTTACGGAGTCGCTAATTTAGCGACATTTTTAATTGGAGTCGCTAATCCCGCTTTTTCTAGTAGTGTGTTGACACACACATGACACTTAGTATCATGAGAGGACAATCATTAGGAGTATGGGCTTTAACCACTCTGGTAAACCGTAGTATCTAGCTCGCACTACGGGAGTGTGTCGTGCTGGTCGCTACCCCCGCAGTATATCAATTTTTGGAGTCACACGCTGGTCGCTACCGCCGCGGTATGTCGATTTCTGATGTCCCCTGACGTGTGTGTGAGTTGTGAGGTTTAGATCGAGTAGCCTACCCTTGCCCATACGTCGAAAAGTTGTCCTCATTTGCATTCATATAGATTATCTTGTACAGCATTCTTATATATTTTCAAACATTATGCATGTTTACTGTATTCAATTGACATCCTTCTATGTATCTTGTTATGTCCCTCTGAGGACCTGGTCCCTTGCCAGGTATAGACGACCAGGAGTATCCGCAGGAGTACGGGCCTGGACCTGACGCATTATTTTCTGCCGAGGAGGTCTTACCTTCTGAGCATCTTTGATTATATCTAGCGATGGATTCTTCTTAGTTGATACACTTCTGTCATCACATTATTTTATATTGGAGATTTTATACTCCTCTCTCATTTTAGTTTTGGATATAGTCTTTGGTAGTGGATTTGTCTCCACCCGACTATTATTTTGGATATTTCAGACTCATTATTTTAGTTTAGTATTTCTTTTCTATGACTTGTTGTGTGGATGAGATTAGCATATCGGTGACTTGTGACACTATATATACCACATGTGAGTTTACATTCATATTACAACGTACGTGTGTATTATGGTATCCATGTGTTGGAGTTGCTATATACATACGGCTGACATGCTTACGTGTTCCTAGTCCTACGTATTTTAGGACTGGGGCGTGACACATGGAGAACTTCTCAAGAATACCAGCGCCTATGACTCAATTGACGTGCAAGGATCAAGAGTTCGTATGGACCGACGAGTGTCAAGCTGCTTTCGAGGAGTTGAAGAAGCGACTGACCACAGCACCAGCATTGACTATTCCATCAGGATCGGGAGGTTATGTGATTTACAGTGACGCATCAGGGAAAGGCTTAGGATGTGTGTTGATGCAGCATGGCAAGGTGATCACATATGCATCTAGACAGTTACGAGTACATGAGAAGAATTATCCAACTCATGACTTAGAGCTTGCAGCAGTTGTCTTTGCTCTGAAACTATGGAAATATTACTTATATGGGGTACGAGTGGAGATCTATACAGACCATAAAAGTCTCAAGTATGTCTTCACGCAGAAGGAGCTAAATATGAGGCAACTTCGGTGGCTTGAGTTGATGAAGGATTTTGAGATAGAGCTACATTATCACCCAGGCAGGGCTAACGTAGTAGCAGGCGCGTTAAGCCGAAAACCAGAAGCGTACTTCTTGACGACACAGAGGGAATTATTGGAGGACTTGCAAGAACTTTGCATAAAAGTGATATTACCCGAAGAAGATGGGATATTAGCCAACTAGCAATACAATCATCACTAGTAGAGAGGATCAAGGCAGCTTTGCCTACGGACGCCAGATTCAGGAGATTAAAAGAAAGGACAGAGGCCGAAGAGCAGACATGATTGCATATTCATGATGATGGGACATTACGATGTGGTAATCGTCTATATATTCCCAATAGAGAGATTCAACAGGAACTGATGGCAGAAGCTCATAGTTCGATATATTCTATTCATCCTGGAGACACCAAGATGTATCGTGACTTACGACAACACTTTTGGTGGCATGGGATGAAAAGAGAGATAACCCGCTTTGTAGTTAAATGTCTAGTATGTCAGCAGGTAAAGGCGGAGCATCAAAGAACAGCAGGGCTACTGCAACCACTTTCGATTTCTGAGTGAAAGTGGGAGCACATCACTATGAACTTTGTCCAGTTTTCCAAAGAGTCCAAGTGGGAGAGATAAAGTATGGGTAATAGTGGATCGACTCACCAAGTCTGCCCATTTCTTGCCTTTTAGAGTTGGCCAGTCTAAAGAAGCTTTGGCTGACTTATACATGAGACAGATCAGGTTGTACGGCATTCCAGTCAGCATTGTGTCAGACAGGGATTCACATTTTACTTCTCACTTTTGGAGAAGCATGCAGGAGAGTCTTGGGACTCGTCTGAAGTTCAGTACATCTTACCACCCGCAGACTGATGGACAGTCCGAACGTACTATCCAGACACTGGAGGATATGTTGAGGGCTTGTATGTTAGACTTTGGAGGATCATGGGAGGACCACCTACATCTTGTGGAGTTTTCTTACAACAATAGCTATTAAGCGAGTATCCAGATGGCTCCGTTTGAAGCGTTGTATGGAAGAAAGTGTAGGTCTCCCGTGTGTTGGAGTGACGTGGGAGAACGTCAGATTTTAGGACCAGAGTTGGTAGTCAATACCGTAGAGACAGTGAAGAAGATATAAGGGCACTTGCGAGCAGCGCAAGACATGCAGAAGCAGTGGGCAGATCTTCATCGTCGTCCCTTAGAGTTTAAAGAGGACGATCATGTCTTCTTGAGGATATCACCTACTAGAGGCACTATTCGATTCGGAGGACGTGGCAAGTTGAGCCCAAGGTATATTGGACCATTTGACGTGCTAGGGAGAGTGAGAGAAGTGGCGTATCGACTTGCTCTACCACCTTCACTCGAGGGAGTACATAATGTATTCTACGTGTCGCAACTTAGGCGATATGTGGCAGATAGCAGTCATGTTCTCGTCCATTCTGAGATCACCATTCGGCCGAGCTTGTCATATCAAGAGCAACCCGTGGAAATCCTTGATCGTCGAGAGAAAGTGTTGAGAAACCATTCTATTCCCTTGGTCCGGGTGGCATGGAAGCATGGCGCGCCAGGAGAATCCACTTGGGAGCGTGAGGACGACATGCACACATATTTTCCGTATCTGTTCGTTGACCAAGGTATGAATTTACTTTGTTCATTTATACCTTATATCGTCCTTGATTTTTCTATCGTGGCTTAGTTTTAATTTCGAGGACGAAATTTTTATAAGTTGGGTAGAATGTAAAACCCTTTAAAACATATTATAAGTATTTAATTAAATTATTTAATTTAATTGCATTATTTCGTAGTATATTAGAAAATATAAATTTATTGAATTTAATTATTAGGTAAAGATGTATTTAGAATTTATGGGCAAAACTATTATTTTTTATTTTAATTTATTTTAAGGAACTTTGTAGAAGGATGAGAGAATTTTAGAAAATACTAATAATTTTTTTTTTGGCATTTTTATACCATATATATATATATATATAAGTATAAGAATAAAGAAAAGAAGAATAAAAGAAAAAGAATAATCACTAAACCCTTAACCTTAAACTAACCCTAACCCACTGCTAATCTATTTCCCCCGCGCGAGTAGCAGACCGCTGCACCCCAGAACCCGCGACCCGTAGTATCCCGAACCCCTCTACTCTATATATACATACACTCTTTTGTTATAAACCCTAACCCTAAACCTAACCTAGCCGCTCATCATCCCGACGCTGGCCTGACGCCGACTTCCCAACGTCGCCGACCTCCACCGCCCGGGACCAGCGCCACCACTGCGTCCGCCACCCACGTCCGCCACCGCGCGAGTGCCGCGATAGAATTTGACTGCGACGTGTCCTGCTTCCCGCGCAGTTTTCCGTTCCATCTCGCGACTGATTTTCAAACCGTCTTCACCGGTATGTTCACGACCTATCCCTCTTCCAACTCTGTATATTAGTTTCCATCGAACAACGCTTAAAACTAGGTAGAAATCGAGACCAAACTTAAGAAAAACCACGATCTTTTAACTACAGAAACTGTTGCGATGATCCATGTTTAAGGACCAATATCTCCCACCACAGACATCCAAACTTAAATTTTTTTTTTGCTATGTGAAGACCATATAACCAAGATTATTTTCTGTTAATTATATTATTTTATTCTGTGTTATATACAGAAATAAATTGGATTAAAAATCATGAAAAACTTGTTCTTAAAACTCTAGAATTTACGATACGGAGCACGCCCTGCCAAACGGGACCGCCTCATCGCGTACCAATTGAACCAAAAGGCGCATATGGTATATCCTGACGTGTGGGCTTTCGCGAAAACTGATTTGGACGTGTGTGCGCGTCAGAATCAACCCGTATCCGTAAAAAGACCCTGTATCACGACTTTTTGCAAAATACCACACTATTTAGTGTACGCTATCCAATGATCCTATACAATATAATATAACAATTACTGACATCAGACACTAAGCAATATATGCACGACTACGACGTTGCTCTTAGGTACTGTCGCAAGATTTTGGCTGGCCAACTACAGAGTCGTGTGTGCATGTAGCTAAGATACACATGTGCTCTGTCCTCAGTCACCGTATATCTCATGACAATAAATTACCACGTTATGGTTTACGGAGTTGTTTACGTTTTAGTACAAATATGTCCTTATTTTCCATGCTTGAGTATACATGTAATTGTCCAGGTTTTTAGGTAAAAAACAAGTCTTTATATTCGAGTCTATCATTAAGGAAATTGTTGGTTATTAATGAATGCTAAATCTTGCTAATCATCACCATTCATATATATAGGTTTAACGTAAATTTAGGTTTGTGTCCAGGATTTTGACACTCGACACGACGTCACAACGCGAATATATTTAAACACGATACAAGGAGGGAGGAAAATAGGGCATTTACCTAGGCGTATCGGACGGGGGATCTGCACTTGCTGACGTCTCTTCTCCGGCGGGGGCGGACCTCCGGCCGGCGTACAGTAACCACGGCAGCAACGATAGTATATACAACAACGGCAGCAACAGTCGGGTACAGCGGCAGCGACTGGGACCGAGCCTGGTGGTGATCAGGTCGTGGGGCATCGGGGTCGGCTGGCCCAGGGGTGGTCGGAAGTGCTGGAGGCGGTCGGAAGTAGTCGGACAACAACTAAAGGGGTCGGCTTCAATGGAGGAAATCGGTGATAGTGAAGGGGATGGTGGTGCTGGCGGGTGTGTTGGGTGGTCAGACGGCTGGGGTTGTCCTATCGGTGAGGGTAGTGCCGGCGGTGTCAGGCGGCACTGGAGGCGGTGGTTTGACGATCGGGTGGGGGTGAGTCACGGCAGGGAAAGTAGGGTTGCGGCTAGGGTTTCCTTAGGGTGGTGGAGAGAAAGGAGTTTTAGTGTTTCCCATGAGGGGATTTGTATTTTTATATGGTGATGGAGTTTGTGGGCTGGCCTCGGGGTTTGGGCCGGCCAGGGCTCGAGGGAGTGGGGGCTGGTCCACATGAAAGTATTCATGGGCTGGGTCAGGTCCTCTTTGAGATAAAATTGGCCCCAAATTAATTAAATTAATAATTAATGCACAAGGCGAAATTAACGGATATTGCGTAGCTAAGGTGAGACGCAATGACGAGTATCTAAGGTTGCACAATGGTCAGGGGGTAATCTAGCATGTCTAAGAGATGTTCGTGACCTTGGGTGAAAGATAACTACGGGTGTGGTGCTCCAACCTCGAAGCAACATCAAGGTATATTAAGACGTATAATTGCCGCATATTAATCCTAATTAATTCCAAATTAATCCTAATCTCTTGATTTAATTCAAATTAACCCTGAATTGGTCGAGGAGGTTTACAATCTACCCTCCTTAGAGCATTTCGTCATCGAAATTAAAACATACGCATGGTAAGAATTTTCTGACTGTAATTAAAATGCTAATACGTACCTAGTCCTTCGAAAAGACGGGGATAGCTCTGTCTAATATCCTCCTCGCGTTCCCAAGTCGACTCTCCTGGTGCATGATGTCTCCATACGACGCGGACTAGGGGGATGTTCTGACCTCGCAGTACCTTCTCGCTCCTGTCCAGGATCTCAACGGGCTCCTCTTGGTATGATAGATTCGGGCCGACTGTGATCTCTGAATGGTCAAGTACATGACTCAGATTTGCTATGTACCTCCTTAGCTGAGATACATGGAAGACGTCATGGACTCCTTCCAAAGTCTGCGGCAAGGCTAACCTGTAAGCAACCTCTTCGACGCGCTCTAACACATCGAATGGTCCGATGTACATCAGACTCAGCTTTTCTCTGCCTCCGAATCTGATAGTCCCTCGAGTGGGCGAGATCTTTAGAAATACGTGATCTCTAACCTGGAACTCTAAGGGTCGTCGATGCGCATTCGCCCAATGCTTCTGTCGGTCCTGTGCTGCTCGTAGGTGCCCTTGGATCTTCTTTACATTCTCTACTGTACGAACAACCAACTCGGGGCCAAAAATCTGTCTCTCGCCTATATCGCTCCAACATACGGGGGAACGACACTTCCTGCCATACAATGCTTCATAGGGAGCCATCTGGATGCTCGCTTGGTAGCTGTTGTTGTGGAAAAACTCGACCAAATGTAAATGGTCCTCCCATGATCCTCCGAAATCAAGCATGCACGCTCATAACATGTCTTCCAACGTCTGAATGGTGCACTCTGACTGGTCATCTGTCTGTGGGTGATACGATGTGCTAAACTTCAGGCGGTTACCGAGACTCTCTGGAATACTCCGCCAAAAGTAAGAGATAAACCTCGTATCCCTGTCAGATACGATACTAATTGGCACTCCGTGCAGTCGCATAATATCTCTCATGTACATATCTGCTAAGACCTCTGTAGTTTGTCCAACTCTGAAGGGTAAAAAGTGTACGGACTTGGTGAGTCTATCCACGATTACCCATACTGCATTTCGACCACTAGGACTCCTCGAAAAGCCCGTAACAAAGTCTATAGTGATATGCTTCCATTTCCACTCCGGTATAGGGAGCGGTTGAAGCAATCCTGCAGACCTCTGATGCCTTGAAGACATAGTTTGACTAAGTTTGACCAGTTTGACTTAGAGTTGACCTAGTTTGACTGTTTTGACTTAGAAATGGCTTTATGACATAGAAGTTGACTAGTTTAACTTATTTTTATTTCAAAACCTTGTATTGATAAAATATTCCATATCTAGGTCTTCAAGGCACTTTACCGGACATCTTTGATACTTTTACCAGATTTCAGGCGAGTATTTTCTTTGATAGTTTCTCATTTATGATATCCTCTATGTCTCTTGTATCTAGTGTAGATATCCTTGATTTTTTGACACGATGGTTACACAGATTGGTATATCCGGATCTCGTCATGAGATATTATTTCTTGGTATGTATGGTGCATCTTCTGCAAGCCTTGTTACCTTGTTCTTCTTGTACATATACATACATTGATTCTTGGGGAGACTAGCTGCCTATCCAGTAAATCCTGTGTCATGATGTACCATGGTTGGATCCACTATACCAATTGGGGGCGGAGAGTATGTAGTGTAGATATGTGATCATACCCTCCTTGTATCAAGTCTTATTCATTGAATAGTGTTAATCATACACCGCACGTATGATTAGCCAGACCATAATTCTTGTATCAAATTCCCAAGCCGATCACATGTTAAAGCTGGTACTCACTCACTTAGTCATTAATATTTCTTTTTTATTTCCATATTGCTCATTCTTGTATTTATTTCCAGTATTTTCTTTATTGCATATCTCTTGTATCTGTATATTGTATCTTGTATATTCACATCTATTTACTGTTATATAGTTTATATCATATATTAGAACTGTTGTTAGAGATGTACTTTGCTTCTTTTCAGACTTGATATTTTTTTTTCAGATGACACTGAGGAGTGGTACCCCACTCACTACGGGCCTCAGGATGTGGTTGACTTAGAGCCAAAGACCTTGGCTCAGGAGGGTCTCATCCCGACTGAGATAAACAACCCAGGACTCGTAGCTTAGTAGTTAGTTTTCTTTTATACCGGATTTGTCTCCAGTATTGTTATTAATATTTCTCTAACTCATTGGATATTATTTTGTCTCATGAGTTATTTTTGTGACTCTTCTATTCTTTTATCATATTCGTGCTTTATTCTATGTTATAGATCTGTGATTGAGTATATTCATATTACATTGGTGGCATTGTTATGTCTTGATTATCAGATAGATATTTTATCCAAACAACGTTCTATCGCCGATGCTGCGGCGTAGGCTCGGCGTTTTTCACTACTTGCATCCCTACACCGGATGCGGGTCGTGACACATTTTTAGTGGTGGCCTATGCAGGTCTCTTCGAGGTCACAATTAGTGCGATTCGTAGTGGTTTTCTAATTTGAGTGCTATTACGAGCCTGTTGCAGGATATAGGATATTGGCTATAGGCTGAGAATACTCAATCACATATTGAAAAAACTCTATTGTTCAATTCAACTGCTCTTCCATAATATTAATATTTGATCTTTAACTGTCCTTCTTAGAATGCCTTATATTATGTGCCATATTGATTCTTTCCTTTTGCTTTGCCTCAGGTTGCCGCCTAAGACTAGATCACAGCAGGGGAGAGCAGCTTTTGAGAGATCTGTGACTTCTCGAGGGCCTGCACCAGTCACTTCTTCGGTGATTGGCGTATTAGCTGTATTCGAGGGTTCACCTCTAACTCAGAGGACTGTTTTGGAGGTATCTGAGGGACTTCCACCTCCATATTCCGTGCCGACAGATATGACTCCGGTGTTCACTCTATTTTGCGAGATATTGGAGACACAAAGGGCTCAGTCCGAGGCACACCAGAGGCAGACCGACGTGTTACGGTAGGGCATTGAGAGTGCTCATCATCTTGTCCTTGCTATGATAGAGAAAGGAGTTCAGGTCCAACAGCAGGTTGCTCTATATGTTGCCCAGCTTCGTCCAGGCAATATTCAGGACTTCAAGAAGCTGGAACCTCGGGTCTTCAAGGGGACGGAGGGCATCTTCTACGCTGATGATTAGCTCGAGGATATTGAGCATTTCATGAGGGTGTCCCATCTTGCTGAGTATCTGAAGGTTGAGTTAGGAGAACTTCATTTGTTCGACATTGTTTGCTCTTGGTTCAGGAATAAGCCACTTCTTGCTGATGCGGGGCAGTCTTTGGAGGTGTTCATGGAACTCTTTAAGAGAAAGTTCTTTGCTCAGGCAGACAGGTTAGATTTGGGGAGCCAGTTTGAGAGCCTTATTCTGGAGAGCATATCTGTGGAGGAATACGCCGCAGAGTTTGGTAGGCTGAGTCAATTTGTGGAATATTTGGTGAGGGAGCCGGAGGTTCGACCTACCCATTTTTGTGAGGGTCTAAACTGGGAAGTAAAGATCCTCATTTCGTCTTTTTATGAGACCTATTCGGAGATACTTGCGGAGGCATGCAAGGTTGAGTGGGAGTTGGGTTTAAAACTCAAGAGAGATCGCGATTCTTTTCTGGGGGCTAATAGCAACACAATGACTGCTAAGCATCCTCATTTGCAGTTCAGGCATTTTCAGCAGCCGCAGCAGCACCAGACTCCAGCTAGGGCACCGGTTCACCAGGTACCGCAGTAGCAGAGACAGTTACGACAAGCTTTCTGCCACTACTGCAAGAAGCCCAGCCACATCTGGGAAGTTTGCAGGAGGAGGTTGGGGGTTTGTCAATGTTGTGGCACCGAAGGGCATCAAATGAGAGAGTATCCTTCCAATCCTCATCGTGTAGTTCAGGAAGCAGCTCCAGCTCAGAGGACACCGGCGAGGCCACCTGTAGTACAGCCGAGGGGACCGCCGCTTCTGCCCCAGCAGTAACGTTATGCCCAGTACCAACATCAGGGAGATGCACGTCAGGGATGAGAGTTTGCTATGACAGTCAAGGAGGTCGAGCCCATCGGAGATGTCATTGCAGGTTCTGTTCTTCTAGATTCTATTCCAGTTTTAGCTTTGTTTGATAGTGGTGCTTCTGATAGTTTTGTATCTGTTTCTTTTGCTCTGAAGCATCATTTGGTAGCTGAGTCTTTGCTTAGGACTTGCAAGATCATGACCGGGGGAGGCATTATCCTGGTTAATGTTATTTGCAAGGGTCAAAGAGTTACTCTGTGAGACCGAGAGCTGAGTGTGTGTCTACTTGTAATGCCACTTCCGAGCTACGACATTATACTCGGGATTGATTGGTTGAGTAGGCACCATGCTAGTATAGATTGTAGAGGAGGTAAAGTTTTGTTTAGCCCGCCAGGAGAGCCAGAGTTTGAGTTTGCTAGAGGAGCTGCAGAACAGAGAGAAAGCATTATCTCTGGAGCTTTGGTGGAAGACAAGGAGTTGCCGCATCCGTTGATAGCAGAGTTCTTGGATGTGTTTTGTGAGAAATTTTAAGGATTGCCGCCAGATCAAGATATTGAATTCTCTATAGACTTGGTGCCAAGTACAGAACCAATTTTACAGCATGTCTATAGAGTGAACAACAGCGAGCTGGTCGAGCTGAATAAGCACGTGGATGAATTGTAGGATAAGGGGTTTATCAGATCCAGTTCTTCACCGTAGGGAGCCCCGGTATTGTTTGTACCGAAGAAGGATGGATCGGTGTGCATGTGCAACGATTAAAGGGAATTTAATAATCTCACTATCAAGAATAAATACCCGCAACCACGGATTAATGACCTATTCGATCAGTTGAGTGATGCCAAGGTATTTTCCAATATAGACTTGAGATCAGGCTACCACCAGATAAAAGTAAAGATGGAGGACATTTCGAAGACTATTTTTAGGACTCGGTATGGCCAGTATGAGTTTATGGTGATGCCGTTTGGGTTTAAAAATGCCCCAGCGGTATTTATGAATTTGTTGAACAAGGTATTCCACCAATACCTTGACAAGTTCGTGGAGGTGTTGATCGATGACATACTTATATACTCGAAGACACCGGAGGAGCAAAAGGAGCATTTAAGGATTGTGTTGGATGTGGTGAGGAAGGAGAAGCTGTATGTGAAGTTGTCCAAGTATGAGTCATTCCTGGACAATGTGAAGTTCTTAGGACATGTTGTGACTGGTGATGAAATTTTAGTGGATCCGAAGAAGATCGCAGCAGTGGAGTCTTGGAAGACCCCGAGTTCAGTAGCAGAGATCAGAAGTTTCTTGGGTTTGGCAGGCTACTACAGGAACTTTGTGCAAGATTTTTTGAGGATTGTCGAGCCGATGACCAGACTCACCAGGAAGGATGTAGAGTTTGTTTGGACAGAGGAGTGCTAGGTTGCTTTTAAGGAATTGAAGACGAGGTTGACGTCTGCTCCTATTTTGACGTTGCTATCAGGGTCTAGAGGTTTCACTATTTATAGTGATGCATCGGGCAAAGGTTTGGGTTGTGTTCTTCAGCAGAATAAGAAAGTGATTACTTATGCATCCAGAAAATGTGTCATCATGAGAAGAACTATCCTACCCATGATTTGGAGTTGGCAGCAGTCATCTTTGCCCTGAAGGTATGAAAATACTATTTATACGGAGAGTGTCTGGAGATCTTCACATACCACAAGATCTTGAAGTACATTTTTTACTCAGAAGGAGTTGAACATGAGGCAGCGTCGGTGGATGGAACTGATGAAGGATTTTGATATATCTTTGCAGTATCATCTTGGAAAAGCCAATGTAGTTGCCGATGCCTTGAGCAGGTATCCGGTAGCTATATTTTTGATACGAGGAACGATTTGTTTCGGTGGAGGTGGGAAGCTGAGTTCGCGATTCATCGGACCTTTCATTATTCTAGAGAGGGTTGATGCAGTTGCTTATAGACTAGACTTGCCACCTGCATTGGAGGGAGTGCACAACGTGTTTCATGTGTCACAATTGAGACAGTACGTGACGGATCCTAGTCACGTATTGGATCACTCAGAGCTTGAGGTGGGCCCTACTTTTAGCTATCCAGAGCAGCCAGTTGAGATTCTGGATCAGAGAAAGAAGGTGCTGAGGAACCAGACTATTCTCTTGGTACACGTCGCATGGAGGCATCACTCTGTGGAGGAGTTTACCTTAGAGAGAGATAGGATGAAATATGAGAGCGTTAACCATATTTGTTTGTGCCTTGAGGTATGTTCTTTCCTGATTCTGTAATTTTCTGTTTTGTTCTGTTTATTTTTCTGGGGTAGGTTCGTCTTTGAATTTCGAGGACGAAATTATTTTAGGGGGGTAGACTTGTCACTACCACATTTTCTAGCAAAGGGTATTTTGGTTATTTTATAATTAATTAATATTGTGCATGTTGTATATTATTTATTGTATTATTTATTTATTGTTAGATATTAGTTTATTATTTTAGACTTGTGTTAGTGGACCTAACTAGTTTAGATTAGATCCATGGACCAACATTTAAATCTAGTTAGAATTGAGCCCAATTAGAAGCTCATTCATTAGGAGGATGATTAATTAAGTTAAATCCATTAGACTAGAACATTTCCTCCTTAATTATTTCTTCATGAGAGGCCCCAAGGTATATTTTAGAATTTACATAGTAGCTTTGGGAGGGGGTTTGGTGGCCGACCATATTTAAATGGAGGGAGAAATTTCTCTCTCTTTATTTTTATTTCAAAACTATATCTAGAATTTTTTTCTTCCAAATTTCTTCATTCCCACATTAAATTCCACCCAAATTTATTTCCAATTCCTTCCCAAATTATCATTGGAGGCTAGTAGAGTAAGGATCTACAAAGAGGAAGCAATGATCTACAGGGAGGAGTAATGATCTACAAGTTGGAGGCTCTTTTTACACAATTTGGAGTTTCATTAGGAATCCATCTTCCAATAGGTACAATTCAGTTTCTTCCTTTAATTAGACTATAAATCTATATTTTAATCATTAGAAACTACCCCATATGATGAGGCTACCCATAGGAATTGGAATAGGTTTATAGGAGGCCTATGGAGGAAGTTATGTGTTATTTTATATCAATTTTGGGAGAATTCCGAGATTGACAAATTTTGTGTTTGTCAATAGGTCAATTAGGCCAAATTGATATGTGTTTGATTGTTTGTGGCTATTGTCATATCCAAAATTGGATATGTGTAGGCCATATCCCGATAATTTGGAGATACGGGTTGATTTGGGGGTTTTCTTTGGACACGGGAGTTTGAGCATATCATATTTTGACACGGACACGTAGATGTGTCATTATCTCTTCGTATTGTTCATAATTTTTATTTTAGACTTGTTCATGTCCTTCGGGGTACGTTTGGTTGTGTAGTGGGCTCGTATCGCAAGCGTATCATAGATCTAGTGTGATACGGGTGTGATGCACTCCACGTGTTTGTTTTATTGCATCTTAGATTCATTTTGCCTTATAATAGCTATTAGCATATTATATTTATCATTGTTATATATATATATATATATATATATATATATATATATATATATATATATATATATATATATATATATATATATATATATATATATATATATATTGTGTTGTTCTAAGTGTTATGTATATATGTATGTGTATATCTATAGATATATAATTATATATACATATATACATATATACATTTTACCTTATAATAGCTATTAGAATATTATATTGATTGGAAACTCAAGGTATTGAGTTTTATCCAAGGTATTAGGGTTTGAACATCAAGATGGGTGTGTAGTGGTGTGATACCGCATTGGTTCAAAGCCAAGGTATCTACTTAGCGTTAGTTTAGTTAGTAATGTTAGATATTGTTGATTTTATATACGTATTATGATATTTTCCTATCTAATTAATTGCGTATCTTAGGATACGATATCTTATTTGTTTTCTAGTATCTTAGCATAGCTAGTGTGGCCTAGTTACATAGTGTATGGACCCAATATCTTAGAGATAGACTCATACAACCTAGAAATATCTAGTTTGACCAAGTTTGACTTAGAGTTGACCTAGTTTGACTGTTTTGACTTAGAAATGGCTTTATGATCTAGAAGTTGACTAGTTTAACTTATTTTTATTCCAAAACCTTGTATTAATGAAATATTCTATATCTAGGTCTTTGAGGCACCGTACCAGACATCTTTGATACTGTTCACCGAATTTCAGGCGAGTACTTTCTCTAATAGTTTCTCATTTATGATATCCTCTATGTCTCTTGTATCTAGTGTAGATATCCTTAATTTCTTAATATGATGGTTACACGGATTGGTATATCCGAATCTCGTCAAGGTATATTATTCCTTGGTATATATGGTGTATCTTGTGTAAGCCTTGTTTCCTTATTCTTCTTGTACACATACAGACATTGATGCTTGAGGAGACTAGCTATCTACCAAGTGAATCCCGTGTCATGACGTACCATGGTTGGATCCACTATATCATTCGGGTGCGGGGAGTATGTAGTATAGATATGTGACCATACCCTCCTTATATCAAGTCTTGTTCATTGAATAGTGTTAATCATACACCACACATTATAGAAGCATGAAAAATATGCTGCAGAATTATACGCAGTATGCATAAAACCCGCATAAAGTAGAGTGTCAGTACTGTGTGGAGTAAGACATGACTTTAGAGCCATCGGCGTACAGCAGAGCTTCATCGCTAGTACAGCGTAAAATATAGCTCCAGAACAACTCGCGTAATGCAGTATTTCCAGACTGCTTCAGCGTAAAAAGGTTGTTACAGCGCCACTTTGGCGTAAAACCTGCTCGCTTTTAATACAGTAGAAGTTGTACGGAAAACTCTTCGTATTCCTCGAACGAACCTGTCAGATCATGCAGTGAACCTAACTCCTGACAAAGAGTACTGCACGACTATCCAGACCACGACTGTAATGATGGTTCGGCACAGAGACCCAGACCATCGTTTAGTAACATTTCCTTGATATAAATTGCTTTTACGCATTCAAGGGAATACGCTGCCTAATTTTACACAGGCAGACGTGAGCTTTTACGCTCAGCAGGAGACGAAACGAACCGCCACGTCAAAAGCTGCTCTTCGTACAGAGCTCGAGGCACGTCTCTGCAGTTAATGAGCGTGATGGGGGCAGATCTCTGTATTTAATGCATGAGATTTGGTTCTACTTTCAAAGACTGGGTGAGCCATAATTATGGCTAATACGTCCACATCAACACCTCTGCATATTACGCCATCAGGCTATTTTCAGTTATAGGAGTACGCTGTACACTATCTCCTTAAAATACGCCGACCTGGCTATTTTCAACTACAGGAGCACGCCGTATGCTATCTCCTCGGAATACGCCAACTCAGGCTATATTTGCATTGGTGCGTGATAAGGCTATTTTGTCTAGAATACGCTCAAGACCTCAGTCAAGCAAGGATAACTGGTTGTCCTTACTCTAGCTGCCTATCCATACAACATCAGGCTTCTACGCCTACTTGGCTTCTACGCCAACTTGATAACTATTTGGCTTCTACGCCATGGTGACAGTCGTTGGCTTCTACGCCAACCTTTTCTATGCGAGGGACAGTTACCTACGTGGCTTGCATGCCATGATCTTTGCAGCAGTTATACGTGTTACCTCATAATGGGATACGCGTCACACGCGGATTCAGAAGATCATTTATACGTGGGTGGCAGTTATTATAACTGTCGCGTAAAAAGTGCCACACTCTCCACTGTTCGGCTTCTATACCGACTGGACGGTTACTGTCACTAAACTCTATAAATAGAGACCTCCGTCCACGGAGGTCCAAGGTCGAAAAATCGAAGAGAGAGGTCGTAAAAATAAGGTCAAAAAATTGAAGAGAGAGGTCGGAAATTGATTTTTGAGAGAAAAGAATCCAGAGCACAGACAGAGAGTAGTGATCGACGATTTTGGCATTGAGCATCCACTCCCTCTTGCAATCTTTGAAGCTTCTCCTTCTTCTACAACAATTCTTCATCATCGTGTGGTCCAAGGGACAAAGTGATCGACTGTAGATCAGACTCCTATAGCAATATTTACCCAGATTAAATTTTTGTACTTAATATCCTCATATAGGATTAATTGTACTTCTTGTTTGTAAACCAAAGAAAGGGTTTCGTATAAACCTAGTTTTATTTCTTTTGTTTATTATCAAACACAAGATGGCGACTCTGCTGGGGACTACTTTCTCATCTGACGAGAAAGCAATTGCTCAACACGATGCAGTATCAGTAGGATCAATGAAGAAGACCTTGGTCATCCAATTCGACCAGTCAGCCTATGAAGACATGCTTCGAGCATGGGGTATCTCTCATTCCCTCTCTGTCCAAGACAACAGGAAATTGCGTAAGGTATGGATGCTCCGGATATCCCCTACCATTCCTGCTGACTCTCTGGTTTCTCTGACCAACAAGGTTGTAGCTTCGCAACCTGCACGCCTCGCGCATAAAACTCTGTCTCCCGTCTGTGACATGGCAGACAAAACTTCTGGCAATGCCTCAGTGCTAGTCCAGAAGTCTACTCCGCGCTCTGTGCATAAAACTCTGTCTTTCGTCTGTGACATGGCAGACAAAGCTTCTAGTTATGCCTCAGTGCTAATCCAGAAGTCTGCTCCGCGCCCTGCACGTAAAATTCAGTCTTCTGTCTGTGACGTGGCAGACAAAATTTTTGATACTGCCTCAGCGCCAATTCAGAAATTCCAAACATGCTTCGCGCATAAAAATGCATCTTCCCTCCGTGGAAAAGCATATGGTCCTTGCAAACACCGCAAGGGGAAACAAGTGGCGGATTTCCCAACCTCTCGGCCTTTACGCCATTAAGAGAAGAATCTGCCCGCTTTCCAGATTACGCGAGAAGCTGATGGCCGATTGAGGACTTCCTCAGTTTTATGCCAGCCTGAGAAAAATTCTAGACTACGCCAGGCCAAGCCCCTCAGCGTAAAGAAGACCTAGTTTGCAGATAGACACGCTCCTCGGGGATCATCTGCTACTCATATGGCTGAACTACTGTATACGGGTGGCAGGGGGAGAGTTATGGTTCCCAATATCCGCATTCCAACTGATATAAACAGGAAGAACAAGCTTTCTTCTTCTTCTTCTGTTAATCCTCCTGACTTGCATGAATTTTTGATCCAGAAGCACAAAGATAGGGGATCTTCCAACATATCTATTATACCCCCTAGGGAGCACTGTTGTAATAGTCATAAAGTTGTAGTTAATTATTGCTGTTCTAAGGCAAAATGGTCAATTTTTGACTAGTTGAACTACTCTTTGCCTTTACAGGAAGAAGAGCCTACATTTGCATCAGTGAACATGGATTCACACGTTCCTAGAGGAAGGTCAAATTCAAGACGTCATCCCTCTAGAACTCCAAGCCAAAGGAGATTCGACAGACTCCTTGAGAACATTGAAGCTGGGGTGTTCCGAAACACCCGTTCGAGGTCACGACAACCGGCTTTGTATTCTTCTGATTCCTACACTGGGGGTCACCAGTTTCTCGAATCGGATATTGAAAGTATAGAGTCAATCTCTACAGAGACCTATACTAACCCTTCAATGACATCCAGAGAAATGGGAGTCTATGCCATTGAATATGAACGCGAAGAGGCTTCCCCATCAGGAAGTATTGAGCAACGCATCGCTGTGTTGGAGACATCTCTGAAAGAGATGCAGTCTATAATGGAGAATATGCACCAGATGATGCTGACTCAGCACACAGCTGCTATAGCTCAAGCATCGGTCCCTCCGACTCAAATACGTGTGGGGGTGGACTTACCACCATCCAATGCAAACCAGGATCCTGCTCTAAATCAAGAGTCAGCAGCTCCTCCACTTCCTAACTCGGTGAATGTATTGCCTCCTGTTGGAGTTACGATACAACCGATCTCTCACCACTCCGCGGTCCCTCTACCAGCTGAAGATCCGATGCAGGCAGTGCGGGAATTGAAAGCCCAATTTGATGCTTTGAAGCATAAGGATCAGCTCAAAAAATTGGGAATCAACCAGCCTTACCCAGCTATCTGGGATGAGATCCCTTTCCCTCCTAAATACAAACCACAGGCTATGGCTTTGTTTGAGGGAAAGACATCACCGAGCCAGTACATGAACTACTTCAGCATGATGACGGTGTTATTGCAAGGGAATGACGCCCTTCTCACTCGAGTGTTCAAAGGCTGTCTCTCGGGAGTGGCTTATCAGTGGTACCGTAGTCTTGCGGACAACTGCATTACTTTCTTTGAAGATTTTAAGACTTTGTTCTTCACACAATTCTACGAAGGAGGGATGGACATGTCTATGTCCTTTCTCATCGAAGTAAAGTAGAAGGAGAAGGAGAACGTTCGCACTTTCATCGAACATTTTCGTCAAGCGACTCTGCAAATGCCTCCTGGATTTCTAGACTCGGCATTGGTGGACATTTGCAGGAAGAATCTTCTTCCAGTGATCTCGGTGTTCACAGGACCATATCAGTTCCATGATTGGCCCTCGTTTATCATCTCAGCGGTAGCCGCTGAAGACAACAGTCGGAAGGCGCGTGATAATGGAATTATGATATCTACCTCTGATAGAGGCAAGAGGTCATCCTTCAACAACGACCATCCTCGTGGTTCCAAAGGAAAAGAAGCTCTGGCGATCAATACGTCCAGGCAAAAGACTGCGGCAACCACACAGGCGAAACCTGGGACTTCCAAGCCCATTGAAGTATATTCTTTTGACGACGACGATATTTCGAGCATATTCGAGTGTCTAGTAAAAAGCGGCAAGATTACCCTCCCAGAGGTAAAGCGGCCTAATAAAGTCGACAGTACCAATAACCCTAAGTACTGTATTTTTCATAGGTATATACATCACCCCACCAAGGCGTGTTATATACTAAAAAGGAAAATCCAGGAGTTGATCGACGCTAAGGCCATTACTCTACGCAATAGCGAGAAGACGGTCACCGCCAACATGATCTTTCTCCAATTTGGCAATCTGCCTCCTCAAGAAGTTCCGGATGGTATTGTACCTATTTCTCGGACAATGATGAACATCGTTAATCTCCCTCCAGCCAGGGGTCAAAATCATGACCTGGTACCCCTAACTACCCAGCGTGGTGAGATTATGTGGGTTCATCCAGATCTGGTGTCAGAGATCGAAGAAGAGACTCAAGCTGCTAAGGTAAGTCTAAAAAGAACTCGAAGCATAGACCATGTCTTATGGTTGAGATATCCTCGACATCAGAAGAATAGGTTTTGGCTATCGGAACCCGTTCAGGGAAAGCCTACCTCAAAGACTATGGAGGAAATCAGGAAGAAGCAACGGCAGACACTTCAGCTGCCAAACTTCCAGAACCTGAACCTGTCGTACCAGAGGCAAGTCCTTCTAGACCAACTTCGGCGGACAAGGGCAAGCAAAAAGAAGTGCGCTTTGACAAACCTTTGAAGAATATTCAAAACAAAAGTTTGGAGAAGCTATATAATTTTGACATCCTGGCCCAGTTGGCTAATACACCAGCCAGATTGTCCATTTTTGAACTACTCAGGCTCTCCAAAGGCACTCGTCAAGCCCTGAGTGAAGCATTAATGCAGGCGGATGCATACTTGACCCAGCTCAAGTCC
Source organism: Iris macrosiphon (assembly GCA_036927795.1). Taxonomy (NCBI): domain Eukaryota; kingdom Viridiplantae; phylum Streptophyta; class Magnoliopsida; order Asparagales; family Iridaceae; genus Iris; species Iris macrosiphon. Next base: position 28,035,742 of record JAYESA010000005.1, read on the forward strand.
CCTGATGAAGAACCTGTGGCATGTCCTCAATGCCATAGTGTGATGGAGGTGGTCCCGAATATCACTTTCACTCAAGATGATATGCTGTTAAAACATAACAAGCATGACAGACCCCTCTATTACATCGGATACGTAGGTTCCATGGAGGTTGACCGGATTCACATAGATCCGGGATCATCGATCAGTATCATTCCTCATAGTCTGCTCAGACCGCTGAGGATTCCTACCAGCGAATTGGCTTACACCACCACTACAATCGTGGTCTTCAACGCTAGGAAAAGTAAGTCGTTAGGGAAGATTCGTCTGAGAATCCAGATTGGCAACCTCAGATCAGTGGCTACATGCTATGTCATTGATTCAGAGGTGTCCTACAATATTCTGCTGGGCAGACCATGGATCCATGATCACAACATCGTTCCTTCGACTCTACATCAATGCTTCAATATGTAGATGCCCAAGGAATAATACAAATGGAGTTTACTGACCTTAACAGTTTCGATGCCATGTTGTACACCCAAGACTACATGAAGGAGGTATCAGGCAAGACAGAGGAGGAATCCCACCGGGAGCCAGAAGAACCCTCTGCCGAGCAACCCCTGTCAATCAAGGTGAAAGGGCGAACTACTCGTCCGAAAGTCATGGAACCCATGGCTATCCACTTGAACAAAACTAAGTCAGAAAAAGGAGGTGATCCTCTAGTGATCACTTTGAACCAGAAGCCTCCACCGTTGGTCATCAACCTCCGGCGTAACAAGCAGCCAACTGATGTAAATATAACCAGGAACGTGGTTTCTGACTATAATAAAGATTCTCCTTTCCAGTATATTGACGCTCAAATTCCAAATCAGGAATCCTCTCCCCATAACGATATAGAACCTATAGCACAAAAATTCTTGGAAGCTATAGACTCCTATCATCCGTATGTGTGGGAAGTAGCGTCACCATCTAATGTTATCACGACATATGGGCCACATAAGGATTCTATCTTTATTGTCCCGCCTACTCGCAGCAGTCAGCATCCAATAGTTTTCGGTCGCATGCGCAACGAACCGACTGTACAAGAAGATTCTAATGAATCCGATGCTAGAAAAATACAGGTTCACAGATATAGCCCACAAGCTTTGAAGATTATGCAAAGTATGGGTTATGACTTGAAGCTGGAACCAGGTCTTAACTATGGGAAAGGCAGGCGAATGCCGTTGCATGGTGATCCCTACTGTCAATGAACTCGTTTTGGGTTAGGGTATACCATTTCCCTCGTAACTTCTGAGTCAAGTGAGGATATCTTGTCCTCTTCTCAAGATGGCTCGTCATCCTCCGGCTCATATGATGATCTCGAACGAGCATCATCAGTAAATACGGTATTGACAGATTCCTTCGAAGCAGACGAACAAAAATCTGAACCGTTTGAGAATGACTCTTGGGCTCAGCAAATGGATACACAGTGGGAACTCCGGTTCGAGCAGAGAGAACCGTCCACTGAAGATAAAGTTATCCAAATTGACGTTGGGGATGAACTTTTGTCAAAGCCGATATTTATTAGTAACAATCTTTCCGAAGAAGAAAAGGAAGAAATAATCCAGCTGATAAAAGAATATATCAACGTCTTTGCGTGGAATTATGAGGATATGCCAGGACTTGATCCTAAAGTGGCTACTCATAAGCTCAATATATTGCCCAATTCGAAGCCTGTGAAGCAACATCAACGCCGGTTTCATCCGGATATGATGGACGCCATCGAAGCTGAAATCAGGAAGCTGATAGCCTATGGCTTCATCCGGGAAGAACAACATCCTGACTGGGTCGCCAATGTTGTCCCAGTCATGAAGTAAAGTGGGAAAGTACGTGTCTGTATCGATTACCGAGATCTGAATGCAGCCTGCCCCAAAGATGAGTTCCCTCTTCCCATTACAGATGTCATGATCGATAATACGTACGGTTTTGAGCGCATGTCTTTCATGGACGGATTTTTAGGATACAACCAAATCAAGATGCATCTTGAAGACGAAAAGCATACTGCCTTCCGGACACCATTGGGGGTATATTGCTATACGGTCATGCCCTTCGGACTGAAGAATGCCGGAGCTACGTACCAACGAGCTATGAGTAACATATTCCATGAGCACCTACGCAAAACAGTAGAATATTACGTGGATGATATAGCTGTCAAAAGCCGCATCAAGGATAATCACATCCAAGACTTGAAGACAGTGTTTGAGCTGATGCGCCAACACCAACTCAAAATGAATCCTACAAAGTCCTTTATTGGTATGTCTAGTGCCAAATTCCTGGAATTTGTCATTAACGCTAAAGGCATTCAAGTGAACCCGGATAAAGTGAAGGTCATCTTAGAAATGCGACCACCCCATAATCTGAGAGAACTCAGGGGATTTCAAGGTCATCTGGCTTATATCCGGAGATTCATATCCAACCTCTCTGGGAGATGTCAACCTTTTTCTCGCCTTATGAAGAAAGGTGTATCCTGCATATGGGACGAAGCCTGTCAGCAAGCGTTTAATGATATCAAACGCTACCTCACTAATCCTCCAGTTCTGGTGCCTCCCGTTATAGGAAGACCATTTTTTGCTGTATGTTCGAGCAATGGATCATTCTCTGGGAGCTCTTCTCGTACAGAAGAACGATGAGGGTCATGAACAGGCTATCTACTATTTAAGCAGGATGATGGTCGAAGCTGAACACCGGTACAATCCAGTGGAAAAAGAATGCTTGGCCCTAATATTCGCCATTCAAAAAATGCGACATTACGTCACAGGCCAGACTATTCATATCATCTCTAGGATCAATCCTCTTCGGGTATTGATGAACAAGCCAAGTGTTCTTAATTCCCGACTCGCGACTTGGGCGATATTATTAACACCATATGATGTGGTATATGTCCCTCAGAAGTCCATCAAAGGCCAAGCATTGGCTGATTTCCTAGCTGCTCATCCGATTCCGGAAACCTCCAGATTATACGAGGACATTCCCGATGAAGTTGTAGAATGTAATTCCGCAATGGAAAGTGATACATGGCAGCTATTCTTCGATGGTGCTTCCAGGACTGGTCCCAGGGGAAATGTGGTTTCAGGAGTAGGAATTGTCCTGGTCACTCCTGATAAACTCGTCATCTATTGAGCATATTCTCTTAGCGAACCCTGCTCTAATAATGTGGCAGAGTATAATGCCCTACTCATCGGACTCCAAGTCGCTAACGAATTGGACGTCGAATATCTGGAAGCTTTCGGTGATTCTCTGCTGATCGTCAATCAAGTCAGAGGAATATATAAAGTCCGTAATCCAGACCTCATTCCTTATCACCAAGCAACGATCGAGATAGCCACATCTTTCAAAGGGTTCTTCCTAGAGCATGTGCCTCGATCTCAGAATCTGGAAGCTGATGCCCTGGCTAGTCTAGCTGCAGATTTAGCTATTCCTATAAGAAGGCAGAATTCGGTGATCCTTCTTAACAGAGATTTATTCTGTGTGAAAAACAACTTTCACATAGAACACAGCTACGCTATGAACACAGATCCTCCCAAGAGAGATTGGAAAAGTCCCTTTATAGATTTTGTGGCGTATGGAATCTTACCAGAGGATCCTAAAGAAGTAGTATCCATCAAAACACGATCATTACGCTTCTATTTTGATGCGTCTTCACAATGTCTATATCGCGAACCTACGATGGACTGCTATTATGATGTCTCTTCGATGATGATGCACAACGGATTATCCGTGAAGCTCACGATGGCGTATGCGGAGCACATCAATCCGGTCCTAAGTTACAGGATCGTATCAGGAGAATGGGCTACTACTGGCCTACTATGATCCCAGATGCAATAAAATATGCAAGACAATGCAAAGCCTGTCAGGTTCATACAGATTTTATACATCAATCTTCGGAACATTTACATCCTACGGTTGCATCCTGGCCTTTTGAAGCATGGGGTATGGATATCATTGGTCCTATTCACCCGTCTTCTTCCAGAGGTCATCTGTTCATATTGGCCATCACGGATTATTTCTCTAAATGGGCAGAGGCGATCCTTCTTGCTGAAGTAAAAACATCCAACGTGATCAGCTTCATCAAGCATCATGTCATCTATCACTTCGGAATACCCCAAAGGATAATTCATGATAATGTGCCTCAATTCATCAGCCAAGAGTTTCATCGATTTTGCGATAAAAATCGGATACAAAATATAGCCTCTACGGCATACAATCCTGCTGCTAATGGTTTGGCGGAAGCTTTCAACAAAATCATTATCAAACTCTTGAAAAAGTTTGTCTCTTCGAACAAAAGAGATTGGAACGAGAAGCTAGGAGAATGCCTCTGGGCATACCGTACAACGGTACGAGCACCGACGGGTTGTACCCCATTCTCATTGGTTTACGGGAGTGAGTCAGTTTTCCCCATTGAAATCCAAATTCTGTCACTCAGAATAGCAGTGGCTAATGAGTTGACTCCGGAAAAGAACGACCTATTAAGGCTTCAAGAACTGGAATGATTGGACGAGAAATGCCTTCTAGCTCAACAACGCATTGCGTTCTACCAGGCACGTATTTCCAAAGCTTTTAATCAAAAAGTGAAGGAAATGGTGTTCAAAGTTGGTAAGCTAGTTTTAGCTGTGAAAAGGCCAATGATCATTACTCACAAGAGTAAGGGTAAATTTTAGCCCAAATGGGAAGGCCCTTATGTGATCGAGACGACGTTCTCAAACGGCACTTACAGATTAGCCAAGCCTAATGGAGACTTGTTAATGGCTCCTATCAACGGCAAATTCCTGAAGAGGTACTATGCTTAATCTCCTTTGCTCAAATGGAGTATGGTGAAGATCTCGTTCTGACAACACTACGTCCAAAGAACTAGTTGGATCATATTCTATCATGTCCATATAACCTTTGAATAGATATGTTTAACTAATTTGGAACTTCAAAACCTATCATGTTCATATTACCTCTGATAGTGTTTTATATACAAATTTAGTTGGATCATATTCTATCATGTCCATATAACCTCTGAATAGATATGTCTAACTGAAGCTTACCGAAAGTATATCACGTCCATATTACCTCTGATATCACTTTCACCCTAACCTATCATTTATATTCAAAAAATGATGGGTCCACCAAAGTCAGATAAAGTCTCTTTATTATCTCCAGAAAGAGCAAGTTACATATAAAAGCAAAAAAAAGTATATCATTGGGGAGGAGCAGTCAAATCATGGATCTACTGTGCCAGAGCGGCCATTCTCTCATTCCTGGAGCTCAAAACTGTAGCGTGAGCCCGCTCCAACCTTGCCTCCTCATTGTTCAAGGCAGACAGTTCAGACCGAGCATGTACAAAACTTGCGTGGGTGACACCCGCATGTGCCAGGTTCTGCTGAGCCGCTTCCATTCGGTCCTTCAACACATCTCGAGCTGCCGATAAAGCGAGAGCCCTCTCCTTTGCCTGAGCGAGTTCGTCTTCCAATTTGCGGACCCTCGCTGCCTCTTCCTCATATTCGGTCTCGCACTTAGCCAGCTGGGGAATGACATACCCCAATATGGTATGCTCTTCATTCATCTCTTGCTGCTGTGCCTCGATGGATTTGTTCAGAGTTTCCATCTCCCCAACAAGTTCCGCAGTCATGGAGTCATACTCAGCATGAATCAGGTCATCAATGTTGCCTCTGGATAGTTGCAAATAATTGTTAATGGGTTGTTCTAAACCATTAACTATTTGCTCCAGTGCATTAGCTCTCCCAGCGTCTTTGAAATTTTTGATCGGCGCTATCGTAAGCTGGGAGGACATCTTCAGAGCCTCGAAGCCTAGATTCTTCTCCAGCACCATTGATATCAGCGTTTTCAAACTGATGTAGAAAATGCTAGTATACTGCTCAACAAGCATAGCAAAATTCGAATGGACGCTGGGAGTAGCTACAATATCGGTAAATCCCCTTCCAGGAACAACTGCAGAGGGTGTCGTCACAGTCGTCGCTTCAACAGATGGCGCGACAAAAGTAGAGGCACCAACAACGGTCGAAGTGGCTGGCGTACTCAACAAAGGAGGCATAGTCGTGATGACAGGCTCATCCCCCTCTGAAGATATCGAGATTGTATTGGGTGAGCCGGCACCCGAAAATGTTGTCTCTTCAAGGTCGAGCTCCGCCATTTCATCGGCGGGAGCCGCAACAAAGCCAAAGGTTGCGTCGACGCTGCCCTCCCCGTAGATGTCTTCCCCTGAAAAGAAGACAAGAGAAAGTTAATATCAACCTGATATTAATTTTTCTAAAGGAGGCGTAAAGCCAACATTTACCCATGGCCGATGGTATATATATCGCGTTTGCAGCCAGTACAGCTAAATCATTTCTTAATGATGTTAAACGAGCTGTCATACCTGGAGAAGGGGGTACACCAAATGACATCTGAGGGCAGTCATCCAAATCTTCACCCAGATCCACTCCAGGTTCATCGGGTGGAATCTCGCTGGAGATACTTACAGATGAAGAAGGGGCTGGACCCATTATTGGTCTGGATAAAGATATCCTTAATTTGCTCGGCCTCGAAGGCGATCTCGTAGCACTACCTGAAGCGGTAGTAGCGACAGCAGTCTCGAGCAAAGAATCTCCAGCACTGTCAGCCGAAACTGTGGAGGTTCCCTCTCTAAAAGGCGAGGGACCTCTAATCAAAAGATAATCCCCGACAGGGGAAGCAATAAGCTCACTCCTAGGAGCCTCATAGCTGGAAGTCCTGACCAGATCACTAACAGTCTTCTTCTTTTTGCGAGGGGAAGTCTCTTTCAGAGTAGGAGCCCTTCGCTTACTGGGGATAACAAGAGGCTCCACAGGCGGACGTATGATGCCTCTCGGTACTGTCATCAAAAACTCATCTGGACCGATAGGGTCTTCATCTTCATCAGAGGAAACTGATGAGACCTCCTCTCTTCCAGTGGAATTATGAGAGGGCATCCTAAAACTTTCACGCATATCAAAATTGCGATGGAAGGTATTGATGGCCACATAAAATTGGGCGTACAAATGGAGGATGCGCAACTCCATGGAGAGAGAAGTCGCGGGCACAGTAAAAGTTGCTCCAGTACAACCCATCATGAAGTACCGCCATCCTCTCGCTCCATCAATAAGTTCCCCTCTGAACTTGAAGCTGGTGATAGCATTCTCCACATGCAACTGGTCGAACCCAAATTGCCTGGCGAATCGGCTAGGCAGATACGGCTCTAGATAGCAGTGGTCCTCACTCCTGTACAACAAATGAGAAGGTCTAATGTAGACCAACCAGTAAAAGGCTTCTGGAGAAAGAATTGTCCTCCCGTCACCTGAATCCTGAAGTCTCGTCCCCTGTTAATTGATATGTACAGTGGGGACGACATAGAAGAGCTTCCAGCTATGAGTAAAATTTAATGCTCGCCGACAGTCTACGATGGTGGTCACGTTCCAAGTGGAATTCTTGTAATTCAACAAGAAATTATTTCCCGAACTACTGGCAGAGCCTGGAGACATCACCCTGGGGTTATGAAGAATTAACCATCCCATCAGATATTGGAACGATAACTCTATCCTGGGAAAGCTTTCACGTCGTGTTTTATCTGCAAGCAGCCCATCAGTAATGGCCCTCAGGACAGCTTATATCCGGCATATCATGGCAGGGAGCAGGCCCAGTCTTGCCCCAAATGCACTACAGGCCATAAGGTGTTACGATCAATGCAATCCGAAGATGCAATGCCAGGTACTACCAATCGGCGTAGCCATACAGAGAGGAAGCCAGCCAGCTGAGATTTCCTTGACAGAGGCTTGCGGCAATGCCTCATATAACTGTAGGCTTTAGTGCCTGCAGGATAAATCCCTATCTCCTCATCGAGAACTTGATCTGAAGCCCCAGCGTCTTCAATAAGATCATCGACTATTTGAGCATTAAGCACGCTCAGAAGGTTTAAAGGCTTATCCCTGCTATCCACAACTTTGTCTGGCTTAGCATCTCTGGCCTGATGAAAGAAGAGATAGGACGCCCATTTGTTGGTATGAGCCAAATCAGAGGGCTCATTATAGAAGGTGGTGCACGCTAGGTAATGGCTCATTAGCTCCTGGTATACTGCCACTACCCGTGGGTTTGTATCCCTCAGCTCCCTGTTTGTGGGAACATACTCTTCATAAGGAGTATCCCCCATTGGCAGTCTTGAAATCTCTGCCATCTCGTGAAGGGCCAATCTCAACTCCCCTAGCAGAGTGGCGAAAGTCCCGGTGAGTGAGATATACCGCTCTATCAAAGCCAAAAACAGGTTGGGGTTGGGAGGCAACCCAACACTGGTAGCATTCACAGCCACGAACAGACCAATGCTCTCCAGCTCCGTCTGAAAATGCTTCAGGGCCCAGGCAGCTAAACGAGCCCATCGAAGATTTCCAGGGGTAAGCCACCAGTTGGTCCGAGGATTAACCTTGGGGTATACTCCTCCATGCCCCATGAAGTCATTACAAAAAGTCGATAATTGGACTGGCTGGAGCAGTGAAGTGTCTTCACTCGGGACGCTGCCCGGCAGTAATCCCCTGAAAGGCATGACAGGGCCTGAAGGGCGGCTCACAAATAATCCTTGGCCTGATCCTTTCTGATAAAATATCTTCCCTGGCTGGCCGTGAAGATTAGGGGTCAGGGTCCATGACATCTTCCTGGGATGCGTGGCATGGAAGAATGTCGAGATAGGGTAATCTTTCGGCATCCTGGGTAGGTACATGACCATGCCCTCAGCAGTAAAAACCCAGTTTTCCTTCTTGGGCTTCGTCTGGGATTCTTTATCAATCATATCCCCGAATAGGAAAGCTGGTTTTATATATTTGGCCCCATCTATATACGTCAGGGGCTCCCCGCTGATCATGCTCAACAGTATTCGTTCTCCTTGAGACGATATCAGAATTCCCCTTCCTTCAGGATACTGCGTTCCAGAAATAGGGAATGTCACATGAGACAAATCCTCCAGATAATTGGAGTTCAGCATCCCAGCAGCAGAACCCACTACCTCAGCCAACAGAGGTATCTGCAAGTCCACTACAAAAAGCAAGAAGAACAAGTCAGTTTCTACACTAGACATTATAGTCTTGCAGCTTACGCCAAAGATCAACGGTCTGTGCTTTTACGCCAAGACTGTAAAAACTTGAGTTTTTACGCTGGAACCTATTTCCGAGGCATAAAATTCAAGGTTGGCAGTATACACAAAAATCTAACAGCCTGTGTTTTTACGCCAGACTGCCAAAATTTGAGTAGTTACGTCGAAATTTTCATCCAGAGCGTAACACTCAAAGTTTGTAATATACGCCAAATTTTGACAGTCAAAGCTTTTACGCCAGACTGCAAAAATATGGAGTTTTTACGCTGACACATTAGAAATGTGGGCGTAAATGATAAAACATCTATGTGCATCATCTTTCTCGAAGAGGCTCTCAGCACAGAAGATGACCTAGCGCGTTCACGTACAACGTGTGCGAAGGGTTTTCTTCATTTTTTCGTCCCAAAAGCTTTACCTATGACGCCTGGTGCACAACTTGACGATAGGACAATTTGTTCAGAGCGATGGGAGTCGCTCGTGCTTGAGCAGAGGAGCGAGAAGAAGATGCAACTTTCTTTTCCTTAGAGGTGGAAGTTGGTTTCGGTGCCATGGCTAAAACTCAGAGTTCTCAAAGGAAGAGACGAAGAAGAGCTCTCAAAAGAATAAAGGATTTTTGCAAAAGACAGATGAAGGGTTTCTTCTCTGAAGGCCTTGGGGTATTTATGGAGTTTGGATGACTCCTAGAATCCCTAACCAAATCCGATATTTAATATTCGATTATGATTTGGGGCCACGTTAGCTTATCATTTGAAAGAAGAAGACAGGCAGTCAGTCGATCCAGATTCTACGCACAGAGCAGATCTATGATTTTACGCTCGAGTGGCCATAAATCTACGGTTTTACGCTCAGAAGCTATAAGTCTATGGTTTTATGCCCTGATGCTTTTACGCTCGGTAGCTTTTACTCTCGAGAGGCTACAAACCTACGACTTCACGTTCAGAGACTATAAATCTATGATTTCACGCTCAGAAGCTTTTCACGCTTAGAGGATACAAATCTACGATTCTACGCTCGAGAGGCTATAAATCTACGGTTCTACGCCCAGATGCTTTTATGCTCACGAGCTTTTACGCTCAAGAAGCTACAAACCTACGATTTTATGCTCAGAAGTTACAAATCTATGATTTCACGCTCAGAAGCTTTTTATGCTCAGAGGCTACAAATCTACGACTCTACTCTTGAAAGCTACAGATGGCTAATGGTAAGGGTTTACGCAGAAGATGCTCCTTAGCCACAAAACACCCCAAGTACCCAAAACATACAGAGTTCAGCATTAAAAATGACTCTTCTTCTTGGGTCGATTGGAAGTTCATCCAAAATCCAATCAGAATCTTTTCTCTACAGTTCAAGCATGGCCAGTTTTGACAGCCATTTCTCGCCCTATTTTAAGGGATTTTCGAGAAATCATTCTTGAAGATGATGGTCTGAACAAGAATTCTTCTTATCAGAGAAGTGACAGTTCAGAATTCTACGCTACTCCTTGTCCAAGACAGCATGACAGTTTGGATGTTCAACTTAAATGCTAAGCAGCTTTCTACGCGTCTTCAGTTATGCGTAAAAGATGGGATGAGTTCAGATACTCTTTTATCAGAGTTGGCATAAAGTTATTCAAATGTGCTGAAGCTGCACATATTCAGACTTCCTCACAGCAAACATGGCAAATCATCAGATGCATAAAAGAAGACAATTTTATTAATCATGATTACATATGATGGAAATCCAGTCTACAAAGGGTTTTTCATCTTCATGATTACATATGATGGAAATCCTTTTGCTACAAAGGATTTCTCATTTTCATTTAGGATCACGCCAAGAATCTGTTCTGCCAGGTTCTCGTATTGGTGGAGATCTTTGTCGTCTTCTACAGCAGTTAATCGGCTTCCGCGGCCGACTAACAAAAAAATGATTAATGGCGGGAGGATACATAACTGGGCCTGTCTAAATTATTCAGAGCCCATCCTCCATACGCCTTGACAGATTGAGTTGAGGTTTTAGACCCAACTCAATACTGGAAGACATGGCCAGGCTGCCTGCCCGCGGCCAGTGCCGTAACGAGAGAAAATACAGCTTGTAAACTGTGTAGTCGAATGTGACCCTTCCTATCTCTTGAACGAATCGCTATATGAAATTGCTGATCATTCCGAGCAAAGGAAGCTATGATATCCTTCCATGATCCATCATTGTAGAGGATATTTTCTCGAAGATACCTCTTTTTACGGCTCCTTACATGCTGGAAGAGCATGATCTTCTTCTTCCTCAAGTCGACCCGACGAATCTCGGCAACCATCTCTGTGTGGTGAAGAAAGTGTGGGAAAAATAGGTTAACCCATTTTGCCTTTTTATAGGCAGAGGAGCACATACCGAATCCCAACAAACTCCTAAAAAAATCTGCCAAGAAATCAGCCTCGAGGAAAGAGTCAGACTTGACCGTTTCATGCTTCATTCAAAGTGTTTCAAATTACGAGGAATTTGAAAACTTTGAAGGGATCTTGTAGAAGCATAAAAAATATGCTGGAGAATTATACGCAGTATGCATAAAACCCGCGTAAAGCAGAGTGTCAGTACTGTGTGGCGTAAGACATGACTTCAGAGCCATCGGCATACAGCAGAGCTTCATCGCTAGTACAGCGTAAAATATAGCTCCAGAACAACCCGCGTAATACAGTATTTCCAGACTGCTTCAGCGTAAAAAGGTTGTTACATCGCCCCTTTGGCGTAAAACCTGCTCACTTTTAATGCAGTAGAAGTTGTACGGGGAACTCTTCGTATTCCTCGAACGAATTTGTCAGATCATGCAGTAAACCTGACTCCTGACAAAGAGTACTGCACGACCATCCAGACGACCGTCGTTTAGTGACATTTCCTTGATATAAATTGCTTTTACGTATTCAAGGGAATACGCTGCCTAATTTTACACAGGCAGACGTGAACTTTTACGCTCAGCAGGAGACGAAATGAACCGCCACGTCAAAAGCTTCTCTTCGTACAGAGCTCGAGGCACGTCTCTGCAGTTAATGCGCGTGATGGGGGCAGATCTCTGCATTTAATGCACGAGATTTGGTTCTACTTTCAAAGACTGGATGAGCCATAATTATGGCTAATACGTCCACATCAACACCTCTGTATATTACGCCATAAGGCTATTTTCAGTTATAGGAGTACGCTGTACGCTATCTACTTGAAATACGCCAACCTTGCTATTTTTAACTACAGGAGCACGCCGTATGCTATCTCCTTGGAACACGCCAACTCAGGCTATATTTGCATTGGTGCGTGATAAGGCTATTTTGTCTAGAATACGCTTAAGATCTCAGTCAAGCAAGGATAACCGGCTGTCCTTACGCTAGCTACCTATCCATACAGCATCAGGCTTCTACGCCTACTTGGCTTCTACGCAAACTTGACAACTATTTGGCTTCTATGCCATGGTGACAGTCATTGGCTTCTACGCCAACCTTTTCTACGCGAGGGGCAGTTACCTACGTGGCTTGCATGCCGTGATCTTCACAGCAGTTATACGCGTTACCTCATAATAGGATACGCATCACACACGGATTCAGAAGATCATTTATACGTGGGTGGTAGTTATTATAACCGCCGTGTAAAAAGTGCCACACTCTCCACTGTTCGGCTTCTACGCCGACTGGACGGTTACTGTCACTAAACTCTATAAATAGAGACCTCTGTCCACAGAGGTCCAAGGTCGAAAAATCGAAGAGAGAGGTCGGGAAAATAAGGTCAAAAAATTGAAGAGAGAGGTCGAAAATTGATTTTTGAGAGAAAAGAATCCAGAGCACAGACAGAGAGTAGTGATCGACGATTTTGGCATTGAGCATCCACTCCCTCTTGCAATCTTTGAAACTTCTCCTTCTTCTACAGCACTTCTTCATCATCGTGTGGTCCAAGGGACAAAGTGATCGACCGCAGATCAGACTCCTATAGCAATATTTACCTAGATTAAATTTTTGTACTTAATATCCTCGTATAGGATTAATTGTACTTCTTGTTTGTAAACCAAACAAAGGGTTTCGTATAAACCTAGTTTCATTTCTTTCGTTTATTATCAAACACACGTATGATTAGCCAGGGCATAATTCTTGTATCAAGTTCCCAAGTCGATCACATGTTAAAGCTGGTACTCACTCACTTAGTCATTTGTATTTCTTGTTCATTTCCATATTGCTCATTCTTGTATTTATTTTCAGTATTTTCTTTAGTGCATATCTCTTGTATCTGTATATTGCATCTTGTATATTCACATTTATTTACTGTTACATAGTTTATATCATTTATTAGAACTGCTATTAGAGATGTACTTTATTCCTTTCCTGACTGGATATATTTTTTTCAGATGACACTGAGGAGTGGTACCCAACTCACTATGGGCCTCAGGACATGGTTGGCTTAGAGCCAGAGACCTTGGCTCAGGAGGGTCTCATCCCGACTGAGATAGACGACCCAGGACTTCTAGCTTAGTAGTTAGTTTTCTTTAGTACTTGATTTGTTTCCATCATTGTTATTAGTATTTCTCTGACTCATTGGATATTATTTTGTCTCATGAGTTGTATTTGTGACTCTTCTATTCTTTTATCATTTTCGTGCTTTATTCTATATTATAGATCTGTGATTGAGTATATTCATATTACATTGGTAGCATTGTTATGTCTTGATTATTAGATAGATAGTTTATCCAAAAAGCGTTCTACCGTCGATGCTGCGGCATAGGCTGTGAGTTGTTCACTACTTGCATCTCTATACTGGGTGCGGGTCGTGACAGGCCTCCTCGGTGCTGGGTCATAAATGCGAATGCCAGGATTCGGTGTTGATGTCCGTTGTGCTGGTCCTCCTCCTCCACTCTGTACATGAGACCTCATCTGGACTCCTGTCTTCGAAGCTAACCTCTGCATTGTCAGCTCATGTCGCCTAGATGCGATTAATACTTTGTCGAAAGTCTGGTAGTTATGGCCCTCTACCAGTTGTTGAATTTCCAGATAAAGTCCATACTGAAACCTTATTGCCCACACCGGTTATGTTGCTACCTTTGTTGGGGCAAACCTACTAAGCCTGCAGAAATCTGCTGCATAGTCATCTACCATCCTCCTAGACTGCTTGAGATTGATAAACCTTTGTTATATCTTATACTGGGCTACCACCCCAAAATACATGACCCTGAAATGAGTTCTGAAGTTGTCCCATGAGATGGGTTGTCTTAAACCAACCTCTTCTGCTGCCCACCAATCTCTGGCAATGCCCTGGAGTTGTAATCGGACCTGATCAACTTGTTCCTCAGCTAGAACCCTTGTTTCTATCAGTATTGCCTTAATATTCGACAGCCAAGCATCTACAGTAATGGCTTCCTCCGTGCTATCAAAGTACTTAGGGTTGAGTCGGCAGAACCTCAATGATTCTACTGAGTCTGTTCTAACACTTCTCTCCAAGGTCGTCTGTTATCCTTGATGCAACAAGACATTCTGCTCTCACTGCTGAAGCAGCCGATGTTGTTGAGCTGCCATTATTCCTCGAATAATCTCTAGCAATGCCAGTGTATCAAGTGCTACTGGCACTGTTGGTACGATCGAGGGTACTAGAACTTCTGGTATATATTGTTCCTCGTGCTCCTCTACTTGTTCAACCCTGATCCCTCCAGGAACAGGTGATGCCTCTCGTTGTGGGCCAATGGATCCTTGTCCTGCTGAAACTCCTAGTGCATTAACCATCGATTCTGTAGAAGCCCTATGGAAAAGGACACAATATAAAGCAAGAATATGACAAGAAAGGATCGAGGAATCAATGGTACATAAGTCAAGCTGATTTCGAGGAGACAAATTCAGGATTTCAAGAAGGATCATGTTTGATTGAGATTTTCTATAATCAAGCCACCCCACAAGTCTAAAAAATAGACATGCATGGGCCACCACTACAATATTGTCATATTCCGGATCCAGAATACTGAAGAGCGGAGGAATGACTCAGCCAACCATAACTTGCGAAATACCGAACCAACCCGTAATGTGTTAAGGTTGTCTAGAGACTAGGGGGTGCATACTATAATTAAGTCTTCTAGAATCAATAACTTCTATATCTCAATCATTCAAGCAACTAACAATAACATAGAATATTTCAGAATAAGCAGTAAGGCATCCCATACGCCGTATCAGAATTTTTTAGAGATATAGCAATACAGAGTGAAATGCTTGATACACAATCAAAAGCATACATGACAGTGAGTCAGCTGCAGTCTAAATTTATTACAGTCATATAAGAAACTAGTGTCCAAAATTTTCAGATAACAGGTGTCGGTTGGCTAAACGCCCAAAAGAATATAGTTTACAAAAAGATGAGAAGTGAATGAAGGGACCCACTCGTGACCCTCAACATCCATCCTTCTGGTGCATGCCATCAGTGAGAGTGAGATACGCTTGATCCTTAGGTACTGGATCTAAACCTGGAAATGCAAAACCAGTAGGGTCAGACCCCAAATAGCAAGTACCACAAAGGAAGCACGAAATAAAGAAACAAAATAAGTTCCATAGCATGAGATGCATGAGCCAATAATCAAGGGCATATATCCCATCAATGATATGACATTATACCCCTTCACCAAACAAGGACAGAAAGTGCCATATTACATCAAGATAGAATACGTCCCTTAATTATGGTCACGCTAAAATAACTCTACGTCACGATTTTAGTCCACAAGCTATCGTAACACAATAGCGCAACCCAACAACCAAACAAGGACATGAGTTGGACTATCATGCCATGATGGTCTATGTCCCCAATTCCAATAAACAAAAGGCACAATACACAAGCAGAGATACATTATTAAGTAAAATAACATAGTATAACAAGTAGCTTTGATCCGTGTTCCATTGTAACACAGCAGCGCAACTCAACAACCAAACAAGGACATGAGTTAAACTTTTATGCCGCAATGGTCCACTTCTAACAAAAACAAGTTTAATGGCCAAACATGTGTTACGGCTTAATATGTGATCTCTGGGTTATCCCAGTAATGCAATATATGAGTATCCTCAGATCGTAGCATAATCGAGCAGGGCTGGCTGTACTAATGATATACGAGCAAGAATATATAATGCACCAGTCCCTTGCAAGGGCCCTGAGCTAATTAATGATCAGTAGCAGTTTCAGGCTTTCTATACGAAATGTATTGGCTCGGCTTATAATTAAATCAGATAATGCACTCTACTAGTGCGGATGATAAACAGTACCTGTGGTGGCCAGCCTTTACTCCCACCTAGTTTAGGGTGGCTCGACATGCAAGATCTCGAGATACCGTTCCCTCCCAATGCTCTACAAATTAAGTTGCCTAGTGAACCCTAGGTTAATTAGAATCTCATGGTGTGTTCACATGAACATTCTTTCCTAAATGTCGTACTTTAAGTACGGGCACTTTTGTTACGAATCTAAAATGTTACTCGAAAGTTAAATCAAGATTCACCCAAGTGTGATGCAATGATCAATACTAACTAGCCACAGCTAAAGTCACTATCTAACTACCAGATCCGTGCAAGGAATTAATTACATATATCACGTAGCAAGTGTATGTGGCATGACGACTTACTATATATCAAGTAGCACTCTTGGTGCGATCAAGTGTATCAGTACAGATACAATAGGGCATGAACGAGTTCTAGAATCAAGGTACTAGACAACTTATCAAGTAGCAAGTTATTCAGGATAGGACAGTCAGATGATGGTCATATTAATTATATCGTTAGATAAAATAAGAGTAGTACGGGAACCCCTCGAGATTAGATCCACAATCCTTAAACCAAACAAGGACGGGGATTGCAGACCCTCCCCCGAGTTGAACTACGTCCCTTATTCTGTCCAACATATAATGAGGTGATCAAGGAAAAGTACCTACTTAGCAAGTGAGTACACGTAGGCCACATCTACAGGGCTCATAACAGGTACCTAGTCATTTAGCACATGGTCACATCTGGATCATACAAGTCATTTCTAAGTTCAAAACATAGCATCACAATCATTCAATCAACTTCAACATTAAACCAAGCAAGTTTTCAAAGTATGCAAGAAATAGAAGGCGCATAGGAGCTGTCACGCCCTGATCTCCCGCAGGCAGCCGTTCCCGCTAGGCGAGAATCACCACGCCAGCGCTCCCGCAGAACGATCGCTTTGACCCATCCGGGCGTGATGCCGTACGAGCGTGAGCCACGCCCATGCAAGGCCGTGGTTCATTGGCTAGCGGTAAGAGTTCTAAGCCACAGAGTCGCATAGATTGTCCGAGTGCAGCGAAATCATAAACGCATAGGCGATTTGGTAACAGGTTCACTGAGTCGACAATATGGCGGAAGCATTGAATAACATGAGTAGAAGTAAAGCAACTCTTTATTGATATAAACAAGTGTTACAGGCGGCGCATAGCCGAGATTATAAGTCGCTCAAGCCTCTCTCTCTGTAACAATAAAAGTGTGCCAAGTGGCTACAATTATGGAATGATTGTACCAACGATATTCAGGCAATGTTCACAACATTATGTTTTGTATATGTGCTTCAGTTCCGGACGCAACGCTGCTTCAGAGTGATCTTCACGCCTTAGCACGCACGTAGGAGGCATCCGCACCGAATGAGGTTCTCCCGCACCCTGCAAATGATCTGGTGGGTTATCAGTACATTGAATGCACTGGTGGGGAGGCTACTCGCCCGTTCGACAAATCCAAACACGTAATACAGGTTCCGTGCACCAACTATTAAGTTGTCTTTTTAGTTGCCTTAGGATCAGTTTCATGCAAGATTTGAATAGCCTAACTCGTGTGGTAGTGCGCCGTGCAACATGAGAGGAAACATGGTGAGACTTACCAACTTACCATTGACCTTCCCTGTCCAAGGCAAACATTGTTAATTCATGCACGGGCAAGTATAAACATTCATGAGGCATAGCCTATGAAAACACGAGAGTCGTTATAACATAATCGTCCAGGTGTTCATTTGATGCGATGCAACGACTCGCACGCGGATAGCCGCTAAGCGAGGATGAATTATCTATATGACATAAGTCGCTAGCATAGCCATTATGGACGGTTCACAGTCTCAAGACACAGATGATATGCAATGCAGGTAGCGAGCCCCGCTGCATAACACCTTGTCCCATAACATACGACTGCTCATACGTCCCGTACGGATCAGATCGGTCCCAGTACCCCCGCGACCGTTCGCGGAACTCAACATAACATACCTTGTGTACAAGTTGTCCGCGACAATGCAGGGTCAGGGTCTATCCTTTTCCATAGCTTGACATGATAATCATGAATCATAATCTTATTCTGAACGAGCATATTGCTCCACGAGCTGGGATTCATTCTTTACATAACAGGATCCTCGTTCAGATGCATACTTGGCATAATTATCATTCAAGTGTGATTCTCGTTCAATATTTATTCTTGCTTGATGCATTCCCCTGGTTCGGGGATTTGCCTTTGGTGACCTAACGGTCCCGGATTCTTGCAGGTTCAATTGTATAAAAGAGCTATTTGATAGTCTCCTGGCTGACTCAATGCATGCACAATACAATAACGTTAGACATTTATAAGCAAGCAAGCATGCGTTTCTAAGGAACATAGGTAACACGTTGGCTCGGACCCGAAGGTAAGTCGAGTAATAAAACCATAAGGGACTTAGCATGCGAGGGTCGGAATATAAGAAGTATTTCAATTTCCATGTTCTAGCACAAGAAATACAAGTTGGGATTATTTCCTTAGCTAGGTGCGTTGAATTCTTATTAGCATGCAGGGGGTGATTCACCTAGCGACTAGCATGTATCATTCCATATTTTATGTGTGCTGTCTAAGCAAAGACAAGTTCACTGTAGCCACCCACCTTAGCGATAATTCGCCTCGGTAGAGCGATACGTCAAGCGAGCCTCTGAAAGCCTAAGTTGAATCCCTATAGGGACAAGTCTGGATATCCTTCACCTCAAACGAGTATTTTCGCCTAAGCAAAGTAGGTCGGGACATTGCACTTTTGTCGTTTGAATCGGCAGTCCCCTTGAGCGGGATGGGGTGTTACATCCTACCCAACTCAGAAAAAGTCTCATCCTCGAGACTTACTGAGGACAAGCAGTACATTTCAATCAATTTTGATTTAACGATACAAGGCTGAGGCAAACCTACACAAGTCGTTGTACTTGTTTATTTGGATATTCACTTGCTCAAGCTTTCGAGATCAGCATATCGCTAGTCTGGATTCGTACACATATTCGTAGCGCTCCAAACACATGCACTTCACCAACTTAGCGATAGCAAAGTCTTAGCACTCGAGTTTTATATTTTTCTTAAGTCTTGGATCGTGCACAAGTTCAAGGCGTCCCTCAAACATATGCATTCAACCAAACTTAGAGTTAGTAAAATCGGACAAGCTACTGCGATAATCTCAAGGGTTCGCACAGGTTGGCACAAAGGCCACTCACATCATGATTCATACAAGCATTCTTATCATTCAAAATGTATTTTGAAAGTATTTAGACTTATTGTTGGAATATTCCGTTGAGGCATTGAGAGAGAGCGTGCACAAAACCCACGAACGAGCTTTCAAAACTGAGATAATCGAAATAAAGTCCAAAGGCGTAGAAGCCAGGCTCTGATACCATTATGTCATGCCCCGGACCCGCCCGGGCTGCCGCTCCGCCTTGCCTGCCCCCGTATAGCCGAATTATCGAACCGGGCACGAATCACCGCGCCTCGGCACGCCGGACGCGAATCACCGCGCCCGTTCCGAGGGTGCGAGGAAGGAAGGGAGTTAATGGAATGGCCTGATCGAGCTTTCGGGGACGTGATGCCGTGCGAGCCAGGGGTTGCGTCCGCACAAGGCCAATCGTTTAAGTTGATAGTTGGCTATCATCACATCAATAGAGTAAGCAACGGAAAGGGACTTGTTGTAATGCAATGCATTTAGCCAACAGAGTATTCGGGACAATCGAGGGACTTGGGTTCCTTTATGCAAAGGCATTCGTTCGTTCCATACATTATGCCCCCTTATACGATAGCATCTCGGGGCAACAATCGAAACCAGGATTCTGGGTCTTAGGGACTGTGGCACGCCTATCGCTCCCTTGGACGATCCAGTACCTGCAAGCAAGTAAACTGTTGGTGGGTCAGCACTTTATACAAGTACTGGTAAGATAAAACAACTGAACAGAAACAAGAATTCACTAAAATCAAGCACTAAGTAATCATGTTATAAAATATTACATTACTAGTGATCTTTCTAGTTTTACCTAGGTTTGTTTCATGCAGTTCGCTAGCAGAGTCATTTTATATTGTTTGGAAACATGTTTGGAAACAGAGTTTCATATACGATATATAAGCAAGCAATCGTTCATGTTTCAGGGTGTGCGCAACGTGTCTCGTGCGACTCCAGGGTCAAATGTATAGCTAGACACACATGCACGATCTTAGGGGCAGTCCTCTATCCAAGCCAACACAATGACTTAACTATATGCAGGGTGGTCCCCGAGTATCTCAGGATCGGCAGCTGGTTGTACAGCATACCAATGACTCTTTATCTGATGCTAGAAGCAGCTGTGACTCATGGTTGATTTCCTCTATCTCTGTAGCAGCCGTGACACATGCAGTTCAGCTCTCCCCCAATATTCATTGTTCGATCGCATGTGAATGCATGGAACACTATCAAATAAACTTTAGTATGCAGACAAGACGAACCATCAGAACAGTTATCGTTGTTGCGAGGCAATCCGACTTATCACTTGAACACATTTAGGCACAATATGGTTCTCTCGAAGCATAGACGATAGTGAATATGTTCATGCACTCTAGGCAAGCATTTCAGGATTCTCGTTTAGCAAACTTATCATTTCAAAGACAAGCTAGGTGAGTTCGTTCATTAACATGCAAGGCAGGTTCTATCATTTTCTTATAAAATTATTGCAAGCAAAAACTCAGGTTATTATTAAGTCGTACAAGAATCAGAGAATGAAGTTCTGCCCACTCACCTGATATATAATGCCGACGTGGAGCGGGGCATTATAGGAGCAAGGCGCATAGCAAGGTGCCGCATAAAGTCGAGGCCGCATAGGATCAAGGCCACATGGAATCGAGACCGTATGGTTGGCTTGGACCCATCGACAGAGCAAAGTCCACTCTTCGAAAAATGTGTGATATGACAATCAATAAATACAAGTCAAATCAGAAAAGTGCCTGATGTGACATGTGATAAAATTTCATCAGAAGAAAAGATAAAATTCATGAAAAGTCATGCCAAGTCAGTCAAAAGTTATGTGTCCAGAATGAGGGGGACATATGGCTCCTGGCCGCAAGGTTGACCAGGCCACGTACTCCTCTTGGCCGCAAGAATACTTAGCCGCATGAAATCTTTTGGGACTTATTAAAATTTTATCCATTCAAGTTCATAAATTTGGCCAAGGGGCGCATATGCAAATTCAGTCATGCGTCAAACAGGGTTGGCCGCATGCTGACTCGAGACAAGAAGTCCAGGCCACATAGCGCTCCTTCGTCTCCTCCAGCAGCAGCTTTTCGGCCATGGCCGAAAGCTCAAAAATAGAAATTATTTCTTCCATAGAAACCTCAAATGATGCCCAAATCCAGCAGAGTAAATTTCTAAACTACTCAAAATCATGTGCAAATCAATATAGGACACCAAGTTTTCGAGAACGTTAAGTTTTAAGAGATCAAAACCTAAAAACACTCTAGAACACATAAAAAAATCCTAAACTTAAAACTTAGATCTACACTAATCCATCCACCAAAACCAAAAATATCAAGTTCTAAATGCATGGAGAATCTTTTAAAAAAATAATGGAACAAAAATATAAAGAGTTTCTCCATTTCTTGCAAGATGTACTTGCCTATGGAGGGGGAGAGGAAAACCTAAGAAAGAGAATGGAAGAGGAAAAATGATAGGAGAGAGAGTGAAGTTGGGTTATATATAGAGGATTTTAAGGTTTGAACCAAGAGTTCAACTCAAGGTAAAATCAAACCAAACAAATAAACCAAGAGCCAAGTGAACCAAAGAATGGGTCTAGTCTCTCCACAACATATAACTATTCTAGCAAGAAAAAAATATGCTCCAAATACGTATATTGGTAATAGGGAGTGACACTATTACTTCGTGCGCACGAGAGTGCAAGTAACAAGTTCGAGATAAAACCCTATCAGAGGTAATATGGATATAATAGATTTTGTGGACTTAGTACCGCTGGCATACTTAAGGTTAAGTAAGGGTGATAAGTTAGGATAACAACTGATATCAGAGGTAATATGGACGTGATGATCGATAGCCAAACCCAAAAGGTTTGCTCAGAGGTAATATGGACAATAGCAAACACGGCCGAAGAAAAATATTAGGACAATAGTTTAGAGGTAATGTGAACATGGCTAGCACCTAACGAGATTCGTTTGAGTGGTCACTGTAGGAGTGTGCAAGTGGACCTGAGGAATGCTCCGCTGGGGAGCTTTTGTGGATCCATTATCCGTTGCGTATCCAGGACTCCCGAATACCTAATGGCTTCTACAATTCAAGGATTGCTTTAGTCTTTTCAGGGTCCACATGAATATCCTTCGAAGTTATGACAAAACCTAAGAATTTGCCCCTGGAGACTCCTAGGAAAGATTTGGTAGAATTTATCTTGAGTTGGTGCGTACGCATGAGGTCGAGCACAATCTTCAAATCCCGGAGGTGATCATCTTTGGGGCGTACTCTTGACGGCGATGTTATTGACTTAACACTCGGCCATCTTGCGTATATGCTCACGGAAGATGGTTCTCATCGCTCGCTGGTATATGGCACCGATGTTCTTCAGACTGAATGGCATGACTGTGTAGTAGTATACTCCTATTGGCATTTGAAATGATGTATGTTTCTCGTCGTTAGAAGATATCTTGATTTGATTGTAGCCTGAGAATCCGTCTATGAAGGACATGCACTCGAAGCTACAGGTGTTGTCGATCATTATGTTTGTGATCAGAAGGGGTAACTCGTCCTTAGGGCAGGCTGAATTTAGATCGCGAAAGTCTATACAGATCCGAATATTCTTGTTCTTTTTTATGACGGGCACGATGTTGACTATCCAATCTGGATGTTGTTCTTCGTGGATGAAGTCACTAACTATTAGTTTGTTGACTTCAGCTTCGATGGCGTTTATGATATCCGTCCGTAACTGTCGTTGTTGTTGGTTGACAGGCTTGGTGTTTTACAGGATATTGAGTTTGTGAAGCACGATTGGGGGGTCCAGTCCTGGCATGTCTTCGTAACTCCAGGCAAATACATCGATGTATTCTCTGACGAGCTGTAGCAGGGATTTCCGATCCTCATCCATCAGACCCTTGCTAATAAAGATAGGTTTAGGGGAGGATTCTTCGCCAAGATTGACTTGTACGACTTTGTCCTTAGTGGGAGGTTCTCATTTTTTGAATCGCATCTCACATTGTGCGTCTAGATGTTGGGCCCACACTTCTACTTCAAAGAGTTTCAGAGGATCCTCGTCGTCTTTTTCAGGGTTTGTAGATACCATATTGGAAGACAATGTTTGTTTGAGATCCCTCTGATACTGATATAAAGTCCCAAAAGGAAGACTCTAAAAAGTGAGAGTGTAACTCATCTTCTCCCTCCGAGCCTTTGGTGGTTATGTGAGATATGACATACCCTAAACCATGCTTGGTTTTATGGTAGTAATCCTTGGACTTGGCTGCCGGAGCGGGGAAGCGCAAGGGCAGTCGTCGACCTTTGCTATAATTCAGACCTCGGTTGCTTTTAAGATCATAACCCATCTTCTGGATGAGGTATTTGGCTTGACCACTGAACTGGTAAAGTTGTATTTTGCCGGTATCGGGTTCTGGCTCTTGTTCCTCCGGGATGAATTACCAGGGGCATTAAACCCTGCCGAAGATGATAGGTTTGTCTCCCCTCCTTCTTGCTGGAACCATAAAGTAAGACCCTTGGCTAGGGAGGATCTGGTTTACCTGTGTATGCGGCTGCAGGCCTATACCTTGTTCTAGGGAGTACAATATGTTCAAGTGGGCGACATCGGAGTAGTTCAAAGATAACCCTTTATTCATAAAGTAGGGGATATTTTCCAGGATAATTATATCATCTAGGGATAGAGCGTTAGCATGAGCCACTACGTACTCTTCTAGTTTGTCTTCCTCAAGATTTGTCTCTAATATGAGCGAGGGCTTTGGAGGCCTCCTACGAAGCTTGACCACTAAGGGTTCTGAGGCAGAAGCTGGCGCTAGATTTTTCTTCCGACTTAGAAGTTTTACCGTTAGAGGTTGTGGTGTGCTTCTCTGTATCTTTACAACGAGGGAGGGGCTCTATCACGAGCACCTCCCTTGAGGTAGACCGTTAAAGCTTTGCCTGATATTACGCCAATTTTTGCTTCGTCGGCGGCGCCATTCCCTCCTTCATCCTGGCGGACTTGTTTGTACAAGAGTGCATCAGAGTAATAAGCCTCTACCCCATTGAAATAATCTACATTAGCAAATTCAGTCTTGACGATGCCGTAATCGTCCACGTTCTTCAAGCACTGGTGTAAGGTTGAATGTACGATCATGTATTAATGTGTCCATGGACGTCACAGTAGAACGTTGTAGGATACGTCTGCGTCTATGACGTAGCAGGTGACCTATGTTTTTAGATCATCGATTTGGTACTTCAAGCAAATCTTTCCCAGAGGGTACCTTCTTCTCGCATTGAAGCCACTGATGGTAGTGTTGGTCGCTGTCAGGCGATGCATCAGGATGCCCAAGGTCTGAAGCAGACTTCGCGGGATGATGTCGATTGAGGGACCGGGGTCGATGTGCATCTGATTCACCTTGATGGCGCCAATGTATCCTTTGTGGTACAGAGGAATATCGTGTCAATTTTTTTTTGGCAACATATTTTTATTGCGAGAACGTAAAATTGGGTATCGCCTCAATTACATTGTTGCAGTGTGAGCATGCGACGGGATCCTCAGCTGATGATTTGACCTACGCCAGGTTGGTGTCGGCCTTTTATAATGCCTCGCTAAGAGCAGCCCGATATTTTTGGACACTCAAAGAAGCTCGAATAAAGACAACTTCGCTGTAGTATTGGCCAGTTGCGCCAAGATATCAAAGTTGTTGGGCTTCTCCAGCCTTGGGCTGTATCTTTGTGCAACGGTCTGTCAGAACGAGTTTCTTTCTGCTTGGACTTGTACGCTGTCGGAGGCTAGGATGGACCCGAATCCGATATTTCAGGTGCAAAAATTGAAAGTGCACCATCGTCAGGGGTGTCATACTCGTGTTGGTATGCCAGGTCTGATCTTGATGTTCCAACTATAGCTTCTTCGGGGGAGAGAGAAATCGTATAGCAGGATTTGTACTTCTTGCCGTTAGTCTTGGTAGCAGATGGTGTTGTCTGCTGCATCAATTATGGAGCAATGTCTGGATGGACCTACATGACCTCTCCACGTGACGTGGTGAGAGGTATCAGCCCGGTTGTTTGGTTACAAGACGACGGAAGATTGACGACCTCAGTCGTTGCCCGAAGGATCGAGATTACTCCGTCTTGGGCTTCCGTTATCGGAAAGTTGCCGAACTGGAGCGATACTATATTAGCGACAATCATCTTGTCATCGATGTCCAAGGAGAGGGCCTTGGTGTCGAGCGGACGCTGGATGTACCGCTTCAGCGTGTAGCAGTCTCGCGTCACATAATGGACATAATGATGGTAATGGCAGTACTTTGGATTATTCACCTCGGCTGCCTCAATAGGTCATTTGACGTCGAGGAGCCGGATCTTGTTCCCCTGTATAAGTACGCCAAATATTGCCATGACATCATCGTCTTCGAAAGAGTAGGTATCTTTCGGCTTTGGAGCTTCTGCCGCTTCTGTCACGCCCCGGTCCCGCCCGGGCCGCCGCTCCGCCCTGCCCCGTACGGCCGGAATTTAATGAACCAGACACGTATCACCGTGCCTCGGCGCGCCGGACGCGAATTATTGCGCCCGTCCCGCGGGTGAGAGGGAGGAAGGGAGCTAAGCGCATGGCCCGTTCGACGTGATGCCGCACGGGCCTGGGGTTGCGCCCGTGCAAGGCCAATCGTTTAAGTTGATAGTTGGCTATCATCGCATCAATCGAGTAAGCAGCGAAAAAGGACTTGTTGCAATGCAATGTATTAGCCAACTGAGTGTTCGGGACAATCGAGGCAACTTGGGTTTCCTTTAGCAAAGGCACACGTTCGTTCCATACATTATGTCCCCTTATACGATAACATTCTCGGGGCGACAATCGAAACCAGGATTCCGGGTCTTAGGGACTGTGGCACGCCTATCGCTCCCTCGGACGATCCAGTACCTGCAAGCAAGTAAACTGTTGGTGGGTCAGCACTTTATACAAGTACTGGTGAGATAAATCAACAGAACAGAAACAAGCATTCACTCAAACCAACACTAAGTAATCATGTTATAAAACATTACATTACTAGTGATCTTTCTAGTTTTACCTAGGTTCATTTCATACAGTTCTAGCATAGTCATATTACATTCTTTGGAAACATGTTTGAAAACAGAGTTTCATATTGAATATGCAAGCAAGCAATCGTTCATGTTCCAGGGTGTGCGCAGCGTGTCTCGTGCGACTCCAGGGTCAGATGTAAAGCTAGACACATAATGCACAATCTTAGGGGCAGTCACTATCCAAGCCAACACAATGACTTAGCTATATATAGGGCGGTCCCCGAGTATCTCAGGATTGGCAGCTGGTTGTACAGCATACCAATGACTCTTTATCTGATGCTAGAGGCAGCTGTGGCTCATGGTTGCTTTCCACTATCTCTGTAGCAGCCGTGACACATGCAGCTCAGCTTTCCACCAATAGCCATTGTCCGACCGCATGCGAATGCATGGAACACTATCAAATAAACTCTAGTATGCTGACGAGACGAACCATCAGAATACAATCGTTGTTGCGGGGCAATCCGACTTATCACTTAAACACGTTCAGGCACAGTATGGTTCTCTCGAAGCATAGACGATAGTGAACATGTTTATACATTCTAGGCAAGCGTTCAGGATTTTCGTTAAGAAGACATTGTTCAAAGACAAGCTAGGTGAGTTCGTTCATTAACATGCAAGGCAGGTTCTATTATTCTCTTAAGAAAATATTGCAAGCAAAAACTTAGGTTATTATTAAGGCGTGCAAGAATCAGAGAATGAAGTTCTGCCCACTCACCTTGATACATAACGCCGATGCGAAGCGGGGCATTACATACTTACCAACCAACAAAAAGTTTCGTCCTCGAAACTTCAAGGATAACTTCTCGATATTCCGAGTAGCGATAGTGCCATCCCTCGCCGTACTCAATCGAAACAATCAAGCAATTCAAGTTCAGAAAACATTTGCACTTTGAAAATATCTATGGACTTATTGTATGGAACGCTCTATTGCAATACCATATCGATAATAACTCAGAGTCATAGCAACGGTTTGGGCCAGAGAATCGATTCCGCACTGATACCATATGTCACGCCCCGGTCCCGCCCGGGCCGTCGCTCCGCCCTGCCCTGCCCCGTACGGCCGGAATTTAACGAACCGGACACGTATCACCGTGCCTCGGTGCGCCGGACGTGAATCACCGCGCCCGTCCCGCGGGTGCGAGGGAGGAAGGGAGCTAAGCGCATGGCCCGTTCGAGCTTTCGGGGGACGTGATGCCGCACGGGCCTGGGGTTGCGCCCATGCAAGGCCAATCGTTTAAGTTGATAGTTGGCTATCATCGCATCAATCGAGTAAGCAGCGGAAAGGGACTTGTTGCAATGCAATGCATTAGCCAACTGAGTGTTCGGGACAATCGAGGCAACTTGGGTTTCCTTTAGCAAAGGCACACGTTCGTTTCATACATTATGCCTCCTTATACGATAACATTCTCGGGACAACAATCGAAACCAGGATTCTGGGTCTTAGGGACTGTGGTACTCCTATCGCTCCCTCGGACAATCCAGTACCTGTAAGCAAGTAAACTGTTGGTGGGTCAGCACTTTATACAAGTACTGGTGAGATAAATCAACTGAACAGAAACAAGCATTCACTCAAACCAACACTAAGTAATCATGTTATAAAACATTACATTACTAGTGATCTTTCTAGTTTTACCTAGGTTCATTTCATGCAGTTCTAGCAGAGTCATATTACATTCTTTGGAAACATGTTTGGAAACAGAGTTTCATATTGAATATGCAAGCAAGCAATCGTTCATGTTCCAGGGTGTGCGCAACGTGTCTCGTGCGACTCCAGGGTCAGATGCAAAGCTAGACACATAATGCACAATCTTAGGGGCAGTCACTATCCAAGCCAACACAATGACTTAGCTATATGCAGGGCGGTCCCCGAGTATCTCAGGATCGGCAGCTGGTTGTACAGGATACCAATGACTCTTTATCTGATGCTAGAGGCAGCTATGGCTCATGGTTGCTTTCTACTATCTCTGTAGCAGCCGTGACACATGCAGCTCAGCTTTCCACCAATAGCCATTGTCCGACTGCATGCGAATGCATGGAACACTATCAAATAAACTCTAGTATGCAGACAAGACGAACCATCAGAATACAATCGTTGTTGCGGGGCAATCTGACTTATCATTTAAACACGTTCAGGCACAGTATGGTTCTCTCGAAGCATAGACGATAGTGAATATGTTCATGCATTCTAGGCAAGCGTTCTGGATTCTCGTTAAGCAGACATTGTTCAAAGACAAGCTAGGTGAGTTCGTTTATTAACATGCAAGGCAGGTTCTATCATTCTCTTAAGAAAACATTGCAAGCAAAAACTCAGGTTATTATTAAGGCGTGCAAGAATCAGAGAACGAAGTTCTGCCCACTCACCTTGATACATAACGCCGACGCGGAGCGGGGCGTTACAGCTTCTGCTCGGGCTTTTTGGTCAAGTTAACGACAAGGGCCTGCTTTTCCTTGTCGTCACGGCTATTGTTGCCGCTGTTTTTATTGCTGTTATAGGGGCATTTTCTCCTATCCTCTGCGACAGTGATCTGTATTCCTAAGAGACGAGCGTCCTTCACCTTCTTCTCAGTGCCAACGACATTTATGATAAACGATGTCCAATATTTGAATTTGGTGTCCCCCATCCATAGCCTAACCGTCGGAAGTAGGTTCTTTCGGCACAAGTCCATCAGAGTGGATTTAGGATTACCCGGGGGTAGCTTCAATGCAGCTTGCCTGTAGCGTTCGACGTATTTCCGTACAGGCTCCTTTTCTTTTTGTATAATGTCCAGTAAGGAGGACATCGTCATGTCATATCTCCCATCATAGAATCGGGCGAGGAAGAGACTTTTAAGATCATTGAATGATGATATGCAGTTGTCTTGGAGGCTACAAAACCAATCGAAGGCGGTCCCCGATAATGCCCGATAAAGAGCTTGGTGAGAAGAGCATCACTGTGGGGCATATGCCTTGTTACTGTCTCAAAGTAGCTCATGTATTGACGAGGAGACATCTTCCCTTAAAATGAATTTAATTTGAAGGACTTGTATTTAGGCAGATAGGACACGTCTCTCCACTCAAGGGGATATGTTTGTCGAATTTCGAGTTCCCGTAGTGAGTCTCGGTTCCCCATTAAGTCCAAGCGGGCTCGCAGTTCTCGTACCTCCCGCATTGCTTTCTGAGCCTCATATACTGTGGAAGGAGTAGATGATCTGGGCCTAATGAGATCGCCATTGATGGGCAGAGTGGTGGCGTTTGAGTATCCATTTTTCCTAGGATTTTAACTAGCTTGTCAAGAGATTCTTGGTGGTTATGAGGCCATATTTTCCTTGATCTCCAGCATCGTCTGGGTTAAGGCTTGCATCGACGCACTCATGGTGTGCAACATAGCCTCGATATTTTTGAGGAACTATCGATCACTGGGGCCCTCATGATCGTCCCCCTCCAGGTACACTGTTCTTATATGGGAGGCAGTAGATGGAACAGTAGACGTCATACTTTCTGCCTCGGGCTCTTGCATCGAACTGTCCTCGAGAAAAGTTGTCAGCATCGTATGCTCTTCGAACTCCGAGAGAATACTACCCCCAGCATAGGAAGATGTGTCTTCCTGGTGAGGATAACTTCCCCCAGGGATATCGATATCAGTTCCTTGGAAATTATTGTCCCCTCGAAATGTTGGGTTGTCATGTAGTTCTGCGGGATTGCTAGCCCCAACTTGCAGAATCACTAGGGGTCCTGAGGAAGAACTACCCCCAGCAGCTGATAGTTTCTACTTGGAGCGGGTACCCTAGAAAACTCCTTCTATAGGTACTACCGCTTGCCCTCCTTGGGCCCGACTTCTTGACCCGCTGGCCGAAAGCGAAGAATTTGAGGCACTAGCCTTCTGACCTCCCCTTGTGGAGGAAGACTTCCAAGCGGAATAGCACAAGGCGAAGGTCATCTCCTCCTCCTCTTATAATTATACCTATTTTCTCGGGTAGGTGCCTTTGGTTGCAGCCGTTGGTACGCCGACTGCCTGTCTGTTGGCAGTATTGTTTTAGTACAGCAGTTGATGATGATGTTGGCACAGGGGTATCCTACTGGGGATACCTCACATGTCGTGGTTGCTTCCCACGCTTTACGCTTGTGGTTGATCATGTTGCGCAAATTAAGCGAGGGTTGATCCACCTTTACACCCTTGTTATGAGCCCGGGTAGACCGAGCACTTGGGTGTGTAGGTATTGCCTTTGCTTCCTGTCTTATGGTTCGTACAAGAACTCTCCCCAACTCATCATTGGAAGACTTTTGAGACTGACCCTGTCTGTTTGCCACTGCGGGTTGGAAAAATGGGTCGGTCTTGTACAACTTCTCGTCAGGGGATTAAGTAACAGTTAGCGGAGCCTGCTGACGACCGGCCATATGAGCACCTTGAGCTTGACGAGCTCGCACTACCTTGGACTCCTTCGATCTAGCTCTCACCGGTGTGTAGTATGGAGAGTCCAAGTTCACATCCTCCCCATTCTCAGCAAGGTGCATGGAGTCAGCCCTACGTGAGATTCGGTTGAAGACGAAGGTTTTACTACTGTGTTTGCCGTATGTGGACTTTTGCCTACGGCCACCGATAGGTGCCGCATTTGGAATTTTGCCTGTCCATTTGCACTGCGGGTTAGAAAAAAGAGTTGATCTTGTATAACTTCCTATCAGGGGCTCGCGTAACAGTTAGAGGAGCCTGCTGACGACCAGCCGTATGAGTAGTTGCTTGAGCTTGACGAGCTCGTACTACCCTGGACTCCTTCGATCTAGCACTTATCAGTGCGTAGTATGAAGAGCCCAAGTTCACATCCTTTCCTTTCTCAATAAGGCGTATGGAGTCAGCACTACATGAGATTCGGTCAAAGACGGAGGTTTTGCTACTGTGTTGGCCGCATGTGGACTTTTTCCTGTGGCCACCGATAGGTGTCACATGTGGACTTTTGCCTGCGACTATAGACTTATGCGGCTTCTGCTATTGCCGCATGAAACTTTTATCAGCCATCGAACTTTTGGCATTGTCATGCCCGGCTCACAAAATACTGGATAAATACGGGGACTGACATGGCAAACCGCACTTTGCAGAATACCGAAGTAAATAGTAAAGTGTTAAGGTTGTCTAGAAGATAGATGGGTGAACACTAGGATGCTATGACGTCAGTCCTAAGGCTGACAAATCTTATTATCTCAATCCAACAACAAAATTGCATGAGTATATCATACATAAAAGTAAAGATGCATCCCAATTATATGTCACAAATGACCATGAAGCTAGTGAATACAAAATGTTGCACTAGCAGAGTATAATAATAAATGATCAAATATACCAGCCATGGTCTAATATATATGTAATGTTGACCGTAGTCTCAAAAATATAAGGAGTTAACTTTGTCCCTTGCTAAACACCACAAAATAAAGTAATCAAGGGAAGGAGTGGAAGAAAGAAACCCACTCGCGAGCTTCGGCCGCAGTCCTACTAGTGCGAGCCATCTTGCTGGAAGTGCATAAGATCGTGGTTCTCTTCGGGGTAACATGGCCATGCAAAGCCAGTGGGGTCAGAACCCCAAGCAACAAGTACCACAAAGGAGCTCAAGGTGATAGATCAAACATATCACAACATAAGCATAAAGAGACATATAAGGAATAAATGTTGATCGAGACTTGTACGATACCAATGTACTTGTCTCAAGAATAATACTGAAAGAACTGATAATAAGTGCAAAAAATGAACGTAAGACGACGAGCGGCAAAAGAGCATAGAAAATATTTTGGATCGGGACCACAACGCTTAAACCAAATAAGGACTGGGATTACAGGCCTTCACCCGAGCAGAACTTAGCACCCTAACCACGCGCTGGGAGAAAATAAAACCAGAAGAGAGAGCTATAGTAAAAGTAACATCATTCATCGTACGACCAAACAACTTTACGGCTTGCTACGATTAACTAGCTAGGGTTGTCACAAACATTAATTACTACATACATGTTTTAATGAATATTGCTACCACTGACACTACAGTTAACCCGGATGGCCAATGGCATGCTTGTCTAGTAAATATAAATGCACATTCAACCTTATATTACGATAACTTGTTACTTGTCTGTCACGCCCCAGTCCCAAAATACCGAGGGACCGGACGCGTGATAATGGCCAGCAGTACGCACCGATGGACAACCCAATTTAATGGGTCCATCAGGGCATACTTAAGCTGTGATATAACAATAAGTAGATCCAGTGGTACCAGTCACAGTCTATACTAATCTCATCCACAACAGATAATCACAGATCAAATGACAGAAATAAAGTAAATAAATAACTGACAAATCTCAATAAAATATCTCGGAGAACAATCCGAGTATAAGTCTGCTACATCAATAAAATAGACTGGAAAGTAAATAACTAGAAACTGAAAATAATGAGTATCTCAAGCCAATACTCAAGAGAAGTCCTCTGGTACGATCTCGTCTTCAGATCCTGGTTCTGCTCCAATGTAGGCACCTGCTCCTGCTAATGCCAATGCTCCGGTCCCGTAAACCTCGGGGTAGATCTCGTCTGCAATATCTTGGGACATAATCCGGATCCAGGTCCTCAGGGGACAGCAAGGTACAGAAAATACAAGCCAAAATAAATGCAGTATAGCAATAAATGAACAATAGGGTGAATAAATAACCAGCTAAGTGATATGCAAGTTGAGAACATTATTCCATACTCGGGCTGAGACTACTACAGGATCAGTGTCGGAGAAACCCATAGCAGTATTTTCTCGAAGGGCCAGAACTGGTGCCATAGCTCTGTGTCAGAGACTAAGACACATCCAGATGTCAATATATAATATAATCAGCCTTTCATATGGTAATACTCTCCCCACCCAATGAAATCTCACGTCTCATGTCCATGACACGCAGGATCAAGACTAATGCAACAAGTCATACTATATCTAAGAATATAATGTCCAAGTCCTGTATCCTATACAGAATCACCATGAATATCTCAGGAAGATTCTGTCTTATGAATGGTGTCAAGTGTCCTGGGTATACTGTACTTGATAAGACAAGTACGAGAATGTAAAGTGTCACGAATATCCATCTCTAGATGACAGTACCCAACACCGCGTGCGGTGTTGGCACCCGACTAATAATCGGACGCTAAGTACGTCACACGGTCCTAGGTTAAGCATGCACAATAATGTAAAAGAATCAAAGAGAATATGTAACAAGACTGCAAAGTTTGGCAAGGTACACTTGCCTGGGGTCCTGGCTCCAACTGTAGCTCTGGTCTCCGTGTGATCTGCAGGTACTACTCCGGTTGCTGAAATAAATATCATCATTAGATTCAGAAAATATCAAATAGCTAGAAACGCCTGTCCTTACGTCCAATTTGGACACAAGGGCAAAAATGATATTTCCGGGCCAAAGCGGGGTCCACATGTGGGCCACTTTGCACCGAAAAGCGTGCCAGGGTCAAAGGTCTCCAAATTCGTCAAACTCAGTGTCTACAAGTCAGGAACACTGATACGAACCCAACGGAACTTTCAGAATTGAATTTCGATGAGCCGATCACAAAATCGCCCGTCAAGTGGAGCCTGTGGGGCCCACGATACGCGATTTTGTCAACATTCTCAGAATCGAACCAAACTTGGGTCACAGGACCAGCGTATTGCTATGAGTCCGATGGCGCAAGGTTTGTCTCGATCCGACGTGTGTACACAAAGTTACAGCGTATTCCAGAATGGACGGATACGGGGCGTTGTCGGCGGATACGCGTTGATTCCGGTGTGCACGCACCTCCGAATCAACTTCCGTGAAATCCCACACGACCGTATCAACGTCGCGCACAGTTCGGTAAAGACCGCGTGCGACCAAGTCATCCCGATTGGCGGGGCACACTCAGTTCCGGGGTGAAACTGGGTGTTGTTTTTCCTGTTTTTGGATCGCGGTGTGCGATCACCACAGGACTCGATGCACCGAGCGAGTTGCACGGGCACCGAGAGGGTCATACAGTCTACGTGTAGCAACTGACGGAAATTAAAATAGAGTTACGAGGAGAAAGTTACGAGTACCTGAACAGGACTCCGTGAACGCTGTTTCTCACGTGTCCAAGCGTCTCCTTCGTGTCCTGGACGTGTCCAAGCCTCTGTGTCCAGACTAGGGTTTCTGTTTGTCTCCGATTCAGGGCTGCCGTGTCCGAGGGGGTCCTTCGTGTCCTGCATCCAGGTGCTGTGTCGTCCGTGTCCGGCTGCTAGGGTTGTGTCTACAGGCGAAGAGGCGCATGGGCTCTTGGTCGTCGGGCTTCGCTGTGGGAGGAGGAAGAAGAGGGAGCGGGGTTGGCCGGCTAGGCGGCGACGGGCGGTCGAGGGGCAGCGCTGCAGGAAGAGCTAGGGCAGAGGAGAGCAGAAGGAGAAAGGCGAGTGGCGAGGCGGCATCGCGGGCAGCGGAGCAAGGCGGGCTGGGCGGCGCGGAGGGGGATGCTGCCGAGTCGGGGCTGCTGATGAGGTCGGCGGAGAGCGGCTGTGCGTCAGCGAGGCGAGGTGGAGCTGGGGTCGTCAAGAGGGGGAACGGGAAGGAGACGGGCGGAGGCTAGGGCACCGGGGTCGGACTAGGGCAGGGCGGCGGTGGCAGTCGGGTGGCTCGGCGGCGGAGAGAAGGAGCGAAGGAAGGAGATGGATCGGAGGTGAGTGGATGGCAGCGGGCACGGCGAGGCGGCTCGCGGTGGAGGGCGTTGGAGTCAGGCGGGGGCAGTGAGGAAACAGGCGGTCGGCGGCCGGCGGCTTAGGGTTAGGGTTAGGGTTAGGTTTAAGGAAATTAGGAATTTTAGAATTTGGGGATCTTTTTTTTCTTTTCTTTTTCTCTGTAGAGAAAACTTAGGAAAAATAGGTATTTATACATTAAATTGGACTAGGGTTAGACCTAGGATTCTGGCTGGGTCAACGGGTCAACGCTCCTTGGGCTGGGCTTCGGCTCTCCTGGGGATGTCGGGCGTCACACGGATTTAATTCGGTTAAACTCTAAATTGGTTTCTAGGGCTTTAAAAAAGATTCCAGAGTCCAATAAATTTACCGAAAATTACCCTATGCTCGGTTTTCCATTTACACCTTAAAATATTATTTCCATAATATTCTAATATTAATTAATAGCAATTAAAAATCATTTAATTAGAAAATACCTAGGTTTTAATGACAGAAAAATCCTGAAAAATTCTAGAAAATTTTTTTGAAAAAATCAGGGGGCTTACAATTGCTACCACTGACACTACAGTTAACCCGGATGGCCAATGGCATGCTTGTCTAGTAAACATAAATGCACATTCAACCTTATATTACGATAACTTGTTACTTGTCATAAACAAAAATTGAACTTATAAGCATAAACTTAAACTTGTAATCAAATACTTACTTTATAACCTTGTCTTGTAACATAAACTTGTATATAAACTTGTCTTGTAAGTGCCGCAGCAAGAGTAAAATTGGTCAGTCATGGAGCCCTTGCCTAGTTGGATTGGTCCATGCTGCATGGGGCAATTAGAGATCCGGGTAGCCGGTCGCGTAATATTCTTCCCTTCTAATGATCTAGGTAAATATTATCTTATTTAATCCTTACTAAATTATTTCAAGTTCTCGACTCGTGGACACTTGAGAACTCCCTAGAATGATGAGTCACTAGTACAAGCTTTTCACGAGTTATCGTATTTGCGATATGCGATACATTGGACAATACTCACACTCAATTTCTCAATGCCAAATGCATTAGATTTTTATACACAAACATTTTCACGGTGTCGTGAGGATTGTGAAATTGTACATAAACTTGTATCGATATAAAGAAGCACACAACAATACTCACTAAAATAAATTACTAAATGAACATAATTTAAGGGAACAAAAAATTAACACAAAAATTCCTAGCTGCATGCGCCCACTGGCCGCATGGACTCACTTGTCGCATGCACCCACTGGCCGCATGAGCTCACTGGCCGCATGTACCCAATTTTCGTATGGATTCACTTGCCGCATGCTCAGGGTTAAAGTCTACTCCTTGGGGCAAGTGCTGGGTGATGGGTCAATAATGAAGTGTCAGTGAAGCGACATAAAGTGATTAATATGACAGGCCAAGAAGTGTGTCAGGAAGAAAAGGCAAGAATCAAAAAAAGATGTGCAAGGGTGAAGCAGAGTTATACGACAAAAGAGAAGGGGCGGATAGTACCAATGCCGCATAAGTTCGCTTGTCGCATGCTCAAATTGCCCAATAGATGCCTCTCTTGGACTTAGTAAATTTTTCATTCGTTCAGAGAGTGAAAACACAAGCAGTTCAAGGATTAGATCCAGAACACTTGTGTAATGAACAGTCATGCATCCAATAAGATGGACGCATGCTATCAGTATGCGGCAAGGAGTTCAGGCTGTATAACCCTCTCGGGCAGCATCGCGCTATCTACCGCTTAGGTCGCTGGCCGCATGAAGACTTCGTCTTCTCTGACAGCAGGTTCAGCCTTGGCCGAAAGCTCCAAAAATTGAAAAATTATTTTCTTCATAAAAACTTCATTTTTAACTCCAAATCAAGTGAAACAAAAGCCAAATTTTATGAAATAAAATGCTCTAACATAAGGAACAACTAGTTTTCGAAAATACTAAGTTTTAATATATCAAAACCAAGAAAAACTCATGGAACCCATAAAAATTCTAAACTTAAAACTCAGATCTACCAAAATTCATCCACCAAAACCAAAAACTCTAAGAACTAGAAATGATGAGGAACACAAGGGGAATATTTTCCATCAAATACATTTTAAAAATAATATCTATATGAAAAATCCAAAAATCAAGGTTCATCATTGAGTAAGATGTACTTGCCTAAGAGTCCAATGACCTCTTCCTAGCTAGGCCCGGTGCTAGGGTTCGGCTAGGGGAGGTGCACGGGGTGAGGGAGAAAGGAGAAATAAAGAAGAAAAATAAAAATAAAAATGAAGAAGAAGAAAGAGAGAAGAGAGGGAAAAGCTCATATATATACTAAGAGAAGAGGAAAAATAGTTTAGTCATGGGTTCAGTCAAATGAACCGAACCAAGTGTCCATTCTACATGTCGATCGTAAACTGGGTCTATGGCAATACCAATGGGTATTCTACGGGTCTCGGGTAGTCTCTTTCAACAATAGAAAAAATGATAATAAATAAAATGACAGGAACCAACATGAGAAATACAGCAGGAATGAATTATCAGGAAAAATTAAATTCTAAAAATTCAAGAAATACCAAATCTGGAATCGGGTGTGACATCTACCCTCCTTAGAAAAATTCTATCCTCGAAATTTCACCAAGGCTAGTCGAGTTGGAACACACGAAAAAGCTTAGGAAATTGTAAGTCACTAATCAAAGGATTATACTAAGCAAATAAATAAAAATAGAAAAGATAGCTGCAGAAGTAACTAACGAATAAATGCACAAAAGCAACACACATGAAAAATGGAGGCATATGGATACATATACTCTTGCGTCAGTCAAATAGGAACTCGTCCTCGCTTGCCTTTGCTGACTCACACAAAAGGATAAGAGCCAAGCCTAGAGGTAAGTCATTATCAACGACTATATCGAGGATATAACTCTAATCCAGGACATACCTTCGCAGTCGGGACACATAATAGACATCACGTACCACAAGATACAAAGGCAGAATAGCGGGGCAAAAACCTCGCATTTGCTCAATGAAAGGATCAAAATTACTATTGTATTTTGAAAGCGTCGGAACACGAGATCGTTCGATAAGAACACAAGAATAAGAAAAACTAAAAAGAGCTCAGAAATTTCATCCATGATTGTAGCACCTTCGGGTAATAATTGCTCTAGGTTGCCAAATATTTCGTCAAGCCATCGTCCAGGGGTCGTGGCTCCAACTTGCTGCTGGTTCTGTCTGTCTAGTTGGGCTTGCTGGACTTGAGCATAGTGCACCGGGATTTGCTGTCAGAACTGCTGAGCCTGAGTAGGGAGATGACGTTGGGCTAGGGGTCGAACTGCTAACACTGGTCCTCGCGGGCCTTCAATCTCTTCCCGACGCAGAGCTGGTAACTATCGGACTAAAGAATTCTCTGGGTACAGGATCGGGCAAGAACCAATCATGTGGTCGGATGCCCCATATCTGAGACACTAGCCATTAGCCCTCCTGTACTGATCTCCGGTGTGCCCTGGCTTGCCGCAGTGGCTACATCCTGCTGATATAGACTGCTTAGTGGATTGTACTGAGGTTACTGTGGAGGTTGGAGGTGCTGGCGGGCGAGGTGTTCTGACTGTTGGTGCTGGAGGTGATGAATGAATATTGATGCCTCTCATTGATGAGTGTGACCTCTTCTGGTCTCCGATCTTTGCTACTAATCTCTAGCCGACAAGTTCTTGGAACCTAGCTGCCCTGAGTACTGCATCGTAGGTGGTATAATTATGACCCACCGTAAATTGTTGAAGCTCTAGATGTAATCCTTGCTCAAATCTCTTGGCTCGGTCTTCCTAAAAAGCTACAATATGAGGAGCAAATCGGCTAAGTTGGCAAAACTCGACCGCATATTGGTCGACCGATCTTGTATTCTGGCGAAGGTTGATGAACTGCTGCTGGAGCTGGAACTTGGCGGTTGTGTGAAAATACTTCTCCTGGAAGCGCTCCTTGAACGTCTGCCAGTTAATGGGCTTCAGAAGCGCCATTTCTTGTACTGCCCACCAATCTCGGGCAAGATCTGATAGTTATAACTTTACGACTGCTACCTTCTCATCATCTGGGGTCTTATTTGCATCCAGGATGGCCTCAAAGTTCTGGAGCCAAGAATCTACTGAAATTGCATCTTTCGTGTCGAGGAACTTGGTTGGGCGCATACGATTAACATTGGTCACCGAGTTGTGAGTATAATGCCCACTATTGTCGAATGCTACTCTAACTCCCTGGTAAAGAGTAGTGTTGGTATGTTCTTGTCCTTGCTGAAACTGCTGGCAGAGTTGGACCATTTGTTGCTGAAACTGGAGTTCTTGTTGCTATTATTGTTGTACCATCATCATAGCTTGGATCATCTCTACCATGGCCTGCGAGCCTGCCTTCCCTGGTTGTTTTGGAAGAACTGGTGGTATTGTCTGGGCTGGCTTGGCTGTTATGAATGACGGAGCGGGCTGAACTGGTCATTCCGACAAGACTGGTGGAGCTGATTGTGTTGGTCGGGCATGCGTGACTTATGGAGCTGGATGATGAAGGGCTACTGACGCTTTCCCTTAGTTCAGTAGCAGAATCTGGCCTACTAATGTATCTGTTGGAGTTATCAGTGCAACAGAACTCTCAGAAGGAGGAGCAGGTGGTGTGTCCCTGAAGGAAAATGGCACATGGATATCAACAAGGGACGAGAATGGAACAATCATGTCAAGCAAGTTTGAAGTTCAAGGAAAGCGAGAGGTGCATGTTGTAAGTAGAGTTCAATCGAAGATTATAGAGGATTGAGATTCTAATAAGATGAGTCCCCTTCCCACAAGTCTAAAAAATAGACCTTCATGGGCCACCAAGAAAACCTTGTCATGCCCCGATCACATAATACTAGATAAATACGGGGACTAACATGGACAACCGCACCTTGCAGAATACCGAAGTAAGACGCAATATATTAAGGTTGTCTAGAAGATAAATAGGTGAACTCTAGCAAGCTATGATGTCAGACCTAAGGCCGATAAATCCTATTATCTCTATCCAACAATAACAATTGCAAGAGTATATCATACATGAAAGTAAAGAGGTGTTCCAAATTATATGTCACATATGATCATGAATCTAGTGAATACAAAATATTGTACTAGTAGAGTATAATAATACATGATCAAATATGTCAGCAATGGTCCAATATATACATCATGTTGACTGTAGTCTCAAAAATATAAGGAGCTAACTCTGCCCCTTGCTAAACACCACAAAATGAAGTAATCAAGACGAGGGGTGGAAGAAGGAAACCCACTCGCGAGCTTCGGCCGCAATCCTACGAGTATGAGTCATCTTACTGGAAGTACGGTGGATCCTGGTTCTCTTCGGGATAACCTGGCCATGCAAAGCCAGTAGAGTCAAAACCCCAAGCAACAAGTACCACAAAGGATCTCAAGGTGATAGACCAAACACATCACAACATAAGCAGAAAGAGACATATAAGGAATAAATGATGATCGAGATTTGTACGGTACAAATGTACTTATCTAAAGAATAATACTAGAAGAACTGATAACAAGTGCAAAAAATTAAACTAATGCAATGAGCGACAAGAGACCATAGGAACTACTCTGGATCGGGATCACAACCCTTAAACCAAACAAGGACCAGGGTTGCATGCCTTCACCCGAGAAGAACTTAGCACCCAAACCACGCGCCGGGAGAAAATAAAACTAGAAGAGCGAGCTATAATGAAAGTAACATCATTCATCGTACGGCCAAATAACTTTACGTCTTGCTACGATTAACTAGCTAGGGTTGTCACAGACATTAATTACTAAATGCATGTTTTTAAGAATATTGCTACCACTGACACTGCAGTTAATCTGGATGGCCGAGGGTACGCTTGTCTAGTAAACTTAAATGCACTTTCAACCATACATT
This sequence comes from Iris macrosiphon, assembly GCA_036927795.1. Lineage (NCBI taxonomy): Eukaryota > Viridiplantae > Streptophyta > Magnoliopsida > Asparagales > Iridaceae > Iris > Iris macrosiphon. The sequence continues at coordinate 28,076,904 of JAYESA010000005.1, forward strand.
AACATAACTTGTTACTTGTTATAAACAAAAATTGAACTTATAAGCATAAACTTAAACTTGTTATCATGAACTTGCTTTATAAACTTGTCTTGTAACATAAACTTGTATATAAACTTGTCTTATAAGTGCCGCAGCACGCGTAAACTTGGTCAGTCATGGAGCCCTTGCCTAGTAGGGTTAGTCCATGCTGCATGGGGCCCTTAGAGATCGGGGTAGCGAGTAGCACAATATTCTTTTATGCCAATGATCTAGGTAAATCTTATCTTGTTTAATCATTACTAAATTATTCCAATTTCTCGAGTCATAGACACTTGAGAATTCCCCAGAATGACGAGTCAGGAGTACGAGCTTTTCACGAGTAATCGTATTCGCGACACGCGATACATTATAAAATACTCACACTCGATTACCCGATGCCAAATGCAATATATTTTCAAACACAAATATTTCTACGGTGTCGTGAGGATTGTGAACTACATGCAAAACTTGTCTGGTAAAATAAACTTGTACAACATAAGGAAGCACACAATAATAATCACTAAAAGGAATTACTAAATGAACATAATTTAATGGAACAAAAAATGCACACAGGAATTCCTGGACGCATTCGCCCACTGTCCACATGGACTCACATACTGTATGCACCCACTGTCAGCATGCACTCACTTGCCGCATACGCTAACTAGTCGTATGCACCCAATTGCCGCATGGACTCACTGGCCGCATGTACCCAATTGTCGCATGGACTCACTTGCCGCATGCTCAGGGTGAAAGTCTACTCCTTGGGACAAGTGCTGGGTGATGGATCAATAATGAAGTGTCAGTAAAGTGACATAAAGTGATTGATATGAGAGGCCGAGAAGTATGTTAGAAAGAAAAGACAAGAATCATAAAAAGATGTGCAAGGATGAAGCAGAGTTATGAGGAAAAAAAGGAGAGGTGCATAGTACCAATGCCGCATAAGTCCGCTTGTCGTATGCTCAGATTGCTGCATATAATCCCCTCTTGGACTTAGTGAAATTTGTATTCGTTCAGCCAGTGAAAACACAAGCAGTTCAAGGATTAGCTCCAGAACACTTGTGTAATTAACAGTCATGCATCCAACAAGATGGACGTATGCTGTCAGTATGCGACAAGGAGTTCAGGCCGCATAACTCTCTCGTGCCGCATAGCGCTATCTGCCGCATAGGTCGCTGGCCGCATGAAGACTTCTTCTCCGACAGCAGGTTCAGCCACGGCCGAAAGCTCCAAAAACCAAAAATTTGTTTTCTTCATAAAAAATTTATTTTAACTCCAAATTAAGTGAAACAAAAGCCAAATTGTACGAAATAAAATGATCTAACATAAGGAACAAATAGTTTTTAAAAAAAACTAAGTTTTAATATTGTAAAACCCCTAATCCAAAAAAAATCGTATTTTCCTTTTTAATTAGTTAATAATTGAATTATAGTAATTAGTGGCCAATAAGAAGAAATCGAATTTATTTAATTTTTATTTTAGGTGTTTGTGCACTTATGGGATTTATAGAGCCTTTATAACTTTTTCCTAATTAATTCCATGTAGGAGACCCTTTGGACAGTTGCTAGCTTAATGGTATGCACTAATAAAATTTCTAGAATTTTCTATGTATATATATATATATAGTTTATTCTAAAAAGAATTAGAAAAGAAAAAGAAATAAAAAAGAAATAAAAAAGAAATTAGAAAAAAGAAAGAAAGAAAAAGAAAAGAAAATAGATTCTTATTGGGTCTAAACCCAAAACCTTAACCCGTAATCTATCCGGACCCGCACCCCTGAAAGCAAATAAGCAACAGCAACGCGGCTCTACAAAACCGCGCGAGCCCGCCGCTCTCTTCCTATTCTTCCATCCTATATATATAAAACTTCCTATTCTCCCAAAACCCGAACCCTAAAACTCTGTCTCCCTCTCAACCTGACCGCCAAACCCAGACCGCCACGCCACCGCCTACCGGAGCCCCACACCACCGCCACCACGACCGCACGGCTGACCGCGACCCCGCGCGTGACAGTTTTGAACAGCAGCGTACCTGTGTTCAGGTGCTGTTTTCCGTCTCCTCGCTCGACCAAACTCGACCCCGTCTTCACCGGTATATTCACGACTTAACCCCTTTAATATCTGTATGTTAGTTGACCTCGAACAACGTGTAAACCTAGGTAAAAATAACGACCAAGTTGGCAAAAAATGACAACTTTTGGGTATCGCAGAAAACTACGGTAACTACCTATGTTCACGGATTCGTATCTCGCACCACAGAGATCCGAATTTTGTTTTTCTTTTTGGTATGCGAAGACCACCTAACCTAGTTTATTTTCTGTCAAATACATTAATTTATTAATTGCTGTGTGTAGAATTAAATTAGTTAGAAAACCCCGAAAACCTACTTTTTTTTTAAATTCCAGAAATTGTGATACGGGACCGCTCAGTCATGTACCAATTGTACCAAAAGATGCGCACAGTATACCCGAACATATGGGCTTTCACAAAAACTGATTTGGACGCGTGTGCGTGTCGGAATCAGCCCGTATCCGTAGAAAATCCCCCGTATCGTAACTTTTGCAAAAGCCCTGTGCATTTAGTGCACGCTCGTCAGAATACGACAAAACTTGCACCAGTGGACTCGTGGTATCGCGCTGGTCCTGTGACCCAATTTTTACTTAATTCTGACACAGTTGACAAAGTTGCCAATTAGCGGACCCCACGGTTGACTTTTTGGGCAAAATTGTGTTCGTCTCATCGAAATCCATATTTGGACATACCGTTGAGTTCGTACTGATATTTAGAGTTTGTTTGACCTATAATTTATTCTATTTAGAGATTGTTATCCTTGGCACGCTTTTCGGTACAAAGTGGGCCACACGTGGACCCCACTTTGACCCAAAATTACCGTTTTGCCCATGTGTCCAAATTGGACGAAAGTGTAGTAATTTTTAGCTATTTTGCTGATTCCAGAAATATTGATGATGTCTATTTTAGCATCCGGAGACGTTTGTTCGGAGCCATTAGTTTCTGATTCCGTGTCCTTGATATTTGGACGCTTTTACTTTACAGATTTTTTGCCAGGCAAGTATACATTGCCATTGTACTGTTATTCATATTCCAGATGCTGCATGCATCTTGATTTTCTGTCATTAGTTTATATATTTTAACTTTTATATAAAATACGCGTCCAAGGAAACTTGGGTGCAACGACGGTGTCGTCGTAATTTATTTTATTATGTATATGCAGTGACCTTGTTTATGAGACCGCCCAATTATCATGAAGCATCATTAGATTTTATTGGCCGTGACACAGTTGTTACATGAGTTGTGAGTCTCATATAGATCACGGACTGTGTGACAGGTCTGGCCTCCTGTACGTATGGGTCGTGCGTTAGGGACAACTGCTGTTAGAAACTTTGTATGCTAGTAGACCTGGCAGTTATTAGAGGTATTATCGTGTCATGGAGGTGACATTCTTAGAGCATGGGGTGGGGAGAACAACAAGTAAGGCATTTTGGCTCCTTTGCACTTTTTTTCTTGTGCGTCCGGATTATCCGCCGGAGAAACGGGTTGTGATGACCACTATATATTATATATTATCAGGCGGCCTCTGCCGTTCAAAAGACGACATGCTTTGTAGGCCCCTGGATCTCCAAGAGAACCATGCCAATCCCATTTTTAGCCAGATAGCCCACTTGGTGGAAAGTTGTTCTCAAACTGCATTCACTTAGACGGTTAGGCGACCCATTGGATATTTATTTCAGTACTTTATTGGCATGATTTTATGTATCTTGTTATGTCCCTATGAGGATCTGGCCCTTCCAGATATAGCTGTTCTTGAGTATTCGCAGGAGCGCAGATTCGGATGGTTACATATGTTTCGAGGAGGTCTTCTCTTCGATCCCCGTGGTTGTTAGTTGATATTCTTATATTGTGTTTGTTGTGTTGTACTTATATATTCTAGTTCGGTAGTGAATTTGTTTCCATCCGACTATCATCTTAGATACTTTTATTGAGATCTAGTTTCATAGATATTGGTTAATTATTTATATATGATTCTGTGGATGAGATTTAGATTATACCCTGCGACTTGTGATAGATTTATACCACTTGTGGATTTGATATTTATAATACAGCGTACGCATGTATTATGTTTCCATATATTATAGTTGCCATATCTATGCGGCTGGCATGCTTACGTGTCCTAGTCCTACATATTTTTGGGACTGTGGCATGACATGTTTTTAGTGGTGGCCCATGCAGGTCGAGAGCATATTGTCTTGGTTACGTTACTGTACCGAACAAGCCTGCACCTAGGACTAGAGTATAGGATCTCATCCACAATTGACTATGACTCGTATTTCTTCTAATCTGTTCTATTTGAATAATTGTATCCTGCTTGATTCATGTGCTTCCCTAATAGTACCTTTGAGTATAGCCGCTCCTAGAATATAGAAGTCCCTGTTGTTAGATAATAAATAGGGTAACCTTCCTATTAAGAGTACAACTAGAGTGTTGACACATCACTAAGATCCGAATACCTAATGAACCCTAGCGTCCCTTATCTATAGATTGATTTACCATTATCCCTTGAGATGTTTATGAATGACTTGAGAGTAGTATAAACACTACTAGAGTTAGTTAGAGATTTTACCATAATGTTTGATCCTAGTATTGAGGAACCAATAGAAATCCAAGGTTAAGTATTAGGACTAATCTAACTTTTTGTGCTGAGATAGTACTAGAGAACTATAAATTTAGCTTTTGTCTTAATAGTAGCGGACAGTACCTTAGAAAGACAAGAGCAATGCATAGAATATTTTCTTGATCATACCTTGAACACAGAGATTAGTAACCACCTTCCCTCAAGAAACCATGACATTATCTAGAGTCTTTCTATTTAGTTTTATGACTTGTTCCTCTGAACCCTTAGCGCTCGCTAGTTGTGCGACGACTAATTATGTTCTTCTATTCTTCATCTTTCAACTCGTACATAACTCTTATGATTGTAGGCCAAGTGATTTTATTCTGTGTTAATGACATATAGTTGCTAGGATTATAGTTGTTAATCTTAAAATTTGAATTATGTGCCTTGTAGTTAGAACCTGATAGTTGAGTTGTTCTTGTAGATTGTGACCTGATGATTATCCTTTAGATTCGAATCACGTGATTTATACCCCCACCTCGATACGAGTTATATCTCTTTTTCCACTTAAGGCCAGTAACTTTTACATTCTTACTATTGACACTTGCTCTATAAGCGCTATGACTAAGACTCAAGACAACCATGACCTATGTAATGTAAGAGGATACCCTAATAAGTACCAAGACCCTTTCTCGTAGACCTTAACAGGAGTTCTACGGTATCCTTAAGACAGTACAATATTAGTTTATTATTATAAGTTGGGTAGTATACCGCACAACATAGTATCACATAGTCTTTTGACCTATTATTGAAGTATAACTGAATGACATTAACTGCAAACTAGCATAAGACGATAGTGTTTATTCAGACTGTAGAACTTAAAGGCCCATACCACTATTTGGTCGACTAGCGACTTAGACAAGGAGTTTGTATGACAACTATAGAGACTGTAGAGTCTTAAATTTTTGTGAACTTGAATTATTTTGTAACTTCTCTCATCATAATCTAGCGTACTTATATTTTCTGGACTTTCTTGACTTATGCTTCTATTATAGCATAGATTTGCAAGCTTATTCTTTATCGAGCTTGTTCATGACATATGTATTATTGGGGGCCCACACTAATACAATTGTCTAATCAGAATCAGTGTATTATGGTCTTGACAACCATAGTACGCTTGGTTCGCTCTTCACATGACTACTTTACGTGGATTGAGATACATAGTTGATTAGTAGACGAATATACTTGCCCTAGACATGTCTGACATATCGTATCGGTTACATAACTGTACTGATACGAACATGTGAATAAGAATTACCAAAATAGGATTTTAATCCACAACTGTCTTGACGATTCCTAATTGAATTCTTTAAAACGCCTTGATCCCCATACTTGTATTCTATCACCTCCCCCTTGAACTCTTTATTATTGTTTTTCGTCTTCCCTTATTTTGGAAAGACGAAACCTCGTGCTTGGTATAAGTTTGGTATACAGATAGTACTAGATATACCCCATAGGCCAATCACATTATTTGGTGACTATCTTTTATAATTGATTAAGGGCATATCATATATGATATAATTGGTGTTAAAGTTTTGAGGATTGAATAACATGAGTAAATAAATTGAGGAATATTTTTTCTTAAATGTATAACCTTGTGTGCTAGATAGGCAAATTCTAAGTTGGGTAGAAGTCGCATTGTCAACTTGAGGTGATTCTTTGATTGTGATCAAGCGATCAAGTAAGATTAAATTGAGAGATTTAAGTCATTTTAATTTTAGGAATTTTTAAAAATGACTAAGATGATGAAGATTTAATAAATTTTGAAACTTGATATTGAGGACCAAATATTTATACTTTGAGCACATGATTTAAAGTTTGAATGTTGAAGATTGAATCATCGATTTAAACCTTGAGGATAAATATAGAATTCTAGGCTTGAACAATTGGTGAATTAGATATAAAATTTTACAATTTTATGATTTGAATTAAAAGTTAAATTTTGATTGTTGGATTACCTATTTAAAATATTGCGGATGTAAATTGAAACTAAAATTTGAAGAGTACAAAATTCTTAAGTGAAAATTAAGAATAATATTTGATTAGAATTGTTTTTTAGAGGAGATTATGATAGTTGGGGATCGTGATATAAAATTTGATAAGGGTTATTTAAATCTTGAAGATGTCATATAGATTTAGCTTAAATTTGGATGTGATTATAAAAAAATCGAGAAGAGATTACGATATGTTAAATTTTGATTAAACAGAGGTTACCTTAATTTGGAAGTGATTGCGATGGATTTGAATAAATTTTAAATTTTGGAAGAGATTGCGATTGACTTGCCTTATGCGAATGTGAAGGAATTAACAAATTATGCCTTATTTTAATTTCGAGGATGAAATTGTTTTTTTTTTAGTTGGGTAGATTATAAACCCCCTAACCCAAAATTTGGCCTACTTGGTTAGATAGGGAAACTAAGGCTAGTTTGAATCCAATTAGAAATAGAACATATTATTTTTATTTAATTTACAACATTGTATCACTTAGCGTACCATACCGTTGCTTCGATAATTGGAGCACTACACTAACCACTGCCTTCCTACAAATTCTACACCCTTGTCCTAGACCTGTCCGTCATCCATTCTGACCTTTGTGTATCTTATAATTAAGCTCCTTTGTGCTACATTTTAGTCGCACAACATTCGTCGCGGATGTTTATATTTAATTCTATATAACTCCAACTCTGGATCCTTGTGCGTTCCAATCTAAATTGGAGACACAATCTTGACCCGTTTCGTACAACTCAAATTAGGGTAATATTCTATTCTGAGTCCTCTATGTCCATGATACTTGTGTCCCACCTAATTTTAATCCCATGTACTTCTAATTAATTCAAGAACACCTTGCGCATTAATTTTAATTAATTTAACCAAATTTCCATCTATGTGCAATTTTCCAATTATTGGGCACTTTTATGCAAAAGTGCATTGAGGTGTCCACACCATTGGATATGACACATAAAAAAAATCTAATTCTCCTCCATATAAATTTTCTCCATGATTTTCGGAATATGCAACGCGCAACATCATCCACTCATTTAAACCTAGTCCTGCATTTTAAACAATACAAATTATAGCCCCCCAAACATTTTCATGACAATTGGAAAATTATGGAGGTTAGGATGGAGGAAGGTACAGAATAAGTACAAATCTCTATCCTATACCACCCTTGCTATTCTATCTTGGCTTAGTTTTAATTTCGAGGACGAATTTTTTATAAGTTGGGTAGAATGTAAAACCCCTAATCCAAAAAAAAATCGTATTTACCTTTTTAATTAATTAATAATTGAATTATAGTAATTAGTGGCCAATAAGAAGAAATAGAATTTATTTAATCTTTATTTTAGGTGTTTGTTCATTTAGGGGATTTATGGAGCCTTTATAATTTTTTTCTAATTAATTCCATGTAGGAGACCCTTTGGACAGTTGCTAGCTTAATGGTATACACTAATATAATTTCTAGAATTTTCTATGTATATATATATATATATATATATATATATATATATATATATATATATATATATATATATATATATATATATATAGTTTATTCTAAAAAGAATTAGAAATGAAATGAAAAAGGAATTAGAAAAAAAGAAAGAAAGAAAAAGAAAAGAAAATAGATTCTTATTGGGTCTAAACCCAAAACCCTAACCCGTAGTCTACCCGCACCCCTGAAAGCAAATAAGCAACAGCAGCGGCTGCCCTACAAAACTGCGCGAGCCCGTCGATCTCTTCCTATTCTCCCATCATATATATATATATATATATATATATATATATATATATATATATATATATATATATATATATATATATATATATATATATATAACTTCCTATTCTCCCAAAACCCTAACCCTAAAATCTATCTCCCTCTCGACCAGACCGTCGATCCCAGACCGCCACGCCACCGCCGACTGGAGCCCCACGCCACCGCCACCACGACCGCACGGCCGACCGCGACCCCGCGGGCGACAGTTTTGAACAGCAGCGTACCTGTGTTCACGTGCTGTTTTCCGTATTCTCGCTCGACCAAACTCGACCCCGTCTTCACCAGTATGTTCAAGACTTAACCCCCTTCAATATCTGTATGTTAGTTGACCTCGAACAACGCGTAAACCTAGGCGAAAATAGCGACCAAGTTGGCAAAAAACGATAACTTTTGGGTATCGCAAAAATCTGCGGTAACTACCTATGTTCACGGATTCGTATCTCCCACCACAGAGATCCGAATTCGGTTTTTCTTTTTGGTATGCGAAGACCACCTAACCTAGTTTATTTTCTGTCAAATACATTAATTTATTAATTGCTGTGTGTAGAAGTAAATTAGTTAGAAAACCCCAAAAATCTGCTTTTTCCCAAATTCCAGAAATTGTGATACGGAGCGCGCCCCGCCAAACGGGACCACCCCATCGTGTACCAAGTATACCAAAATGTGCGCAGAGTATACCCGGACGTGTGGGCTTTCTCGAAAACTGATTTAGACGCGTGTGTGCGTCGGAATCAGCCCGTATCCGCAGAAAATCTCCCGTGTCGCAACTTTTGCAAAAGCCCTGCGCATTTAGTTCACGCTCGTCAGAATGCGACGAAACTTGCGCCACTGGACTCGTGGTATCGCGCTGGTCCTGTTACCCAATTTTTACGCAATTCTGAGATGGTTGACCAAGTCACCAATTGGCGGGCCCCACGGTTGACTTTTTAGGCAAAATTATGTTCGGCTCACCGGAATCCACATTTGGACATACCGTTGAGTTTGTACTGACATTTAGACTTTGTTTGACCTATAATTAATCCTATTTAGAGACTGTTACCCTTGGCACGCTTTTTGGTGCAAGTGGGCTACACGTGGACCCTACTTTGACCCAAAATTACCGTTTTGCCCCTATGTCCAAATTGGATAAAAGTGTAGTAATTTCTAGCTATTTTGCTGATTCCGGAAACGTTGGTGATATCTATTTTAGTATCCGGAGACGTTTGTTCGGAGCCATTAGTTTCTGATTTCGTGTCCTTGACATTTAGACGGTTTTACTTTACAGATTTCTTGCCATGCAAGTATACCTTGCCATTGTACTGTTATTCAATTCCAAATGTTGCATGCATCTTTATTTTCTGTCATTAGTTCATATATTTTAACTGTTATATAAAATACGCGTCCAAGGAATCTTGGGAGCAACGACTGTGTCGTCGTGAATTATTTTATTATGTATATGCATTGACCTTGTTTATGAGACCGCTCCATTATCATAAAGCATCATTAGGTTTCATTGGCCGTGACACAGTTGTTACACGAGTTGTGATTCTCATATAGATCACGGACTGCGTGACAGGTCTGGCCTCTTCTACATATGGGCCGTGCGTTAGGGATAACTGCTGTTAGAAACTTTGTATGCTAGTAGACCTGGCAGTTATTAGAGGTATTATCGTGTCATGGAGGTGACATGGTTAGAGCATGGGATGGAGAGAACAACAAGTAAGGCATTTGGGTTCCTTTGTACTTTTTCCCTTGTGCGCCCGGATTCTTCGCCGGAGAAACGGGTGGTGTTGACCACTATATATTATATATTATCAGGCAGCCTCTGCCGTTCAAAAGACGACATGCTTTGTAGGCCCCTGGATCTCCAAAAGAACCATGACAATCCTATTTTTATCCAGATAGCCCACTTGGTAGAAAGTTGTTCTCAAACTGCATTCACTTAGACGGTTAGGCAACCCATTGGATATTTATTTCAGTACTTTATTGACATGCTTTTATGTATCTTGTTATGTCCCTCTGAGGACTTGGCCCTTCCAGGTGTAGCTGTTCTTGAGTATTTGCAGGAGCGCAGATCTGGATGGTTACATATGTTTCGAGGAGGTCTTCTCTTCGAGCCCCGTGGTTGTTAGTTGATATTCTTATATTGTGTTTGTTGTGTTATACTTATATATTCTAGTTCGGCAGTGGATTTGTTTCCATCCGACTATCATCTTGGATACTTTTTATTGAGATTTAGTTTCATAGATATTGGTTAATTATTTATATATGATTATGTGGATGAAATTTAGATTGTACCCTGCGACTTGTGATAGATTTATACCACTTGTGGATTTGATATTCATAATACAGCATACGCATGCATTATGGTTTCCATATATTGGAGTTGTCATATCCATGCGGCTGGCATGCTTATGTGTCCTAGTCCTACGTATTTTTGGGACTGGGGCGTGACAAATATATCAAAACCAAGGAAAACTCATAGAACCTATAAAAATCCTAAACTTAAAACTTAGAACTACCAAAATCCATCCACCAAAACCAAAAACTCCAAGAACTAGAAATGATGAGGAATACAAGGGGAATATTTTCTATCAAATACAATTTAAAAACAACTTATATATAAAAAAATCTAAAAATTAAGGTTTATCATTGAGCAAGATGAACTTGCCTAAGAGTTCAACGACCTCTTCCTAGTTAGGCCCCGTGCTAGTGTTCGGCTAGGGGAGGTGCACGGGGGTGAGGAAATAAGGAGAAAGGAAGAAGAAAAATGAAAATGAATTAGAAGAAAGAGAGAAGAGAGAAAAAAGCTCATATATATACTAAGAGGAGAGTTAAAATGGTTTAGTCATGGGTTCAGTCAAATGAACCGAACCAAGTGTCCATTCTACATACAGATCCTAAACCAGATCTTTCGCAATGCCAATTGGTATTCTACTGGCCTCGGATAGTCTCTCTCAACAACAGAAAAAATGATAATAAATAAAATGGCAGGAACTAACATGAGAAATACAGCAGGAATACAATATCTGGAAAAATTAAATTCTAAAAATTCAAGAAATACCAAATCTAGAATCGGGCGTGACAGGCATCGTAGAATTTTGCTCTGCCAGAGTTTGGTTGTTGAGCGCCTTTCCCGACCGCCGTATGAACAGGGCAGTCTGGGTGGACGCATGATGTGCGTCTGCGGCAAAAGGGAGAGTAGTGGGGAGCGCATGCTCCGTAGTTGGGTGAGACGCAACGGCCTTTGGTAACCATGACTTGTGGGTCTTCTTAGGCTTTTCTTGATTTGGAGAAGGACCCGCGTTGTCCTCGGAGAGTATATTCTCGAATGCTTGCTGGTCGAAGCATACCACCAGCATCCTTTGGGTCGAGCCCAGCTTGGCCGCATCGGACCGCATCACTGTTTTCTCATCAGAGGAGAAGTTGGTCTCTAGCAGAGTCGCCATCTTGTTCGCTATTAAATTTGAAAGTGTAATAGGGCTTGATTTAATCAACAAACTAAAGAAAGTATAAAGAGGTCATAGGCAAACAATCTAAGTACAATATTTTGATCTGGGTAGTGACGATGGACAAAGAGCGCTATGACGGCTCCTTTACTCCGTTGACGGTCCGATGAGAGAATGAGGATGCTCTCCTTTCTTCTCTCTCCCAATCTTGTGTGCACGTATATATCTGGCAGGGGGGCGGGAACCCTCTCCCTCTCTCTCTCTCTCTCTTTCTCTCTGAAGTAGAAGAAAAAAGCTGACCTTTGGGACATCCAAGTTGCTCATATTTATAGCCATCATACTGATGGGTTATAGGTTTCGCATGTGCCTCTGTTTGGTGGTTGCAGGGGACTCCTTCAATAAAATGCGGTTGCAACTATGGGCGCATAACATGGGTTGAATCCAGGGCAAGCTGCCACGTGAACATTTTGTTGGGATTTTGCTATTATTGGATATCCTGGCGATTCTTGTCCTTTGTGTGCGCGACTTGGTTAGCTTGACACGTGGTCCGCATTTGGTTGAAGAGAATTAATTCAGTTATAACAACAAGATTTGGTCTACATGGAGTCTGGGACACATGTAGCCAGAGACGCATGGGACACAAGGAGTCTGGGGTGTATGGGGCCAGAGACGCATTGAACGCAAGGAGTCTGGGACTCTTGGTACCAGAGACGGACGGAACGCATGGAGTTTGGGATGCATGGGGCCAGATACGCATGCGATATTTGTTATGTTGTACACGTGGTGCTGCACACCCATCAAGAATAAAGTTTATGCTGACTTGAGGATTCTGTCGTTTAGCGCATTCACGTCCTTTGAGGCATTCAAAAAATCTTTTTTGTTAGAGATGTTCATAATTTTAGGATGCCACGTCAAGCCCATCTGCGGCCAAAATCTGCTTAGGCTGATTGGAACGCATGGATGTCACCTTTCTAGGCCACAGGGTGGCTCTGCGGCCCGATCTCTTCTGAGTTTTACTTTGGGGCACATGGTTTATTGGATGTATGGATCCATATTTTCCATGCTTCTACATTTACGAATCACATTGATATCTTAAACAGGGTCAATCAAAATTCATGTCATTTCCAATCCCATTCAAATCAAGCATTGTACAACCGTCAAGCACGATCTATCCGACCGACCGACTCCAAGTCCTACCATCCATTCCATTCGTGTCAAACACATCGTATACTTATCGACCCAAGCCTCACTCTAAGTTATTACCCATTTCTATGGCTTGCTCAAGCAATACTCTGAAGTCGGTCACAAAAGTTCTTTCACTCGGCATAGGGTCGTCTGCCTAACCGCTAGGTCAGTTCACAAAGTCATATGTACAGTTCAAGTTCATGATTCTCATCGTGTAAATTATTTGCACGATACTCGCCCCTATTCCTAAGGTTAAATCATTATTCATTCGTACGGGATATTCTATCTAAGCTTATTTTACTCGGATTTTTAAACATCGAGCATAGATTATCCTATCCATATCAACACGTTCGTTACATAGGTTCCGAGTCCATTTAGAAAAATCGTTCCTAAGACACGTTGTTCAATCGAATCTACGATATATCCACGTCGCATGTCCAACCTAACAACTCGCATAATCTATCTTCTCGAATATTGTTTTAATAGAATCCACATACCCAATCTTTTCTAAGTCTAGACCACCAGTCATGATTAATTTCTAATCACCGATCTCCATCATAAACTCTAAGTCGTCCAACATGATTCACGTATCCGTTCACGAAACCATCAAGAATAACTTACTTCATGTTCTAGACTAACTCCTCATCGAAATACTTTCAATTCACTTGTATCGTGAAACTCATCTTATCGTGTCGAACCACAAGTCAATGCGATCCTTCAATTATCACGCTTTGGTCTCCCACAAGTTTGATCACTCCCGCTGGACGTGAGATCACCAAGCTAACGCTCCCACGGAATAATCATCCTATTTTGGACGTTACGCATGTGCGAGCAAGGAGTTGCTCTCGCACAAGACAAGAACGTCAAACATTATATTTATCATCTAAACGATCAAGACACCCTATCGGTACACTTTGTTTCATCCAATTTATATATTAATCCACCAGGTCATGTTCATCTTATAACAATTTATGCCGTGATTATAATTTTTTTAGCCAAGTTGTCCAACTTTGATGTTATCGTTCGATCAATCCGTAGTCTACTGCTCGGATTCCTCAAATAACAAGTTCAAAATCTTAAGCAAAAGACTATCCACCTTTTTTACGTTCTATTTCATCGAGTTCGTTTGAATAATCATCGGACATGTTCATGTGAGTTCGATCATCCCCACTGGACGTGAAATCACCACGCCAACGCTCCCATGGGATAATTGTTCTCAGCCGGGCCTGATTGTCAAGTGTTATCCTTCGAACTAGATTCAAGATCATTCTTCCAAACTTTAGATCGAATTCGTTATCACTTACCTCAATTCATTGAACCACAAAATTCTCTAACTTGTCTCAATATGTTCTATCTTCCAACTATCGATATCATATCAAGTCTTCCAAATTTGAAACCATAATATTCGTACTCAAGCTAAATTTTATTGAGCGATATCCTACTCAATCTGGATTTTCTATGTGCGTTATCTTCCATCGCTCTAAATCCTGACCGCATGCTCGATTATTCTATCTCAACTCAGATTTTAATTCGTTTGATTCAATTCAAAATCGCTCATACGATTTACTAAGTTTCCTCGACCAATAGTTGATTTATTTACTTTGAATCCCCATTTTGACATAAGCCTTATCACATGTTCAACACATTCTAAATCGTTCGAATCAAATCTCGCACGATTCCTTCGAATTCGCTTACTTGCTAGGCATTAGTTATACTAAATCTTTGGACAATCACGTCGCTTGCTGCTAGACTCGTTTTCTATCCCAAAATCCTCGATTCGCTTGAATATTTCTAAGAAGATCAATACACCACTCAGGGTTCATGCTATACTCTACGAATCTTCCATTTTCTTATTCGTTCCTGAGCTATCGCATACACCACTCAGGAATTGAGTCATCCAATTAAATTCCCAATCACGTTCTCATCGCTCGCTCGCCTATCTAATTCGTTTCTTAGAACTCCTGCATGATCCCTATGTGTCATCTCGATAATCTTAGTCTCGTATACACCTCTGTAGATAGTCATCCATACAAGGTATGTTTTGATTCATAATTTTTTTACTCGAATAACCATTCGAACCATTCCTCAAAATCCAAGCACGATTCCCTAGATTCACCATAGCAATAGTCTAATAACGTTTCTAACGATAGTCATTCTAAGTTTGACTTATCTTATCCGAACGATATCCCAATTTCACTCGCAACTCACTAGCACCAAGGGTCTTAGCTTACGATACTCAACACAACTTAGCCGAAAGGCTGTGTGTATAGTTATCCGTCCGAACGATATTCTTTCTCGTACACTAATCCGCTTGGTAATCAAGTATCGGTATTCGGGTTCACACACAAATTTCATATTCTAGCACGAGTTTATTTCCATAAATTTTGACACATGTCGGCACAACGGCCTTCGCATTACTATCCCGTTCAAGCAATCTTATCATTCACATGCACTTTTCAAAAATATTTATACTCACTATATGGAACATTCCGACGGAACAACGAGAGAGAGAGGGTATACTTCTTTACCAACGAACAAGCTTTTAAAAACTGAGATAATCGATACGAAGTCCAAGGACATAAAGCTGTGCTCTGATACCAATATGTCATGTCCTGATCTTCCGCGGGATCGATCATCTCCGTTGGATGCGAATCACTGCATTAGCGCTCCCGTAGGGCGATCGTTCCCATCATGACGTGATATTGCACGAGCATAAGCTGCGCCCGCACAAGGCCATGGTCCGAACAGGCAATGAAATATCTAAGCCAACGAGTCGCACAGATAGTCCATGCAGCAGAATAAGAACCAAACAGACGATTGATAACAAGTTTACAGAGTTGTCATAGCGGAAGCATTGAATGAACACAAGTATAAAACAAAAATAAGTTCTTTATTGATAATCAAGAATTATGACAAGCGGCGCTAGGCAACGATTACAAGTCGCTCAATCTATCTCTCGAATTAATAAAGGCATGCCAAGTGGCTTATAACATAGAATGATACATAGACGATGTTCCATTATTATGTCCTGTATATGTGCTTCATCTCTAGACGCAACACTCCAAGTCTTCAGAGCAAACTCCACGCTTTAACGCGCATGAGGGGATACTCCGAATAAAATAAGGTTCTTCCATACCCTGCAAGCAATCTGGTGGGTTATCAGTACATGAATGCACTGGTGGGGAGGCTTCTCGCCCGTTCGACAAATTCAAACACGTTATATTAGTTTCGTACATCATCTATTAAGTTATCTTTCTAGTCTTGCCTTAGGATCAGTTTTGTGACAAAGATGTAAAGCCTTACTCGTGTAGCGGTACGTCATACGATATAGGAGAAACACAAAAAAACTTTTTAACTTACCATTCATCCTTCCCTGTCCAATGACACAACCAAGTTAACCAAACACGAATATATATAAGGAAACCAAAAATCGCATAAACAAACACAAGTGTTACTAACGTGTTTCTAATTCAGGTGAACGACATATACAAATTTGTGATACTCATATTACTTTGTGACTCAGGTTGTTCAAATGCATTATACTCAGGCCATTCAGATTACTCATATATCTTATACTTATATTATTCAAGTACGTTTAGAGGTTCAAATTACTTGGTTTAATTAACGATCTACACATAGAGTGAGCCGTACATCAGTTACTTGCCTCAAGTCCATACGGTCCCATACGCGGGTTGCCGCCACGTATGCAATATACTTAACGATACATATTTAATCTTTTGACCTGATGAGCAGTCATAGACAAGTTATAGTCTCGGTACAGAAATGGAATGCAATGCAGGTAGTGAGCCCCGCTACACGTCTTCCCGTCCGAAGCAAACGACTATCTGAATGTTCGTGACCGGTTCGGATTGGCCATGATACGACCAGCGTACCGTTCGCAGGAACCATAAGCCTGTGCAGAGGTTGTCCATGACCATTGATGATCTATACACTATGTTAACATACGAGGCATTTTAAGAAATATAAGTGGAACACGTTGATTCAATATAGGTCCATAACATAGTCTATTTGTTCAAGTGATTCAGTATAAGTTTATAGCATATCATGGATGTTCTAATCACCGCATTATCCCGTGCGTTCTTTTTAATGCACAGTTAAGGCAATATTTTTACTACTTATTGCAGATCCCATTTTGGAAGTTACCTTGGAGACCCAACTATCCCGAAGCCTTTCCATGTTTCTATTACTTGGCTCGGAAACGACTATTTTGATAGTCATCCTGCCTTATGTAAGTGAACCATGATTTATGTCGTGCTTCCATATCGAGGAAATATCTATGTGATAAGCATTTTAAAACATATGAAGCAATATACTTGAAGGAACATATAAGGAACAAAAGTAAAGCTACGAGGATGAGGTTATAAGAACTATAAAACGAGCATACTATTTCGTTCAACCGATCTACTTTCCATGTTCTATGCAAAGAGATATAAGATATGATTATTCCCTTAGCTAGGTGTGTAATATTTCTTTATTACAATGCAAGGGGTGATTCATATAGCGACTAGCATGTATCGTCTATATTTTTAAGTGTGCAGGCTAAGCAAAGACATATTCATCGTAGCCACCTACCTTAGCAATAATTTGTCTCGGTCGAGCGATGCTCCTAGCGCGCCTTTGAAAGTCTAAGTCTGAACTCCTGAAGGGCCAAGTTGAATCATTTGCCTCAAGTAAGTCTTCTAGCTGAGCAAAGCAAGACGGGTCGTCACACTTGTGTCATTTGAATCGGCTATCCGTTTTGATGCGGAGCGGGTCGTTACATTCCATGCAAATAGAGAACTGCTAGTGCAGTAAGGTGTTGTATCTTTATGAGGACTGTTAGTGAGTGTCCCCTGAGTCTCAAGTGTTGGCCTTAATGATTGACTGTGGAGAGGCTGGACTGAATGTGGTATCAATCCAGTTAAGGACTGATTGTAAGGTAGTGAGTTATTGAAGTTAAGGAAGGGCTAAGGGTCTATTCCAGAACCTGAGAGCAAGAGGGATGCTTAGTAGGTTGGTGTTAGATGAAAGGGAGAGTATCAGTAGAGTGGTGTTCTCATATATCAAGTTCTACCTGCGATGCAATGAGTACATGGATAAGTGAGTTAGTGTTATGTGTCAGTGATTAGTGGGATAGTGTTAAGGAGGAGTTAGATGTAGGAACTGATTGTGTATCCGTAGAGGTATAGAGTTATAAGCTAGGTAATGTTAAGTATTGATTTATATAGTAAAGGTATTAAAGTATTGTTATAAATATTAAACGTAAGGGGATATAAGTTAAGGTATTAAGTGTGTGGTGTAGGTATCCTATGATACCTAGAGATTAGTGAGATACTTTAGGATACTAAGATGGTAACTGGATACTAAGGTACGATATATATTGATAAATATAAATATATGAGTTCATATAGTGTACAAAGGTACATAAAGTATCATATTATCTAGTATATAGATATCTTAGTACTAATGGCTAGTATAACTAATATTGACTAGTATTAGCTAGATATTGACTAGCATGGACTAGTATGGCCTAGATGGACCTAGAAATCCTATTTTAGCTCATTTAAGCATGTTTAACATTCTAATACACCAAATGGCATGGAATTTTCTATATAGGTCTGTGTGACACCAGTTTGGATACCGAGACACATCATTTACTCAGGACCACATGGGAGTACATTATCTGATAGTTTCTATTATTTGATATTTACTATGATTCTTGTATTTAGTGATATTATATTTGATTTCTGACACGAGAGTACACAGACTAGTATATAGCTTGGATCTTCAGTCATGAGATGTTACAATGGTTATCATATTGACATCATATACGATATTGACATTAGATATCGTACATGGTAGTATTATTGGACATTGATCGTGAACTGTAACGTGTCATGGTTGGATCCATTGTACTAGTTGGGACAGAAAATATGCTAGTAAGAGATGTGGTCATATTCCTATTGCAAAAATGTAAAAGATGTTAGTATTAATCATACACCTCACGTATGATTAACCAGGTCATTTAGCTATCGTACAAGTTTTTAAGCCGATCACATATCGAAACTAGTATTTAAAATACATAGTTAACTATAGTACTTACTAATACTTACTGTCTATATCATACTTCTTAAATTGTACTTTGACTGCTCTGTCTATTTATTTTTATTTTCGTATATCATACTCTTCGTGTTATTCATTCCTCATAGTACCATTGCCAGGATATATATATATATATATATATATATATATATATATATATATATATATATATATATATATATATATATATATATATATATATACACCATTGCCTCTAAATCATCTGAAATATATTTATATATATATATATAGTTATGTTTCCTTCATCATTTATCGCATTCACTATTACTGTTTTATAGTCTTTGTCAATTAACTGGAACTGCTGTCAGAGGTGTGTTCGTTCCATCCTGACTGGATATATTTTTCAAATTATTTAGAGGATTTATGTACTACCTACTACAGGCCACAGGAGGGAGTAGTTATAGAGGTCTGACCAGTGTCGACAATCATCTTAGATACCATACATAGCATTTGTACTGGATTTGTCTCCAGCTCCTTGGAAACATTGAGATGTTATTTTACCTAGACTTATGTCGTATTGTTAGACTTATTTTGTTGGATGTGATATTATAGATTATCTAGTATTATGACTTTGTGACTTCATTGTTTATATCATATCGTGCCATTTCTTCCTCTTAGATTATTGTGATTGAGTATTTCATAATGTATTCTTATATCATTGTCTCCTTATGGAGTTGGATATTGTGTGAGATGATAGATAGTAGTGTGACCTAGACAATGTTCTACCGGTGATGCTGTAGCGTAGGCTGGACGTACCCACTTACTCGTGTCCCTCACGGGGTGAGGGTCGTGACACCATGCAGCTATATCTTGGTGGTGATCAACAAAGCAAAGTTCAGTAGCAACTTTCTTTAACCGTGCAGAATTAATTACACTCTATGAAGCAACAAGAGAAAGCGTCTTGTTGTGATCGATCATTAATCATATAAGAGTAAATTGTCAACTACCCACAGTTATAGATGAGTCAACAATAATATTCGAAGACAATGCAGCTTGCATTGCCCAAGTCAAAGAAGGATTTATCAAATAAGATCGAACCAAGCACCTTCCACCAAAGTTATTTTATGTACATGAGCTCCAAAGGACGAATAAGATCAAATAAGATTTTAGAAGATTTGTTCACCAAGGCACTAACAAAGACCACATTTCAGAAGTAATTGGTATACGAAATAGGCATGCGATGACTTAATCATCAGTCCAACTAGTTGTTTACAGATCCATTGTATCAAGGGAGAGTATGGCTTGTAAAGAATATTTTTGAATTCTGCACGTTGTACTCTTTTTCCTTAAGATTTTTTTCTACTAGGTTTTCATAGTAAGGTTTTAATGAGGCAAAAATGTGCATACAAAACTGACTAATTAATGGTGAATATCCAAGGGGGGTGTTGTAAATATGGATAATTCACCATATTTGGTTGATATCTTTTGGCATTACCATAATTGTTTGATATCGTATATTTTGGCATTTATTCTCTTAATTGCCATCATTAAATGTCAACCTCAATTGTAAGCCTATATAAATGGCTCATCTCTAGTTGATTTACATGGTGAATGAAGAAACAATATCCTCCATTCTCTCTACTTTATATCACCTCCTACTTTTTAAAATTTTCTTTTGTAACTTTTCAAAAAATTAAAATACACAAGAGTATCTCTATTTTCTTTCTCCTTCTAAATGTTTTAGAAAAATATGTACATCTATTCTTGATTAGTTCCATCATTGAAGATCAGTTTCCTAGCTAAGAAAATATACTCTAATAATGGGTATAATAATGGGTTATTCTCATACAATAACTGTTATAGTTCTGCTGTATCTTTTGTTTAATTTTTACTAAAATAATCATAAATTTTTTTATTATGAATCTACTTCATGGTGTCTTTCGGGTCGTCCCGGGCCCAGAGTGTAAACCCCCTGATTTTCAAGAATTTTTAAATTTGATTTTTCACAATTTTTTGGAATTTTCTGAGAATTTTCTGTAATTAAATTCAGGTATTTTAATTATTAAGTGATTTTTAAATAATTATAAATAATATTAAAATATTATGAAAATAATATTTTGTGGTGTAAAATGAAAAAATAGACATAAGGTAATTTTCCGGGAATTTATTGGACCCCGAAAGTATTTTTAAAGCCCTAAAAACTAATTAATTTATTAAACCAAAATAAATTGGATTTATTTGAAATAAACCAACCCAAATTAAAACCGAACCAAACTGTGAACCAACCCAGACCCGACCCAACCCAACCCGATCTTAGCGGGGCGGATCCGGGTCCGACCCGACCCGACCCGCTTAAGACCCGACCCGGCCCGAATCACTTCCCCTTCCCCCAGCCGTTTCAGCCCCGCCGCCGGCCGACCGCTCCGCTTCTTCTTCCCGCAACCACCACCGCCGCCGTCCCTTCCCTTCCCTGCAACCGTCGGCCGCTCAGCGCCTCCGCCGCTCCGGTTCCTCTCCCCGAACGGCCACCGCTCCGCCTTCTTCTCCGCCACCTATAAAACCCCTCCTCCTCCTCCGCCCGAAGCCGCTCCACCGACCGACTCCGCTGCGCCGCCGCCAGACTCCGGCCTCCCCTCTCCTCCAGCGCCGCCCAGACCCCGCTGCAGCACCGCCGCCCGACTCCGATCCCCCTCCTTCCTCCTTCCTCCCTCACCAACACCGAACCCCGAGCCCCAACTCCGGCCCGCCTCCGCCGCCCTACGCCGCCGGCCGCCTGCGCTGCCCCAGCACGCCGCCCGCGCCGCCTCCGCGCCCCAAGCCTCCCTCCGGTCGGCCTTCCCCCGCCTGAGCTCCGGCCAACTGCATCAGAGCCCTAGAAACCCTAACCCTAGGCGTGTCGGACACGAGTGGGACACGGAAATTTCTGTTTTCTGGAGCCATGTTCAGGTACACATATCTCTCTGCTCGTAGCTCTGTTTTTGATTCCGTCAGTTGCATCGCGTAGCCTGCATGACCCCCTCGGTGCCCGTGCAACCCGCTCGGTGCATCGCGTCCTGTGGTGATCGCGAACCGCGATCCAAAAACAGGAAAAATAATGCCCTGTTTTACCCCAGAACTGAGTACGCCCCGCCAAACGGGACGACTTGGTCGCATGCGGTCTTCACCGATACGTGCGCGTCGTTGATACGGACATGTAAGATTTTGCAGAAGTTGATTTGGATGTGCGTGCACACCGGAATCAACGCGTATCCGCGGACACCGCCCCGTATCTGACTTTTCTGAATCTCGCTGTAACTTAGTGTACACACGTCGGATCGAGACAAAACTTGCGCCATCGGACTCGTAGCAATACGCTGGTCCTGTGAGCCACGTTTGGTTCAATTCTGAGAACGTTGACAAAATCGCGTGTCGTGGGCCCCATAGGCTCCACTTGACGGGCGATTTTGAGAACGGCTCATCGGAATCCAATTCTGGAAGTTCCGTTGGGTTCGTATCATCGTTCCTGACCCATTAATACTAAGTTGGACAGATTTGGAGACCTTTGACCCTGACGTGTTTTTCGGTGCAAAGTGGCCCACAGGTGGACCCCGCCTTGACCCGAAAATGTCATTTTTGCCCTGTGTCCAAATTGGACTCAAGGACAGGCGTTCCTAGCTGATTAATATTTTCTGGGTCTGATGGTGATGTCTATTTCAGCAACCGGAGTACTGCCTGAAATCCCAGTTGAAGCCAGAGCTACAATCGGAGCCGGAAACCCAGGCAAGTGTACATTACCATAAATTGCAGCTTATTGATTCATTTTGTTCTCTTGATTTATTTTCTGTGACTGTTGTACATGCTCAACCCTAAGACCGTATGACCTACTTAGCGTCCGATTAATAGTCGGGTGCCAACACCGTACGCGGAGTTGGGTACGTCATTTAGAGATGGACATGCGTGACCCTTTACATTCTCGTACTTGTTTTATCAAGTACATTATACCCAGGACACCTGACACAAAACATGAGACAGAATCTTCCTGAATATTCAAGGTAATTCTGTATATGATACAGAATTATGACATCTTTACATGCTTAGATTTTATTCTGACTTATTGCATTAGTTGATCTTGCGTGACATGAACACTATAAAATTGTGACGTGAGATTACATTGGGTGGGGAGGGCTATACCATACAAAAGGCTGAATATATATAAATAATAACTTAATGGATGTGCCTTAGACTCTGACACAGAGCTTTGGTACCGTACTGGCCCTTCGAGAAAATACTGCTATGGTTTCTTCGACACTGATCCTGTAGTAGTCTCAGCCTGAGTATGTCTATAACTCTCACTTGCATATCACTTAGCTGGTTTATTTACTTACCCTATTGTTCCTTTATTTTCTGCACTGCATTATTTTGGCTTGAGCTTTCTTGTACCTTGCTATGTCCCCTGAGGACCTGGATCCGGATTATGTCCCCAGGAATAGCAGACGAGGTTTATCCAGAGGTATATGGAACAGGAGCACTTCACGGAACAGTACCAGCACCTGAGGACGAGGTGATCGCTGAGGACTTCTCCTGAACATCCTCTTCTTCCATGCTCAGTCTTTATGGCAAAAAGACTTTCTTTCCTGTTTAATTAAACTCTTTATTTCCTGTTTATGAGAACATTGTAACAGACTTAATATCGGATTGTTCCCCGATTTTGTTTACTTTGACTGGTTGTTGTTTAATATTTCTTTTGCTGATATTGCTATCTTTATTCTGTGGATGAGATTAGTAAACCCTGACTATTATAAAACAGCTTAAGCAAGCCCCGATGGATCCATTAAATTGGATTTGTCCATCGGTGTGTGCTGCTGGCCATTATCACGCATCCGGTCCCTCGGTATTTTGGGACTGGGGCGTGACACAAAGTTGACCAATTTTGACCGGATCTGGGTCGGCCAGGACCGAAATGGAGAGGGGTAAACCCAGTTCGAACCCGTGTTCGGTCGAGGATGGGTTGGACCGGATCGGACTGGGTCCGGACCGGTTTAGGGCCGACCCGGTTTATTAAAAAAAAAATTAAAAAACAGAAATTTGATAAAGGAAAAAAAATTAAAATAATTTTATTAATACCATTTAATTTAAATATAATATATCTTTTTATAACAAACAAAAATTGAAACTTGAGATTTTATTTCCATAAAATTTGTAATAAAATGTACAAGTTTTTTCTTTTGTTTTTTCTCGTCGTCTTTCGTCCAAGTTTATTTTTCAGCTCCTACTCTAGTAGCGTCGTCCAAAGTAAGAGGCTGAAAGTACAGCTCATTGATGTTGACATTTTTATCTCTTAAGTGTTGAGTTTGTTTTTTCGCACGAACCCAATCTTGAAGGCAGACGGAGACTTCCAAAATATCTGGCAACATCATGCTCCTCTTCTTGCTTAGCATCCTTGAACCTACACTAAAACAAGATTCTGATGCTACTATAGACACCGTAGCCATTAGAAGATCACATGCTGAAGAAGAAAGTATAGAATATATTTTTTCGTGTCTTTTCAACCATTCTAAAATTTGTTTGCTTCTAAATATTGTTAGAGAGGGAAGAAAATTTGTTGTGGTTAAATTTGATGATTTGTCATATTTATAGAAATTTTTGGGGACTAAATCACCCCTAATATCCTTAAAATATAGTTGGGTTCAGACCTGGCCTGGACCTTGATTGGATCGCTGGACCGGGCCGAGCCGGCTGTATCACCTCTGTCAGATCGGTTTAGACCGGGTTTTTTTTTTGGGTCGGGCTACCAGGCCGATTTCTCGGACCCAGCCCGAACTCGTAAACTCTGTGTGCCGGGCCGACCCAGACCTTCATTGACTGGGTCGGACCCGACCAGGTTCCGGACTGCTCGGCCCATTTTATATCTTGAGATCTACTACCAGAAATTCAATACATAATCTCAATATTTAATGTGTATTCATGAATAATCTCGATTTTTGATTATTTAACCATTTTATTTTACCAAGTTCAATCTTACGCGAGACTAGTCAATATTTATATGTTTTGGAACTACTTCAAAAGAATATCGGGCAATAAAAGTATTTAAATTATATTTTTGTTTTCAAGATATGTTATTGAAGTGAATTCGATATGTTTCAAAATTGACGAAATGTGGTTCAAAAAAACAATTTATAAATTTTAGGTATAAAATTCGAGCATTAGAAAGTTGAAGATACCAAAAATGTCCGAACGCTATAGTTGGATGTAAAATTAGAATAATTTTGCCTATGTTTCGATGCCACAATATGATGATATTTGTATCAAATAGTTTTGTTGGTCGATTAATTGGTCACATTTTGTTCAATTGAATTTACAAATACTGTACTCAAACAAATCCTTGTATTTTACTTGGTATTTTCTTGTATTTGCAAAGAACCTAAAATATATTTACATACTGTAATCAAAGTGTAAATAAACCAAGTAAAAAAAGAACACTCAAGTAGAGAACATCAAATCCCTTTATTCCCGACACTATGTTCTACTCCAATAACATGATTGCGTGCACACATGCATGCGATAGGAATTATAAAAATGGGTGTCACCTATGTCTCAGCTTATTAGCTAGGAACTACAATAATAATGGGAGTAGCTAGTCCAGCTGCCATCTGCAATTATTACGTCTGTGCCCAGCCTTGACCGTCATCATCAATCATCACTGCAGCTCGTATGTTGTACGAAAACTGCCAGTTTCACAGCTGTACATTTTCAAGCGTCAGAACAGAAGAAGGTTATCTAACCATGACCGTCATCATCAATCATCACTGCAGCTCCTCATGTCTGTATGTTGTACGAAAAGTGCCAGTTTCACAGCTGTACATTTTCAAGTGTCAGAACAGAAAAAGGTTATCTAACACGAGTCTATCTTGATAGAATTTTTTTTAGATGACGACGAAACGTTAGAAATTTCGTACAAGCTACGTTATATATTTTTTTTGAATTCACTGTTTTTAAGTTCAATCAAATAAATATAAAAAATAATACGTTATTATGTTTGGATTTAACAATTTTTTGTCACTCAGTCAAGATCTTATACCTCATTTCGAAAACCGTAAGGATCATTCGAGTTCAATATCTTGATCAAAATATTACAGTACAAATAATAGTATAAAATAATTTGATTTTTTTATTTTTAAATTTTTTTTATTTTACTTAAGGAATATTTTAGCAAATATTCTTATTTAAAATAGGAATAGTTTTACTATTTTAAAAAAACAAAACGATATTTTCGTTTTATACAAGACTTGTTCTGAGCTCATGGGGGAACGAGGAGAGGAACTTCCAAAATGGGATCTCTATACATATTGTAAGAAAATTAAGAAACTTTAAAACTAAATTTAAAATAATATTGTTGCCACAAAAAATCGAACAAATGACCTCTGCTAGATGAGTCTAACATAATAACCACACTATGCCACAATTGTGTTTCTGATAATAGTGACCCATGGTACCAACTAATTATATTTTAAATAGAATCACGTTGGTGCCACTTTAATTTTTGGGCTCTAGGCTGTCGTTCAATCTGCCTTGGACTAGGGTCGTCCCTGGTTTTATACAAAACAGTCAAAATAATGAAAATAAGTTAAAATAGTGTGTGTGTGCGCGCGCACAGGGGGGGATATAACATTTACTAAAATATTCTTTTACTTAATTATGTTAAAAAAATATAGGGTTATTTACACCAACTGTTCCTAAAATTTGAGTTTATAACACGGGGTACCCCTACTTTTAAACTAATTACACTGACCACCCCTACCTTTACAAAAATAAATAAAAAATATGGGTAATTAGGGTTATAACTTTTTATTTTTAATCTTAAAGTAGGGATACCACGTGTAATAAACATAAACCATGGGGATGATCAGTGTAGTTACTTTAAAAGTATGGATACCCTGTGTTATAAATCCAAAACTTAGGGGTAGTTAGTATAAATAACCCAAAAATATACCAAGTTATTTCTTCCAAGTTCCAATCTTTTATTTCTTTTTTTGCAAAAGTTAAAGGTTTTTGGCCTGTAAAACTATTAGATAAATTCATAAATTGTTGGAACCATAAAAGTGTAGTACACTGATGTTTGGTCCAAATTTTAGAGGCTTAAAAATGTGTTTGGATTTCATACCCATGTTTTATAAGTCTGAAATTGAAAATTGGAAGAGAATATGTGGGACTTCAATTTTCCACATATGTAGATAAATAAAATCCAATGTCTCTCTTGAAAATAGTTTTGCTTTCCTAGACATATTGGTTGGGTACGTTAATTACAATTTCTTTGAATGACAATATTTTCAATGATACCAACTAAATATTTAGGTAATAGTATCATCATGAAATTAATGAAAGAATATTTATAGAAAACTAAATAAATTAAGATTTCTATTGTTGTCTGAATCAAACATGGTAATGAAAAAATTAAATGTTTAGGCAACATATTTTCAACTAAAACAAACTTAAGAAAGTAAATGAGTGAATTCCAATAAAACCTTCTCCCCATGGGGAAAAACTTTGATACAGCCTGAGTATGACAAGTGACCCCCTTCAAAATTTTATATTACACGTTTTACGAAGCAAGAGAAGTGACCATTTGTCATACAATGGTTGTATCAAATTTTGATATAGCTGGCTGTATCAAAACTTTGATAATACAGCCGGTTGGATCAAAGTTTTCCCCCTCCATGCGCCAACTCGAAGCAAAGGTTGTAGTTGGTTTTGAAAGTAGATGGTAGAAGAAACAATTGAATTCTGATGAAAAAAAAGTTTGAATTGAACCATTTTTAGATTAAGTTAATTGTGTAATAACAATAACATATTATGAATATTATGAAGGAAATGGGAAGGGGGGAAGTGTAGGAGTGATTTTTAAAATTTTGGGATATTAATAGCATTAAAAATTAGAATTGATGTGTGTGTGGGTGGTGGGTAAGTACAAATAACTCGTTTAGATTTTGCTATGACCAAAATAACAAGCTCTGTGGCTTAGCATTTTGTCCGTCGTTTTGATGCTTGCCTTGGGGGGGCGCAACTCAGGCTCGTGCGACATCACGCTGTCACACCCAGTCCCAAAATACGTAGGACTCGGAATACATAAGCATGTCAGTCGTATGTATATGGTAACTCCAATATATGAAAACCACAACACATACATACTTTGTATTATGAATAACAATTCACTAGTGGTATATATAATGTCACAAGTAATACTAATCTTATCCACAAAACCAAATAAAAATAAATAATAAAATATGACAAAGAACCAATATGGAATAGTCAAAAAGACCAACAGTTGGGTGAAGACAAATCCACTACCAACTAGAATATGAAAAAAAAATAATGAGTACATCATCTAATAATAAGAGAGGCTCGAAGGAAGATCTCCTCTAAAGAGAAAGAAGTAACAAGTCCTAATCCATGCTCCTGCAATTAGTCTCAATCGTCTATACCTGGAAAGGGACCATGTCCTCAGAGGGACGTAACAAGATACATAAAAGTATACCACAATAAATTGCAATAAACATCCAACAAGGTTCCTAACAATTCTAAGTGATATGCAGTTTAAGAACAAGTTTCCTACGTATGAACTATCTGGCTAAAACAATGGGATGAACATAGTTCTCTCGGAGATCCAGGGACCTCGGACATAACGTCTTTCGATCGTCATAGGCCTGCAGTAAATAATGGGGTCATAACGTCTCTCGTCTCCGGCGAAGCTTACCGAAAAATAACAAAAAGTATAAAGGAGCCACATACGCTTACCCATTGTTCTCCCCTCCCAATGCTACTAACGTGTCACATCCATAATATGCAAATACCTCTAGTAACTGCTAAGTCTACTAACATATCTCTATTAGCAGTTATTCCTATCGCATGTCCTATACGTACCGATGATCAGTCAATACACAAGTCCGTGATCTATATGAGAGTCATAACTCGTGTAACACCTGTGTCATGGCCAAATGAAACATAATTATGCCTCAAAATCATGGGGTAGTCTCTTAACTCTAAGTCAATATGCATAATATAAATAAATGGATAATTAACGACGCATCTCGTTGTTGCACCCAAGTCTTCTTGGACGCGTAGTTTAATAATAAAAAATAATAAGAAAATAAATGACAGAAATGAAACATGCATAAATGAATATAAATAAGAAGTAATCGTAGTAAGGTATACTTTCCTGAAAATGGTTTGGTGCAAAAACGACGCAAAGTGCAACAAACCAAAAAATACGGAAGCTGAACAAATGTGTCCGGATGCTGAAATAGATATCACCAACGATCCCGGAATAAGCGAGACAGTAAAAAAATACTATCCTTTCGTCCAATTTGGACACAGGGACAAAACGATAATTTTGAACCAAAGCGGAGTCCACTTGTAGCCCACCTTGCACCAAAAAGCATGCCAAGGATAAATGTCTCTAAATAGGACAAATTACAGGCCAAAAAATCCTAATCCACGATATGAACTTAACCATATGTCCAATTTTGGATTCCGGTGAGCTGATCACAAAAATCGCTCGTCAAGTCGAATCGTGGGGCCCGTAAAATGATAATTCGTTAACTGAATCGGAATCAAGAGAACTCGGGTCACAGGAAAAGTCAGACATTACGAGTCCAATGGCGTAAGTTTTGTGGCGATTCGATGAGCGCACATAAACTAATAGGAAAATTTGTAAATCACCGATACAGGGAACTTATTACGGATATGGGTTGATTCCGGAATGAACACACATCCAAATCAACTTTCGCAAAATTCCACACGTCAACATATACCATACGCGCCTTTCGGTGCAACTGGTATGCGACACAGCAGCCCGGTTTGGCGGGACGCACTCTGTATCATAAAATTTTCTGTTTTAGAAACATAATTTTTGGTCGTTTTGGAAACAAAATAATTTGACGAATATTGCAAACTACGAAAGAGAGAGAGTCTAGGGAGGCCGC
Organism: Iris macrosiphon; assembly: GCA_036927795.1. Classification (NCBI taxonomy): domain Eukaryota; kingdom Viridiplantae; phylum Streptophyta; class Magnoliopsida; order Asparagales; family Iridaceae; genus Iris; species Iris macrosiphon. The sequence continues at coordinate 28,107,023 of JAYESA010000005.1, forward strand.
GGGTTCTCGGGTAGGCTGTAGGGTTGGGTTAGAGTTGGATTTAGTTTCTGTTGTTGTTGTTTTTGTTTTTGTTGTTGTTGTTGTTGTTGTTGTTGTTGTTGTTGTTGTTTATGAGATTAGAGTTAGGGGTTTGAAGGTTTTAGTTACGATTAGTTTATGGTTTTCTTTATTGTTTTTCTTTTTCTTTTTCTTTTTTTTCTTCTCTTTTATTTTAATTCCATTTTCTTTTATTTATATTTATATTTATATTTATATTTATATTTATATTTATATTTATATTATATATATATATATATATATATATATATATATATATATTAGAGTATAAAAATTTGAGAAAATATATTTGCACAATATATAAATTCTAGAAAATTTATAATAATTTAGCAGGAGATAAAAAATAGTTTTATGAAATATTCTTAAATAAAATATTTATTTAAGTAAATAAATCAAAGAATTCATTTCCTTAATTAACTAAGAAAATAAAAATAATTTCAATAATCAAATAAATATAATAAATACTTAAAATACAAATTTAAAATTAGGGAGTTTATATTCTACCCAACTTACAATAATTTTGTCCTCGAAATTAAAACTAAAGCACGATTCTGAAAATAAGAGAATGCAATATGATAGAGAATGGTCAAGTACAAATTATCGTACCTCAAACTTGGGAAGGAAAAAATATAAATTAAGCATTAAATTGTAAGAGTCGGTCTGGTCCGCCTTAAGTAAGGTGATATGATACGAATAAGTTTTAGTACAAGGAGAACTCGCACATGGGATCGAGGATACGAAGGTCACGGTAGAGGAGATGAGTAATCCAAGGGGACGAGGTATTGATACAACGGAGGATAAACTGCCACTACTTGGTTACATGAATATGCTTGAGCTATCTATGATCTAATGATCTAAAAGGGTGTCCATATATTCTATACATTTTCCATAGTCACTAATGCCTACATTTGTACTCCTCAAAATTGTCAAATTTTTAATTCTCTACTTAAGTTAATGTCAATCATAATCTTTCAAAATTTAAATAATAAAATTTAATCAAATCCATTGTAATCTCCTAAAAATTAAAATAACCCTTGTATAAATTTGAATTCAATCGATCATAATCTCATCTTTATTTCAAAATTTAAATTTTAGCCAAATCTATTATAACCTCCTCAAAGTTTAGATGACTAAATCAAATTCCACATAAAAAATCCAAGTAATCATAATATCCTCTAGAATTTAAATAATCAAAAATATATTCTATCCAATCTTATTCCGAGTTTCAAATATAAGGATTTCGTAATCATCAAATTTTGAATTCGATTTCCATCCTCAAATTCCAAATGGGTGATTCAACATGCAAAATTTAACATTTAATTTAATCCTCAAATTATAAAATTTTAAATCCAATTCACCAATGTTCAAGTTTAAAATTCTATATTTATCCTCAAAATTTAAATCGATGATTCAACCTTCAATATTCAAAATTTAAATCATGTGCTCAAATTATAAATATTTGGTCCAATATAACAAAGTTTCCAAATTTATTCCATAAGGCATGCTTCTCTTTAAAGTTAAATCCTTATCATCATAATCACTCTTATAAAAAAATTTGACATTAAAATGACTTAATTCTCTCGATCTTACCTTACTTGATTACCTTCTTAACTATGTTATAAGATTTTCACCTTCATATTATATTTCAGCTGAAGTTGACAATGCAACTCCAACCCAACTTAGAATTTATCAATCTATCACACAAGACTATACATTTAGGAAAAACTTTCTCAAATTATTTAATCGCTTTATTCAATCCTTAAAAATTTTAATACAAAATATATCACATGTTTTACGCCCTTAATCACAAAAGACAACCACTCAGTAATACAATTTGCCTATGGGGTATTTACCTTGTACTTGTTAGACTCGTCTCACAGTATTCGTATTTTATGCGGATACGTATTTCTGTGCTATTTATTGTATTTTGTTTTGTTTTCGAGACAACTCAGAATTTTCAAAAATTGAAACTTTACTACCTGACCGGTATACCGACGGTATACTTCAGTATACCAATGGTATACCCATCCTGGAGATATTTGTTTCACTTTTTGGGATTCCTATATATAAATACTTCTTTATCTTTCTTTCTCTTTTCTCTCTCTCTCTCTCTCTCTCTCTCTCTCTCTCTCTCTCTCTTCTCTTCCCTTCCCTTCCCTTCTCCCTTTCTCTCTTGAGCTTGGAGCTTGGTCTTGAGACCTGGAGTGTGGTTTTTGAACCCCTTCGAGGAGGTAAATTAGAAGACTTAGGCTGGGAGCTTGCTTTAGGCAAGTACACATTGCTGATTTTGTGAATTTCTTTTACTTTCTGTCATTTTTATTTCTGGAGCTTTGGTTGTTGCTTTGTAGCTTATAATTGCTTTACTATATTTTTTCTTCTCGTGATTTCTAGTCTTTTGACCGTCTCAATTTTGAATTCTGGTAGAATTTTGCCCCTTCCCTTTTTGGTAACTCGGTAACGGAGACGCTACCGGAGTTGTGACCGTGAGTTTTAGTCAATATTATGATACCCCTAGACTTGACTTCTTTCTAGACTTGGCTTTGGTAATTTTCGGGGTTTGATTTGGGTCCCAGAAATTGATTTTGACTTTGGCCTATTTTTATCTCGGGGACCGGCATACCGACGGTATACTACAGTATACCGACGGTATACCGATTTTGATTTCCAGATATTTTGGTGAACTTTATCGGCATACCGATGGTATACTACAGTGTACCGACGGTATACCGATCTTGTCGACATTGTTAGATAATTTTCTTGGCAGGAATACCGACGGTGCACTGGACTGTGCCGACGGTATACCGATTTGTGGAACTTTGTTTTCTAGTAGATTTCTTGCCTACTTGGTACAACATACCATTGGTATACTCCAGTATACCGACAATATACTAATTTGTTGGAATCCAGAATTTGCTATGTTTTTGCTATCTCTTGACCAATATATCGTCGGTGTATTAGACTGTACCGACGGTATACCTATCATGTTCTTTCTTTAGGAATTCTTGGTTTTTAGAGTTTTTGTTTGTTTATTCTGGCTTTTATTTGGACACCTGATTGACTTGACCGGGAAAGACATGAACTTACATGGCTTCAGATGACTTGATATGGCATGGCTTTAGTTGGTTCCATCCAGCTTTGCCCGGCTATACGTGACACGATTGACTGGACTTGACTTGGCATGACTTAACATGGCTTCTCATGGTAACACTTGGTTTCACTAGGCTAAACCTGGACTGTCATGGCTTCACTTGGCTTTTTCTGGCTTTACTTGGTTTCACGTGGCTTGGTTATTTTCGTAGCTTACATGAGTGCGTTTGTGCAATGTATATTGAAACTGGACTATATTACTGTTAGAACTTGATTTATCTGCATCATGTTTAGGATGGATTCTGCGGAATACCATACCCGAATTTATACAAGAAAATGCTAAGGATTAAACAACTAGAGACTCACATAGTTCATGGCTAGAGATTTTTCTAGATTGCATGCAGACCCAGTTACCCACAACAAAGAAGTGGATTTACATGGCTTTATTAAGTGATTTTCCTGGTCTCAACGTGCTCCAGTGGGTATCCCGGACGGACTGCGGGGTCATACAATCAGAAGAAACTCTAGCATCGCATTGCATTACAAATGTTAGTAATTAAGGACTACGATAACCCTAGTTAGTTAAAGTATCAAGCCATACTTATATGATTTATCGTGATTGATGGATGATGATTAGTCTAGGCTTTACACGATCACACATTTATCTTCTGCACTTGTTATTTCTTATTTATTATCAGTTCAGGATATGTCTCATTGCAGGTTTTCAGTATTTATTTTATCTAGAGATTATTTACTTTCAGTATTTGCATTAGTTGTGTTGTTGGTTTAAGTTCCTAGATTGTCTTCATCTATGGTACTTGTTATTTTGGGGTCTAACCCCACTAGTTTTGCAGGGCCAGATCCAGTAGCCGCACCAGAGGATTTTTTGCATCTTTCCGAGGATGGTGACCGCCCGGAGCACCAGACCGCTTGAGTGGGTTCCCTTACTTCCCCGCTTTATTGTATTTTTTTTCTTTTTTTGGCGTTTAGCCACCGAGCACGTGTTTAGATCGTGTTCTGGATTGATCTGTTAGCCTACGGACATTTGCATGATTGGCATATCCTAGGGTTGATCATGTTTGACATAGACTCTGGCTAGTTTACTCATTTTGTGTTTATTAGCATCATGATCATTTATATATTATAGTTTGAGATGCTTTACTATTTTATTTCAGCTGATCTTACATCTTGTTACTATACCTGTTATTCATGCGATTGAGATAATAGGTTGTTGGACCTAGGCTTGACTGTTGGATTATAGTAGTGACCCCTCATGTCTTACAGCTTCACCGTATATGCGGATTACCAGAGTGCTCTAAGTATACGTAGCTGGCATTGTCAGTCCCGCTTTCCAGTATTTTTGTTCTGGGGCGTGACATGATTTTAGTGGTGGCCCATACAGGTCTGGTTTTCAGATATGTAGGGGATTATTGTTGTTGCTAGATGTCTCAATCCTAAACTGTTCTCCTTGATCCCTAGTCATTTATCTCCATCCCTGATTCTTGATCTAATACCTGCTTATTCGTTGATCTATCATGTTCTTCGATTGACTTTTGTGTCCTTATCTTTCAGGGGCACTGTTCCTATTACTACCGGCCAGATGGATCGAGTACAGCTCGAGAAGGGTCAGCATTCGGGAGCCCAACGTATTCCTGGGGATCGGCCTCATCATTCAGGGGCAAAAACATGTCACGCCCCAGTCCCAAAATACGTAGGACTAGGAATACGTAAGCATGTCAGCCGTATGTATATGGAGATTCCAATATATGAAAACTATTACACATACGTACGCTGTATTATGAACAATAATTCAGAAGTGGTATATAATTGTCATAAGTCACAGGGCATAAATAAATCCCATCCACAGAAATTATAAAGAAATAAATGATCAAATATGTCAATGAACCAAATATGAACTAGTCGAGAAGAACTAATAGTTGGATGGAGACAAATCCACTACCAAACTAGAATATAAAAATAAATATAATAAGTACATCATCTAATGATCAGAGAGGCTCGAAGGGAAGACCTCCTCGAAAGAGAACGAAGTAGCAAGTCCTGATCCGTGCTCCTGTGAATAGTCATGATTGTCTACACCTGGAAAGGGATCTGGTCCTCAGAGGGACGTAACAAGATACATAGAAGCATGCCAATAAAGTACTAAAAATAAACATCCAAATGGTCGTCTAACCACCTATGTGAATGCACTTTGAGAACATATTTCCAACACGTGGGCTATCTGGCTAAAATAGGATTGGCATGATTCTCTCGGAGAATTACGGTTGAAAATTTGAATTAAACCCCATCCAAATTCTGGCCGAATTATGTTTGCCAACACACTATAAATATGATTGGATTTTTATATTCCTACTCACTCAACCATTCTTAAATCTTCTACCCTATTGTGAGCAAACATCTAAGCCTTAATTTTCCCATCTCCAAGAGCAACTCCCTAACCTTCCTAGTGCCAAGTACGGTCTCAGTCTAGAAGTCTACAGAGCTGTAAAGAGATTTGTTCCATTAGTTTCTCTCTCTCTCTTGTTGTGAAGTTGCGAGACTTTGGATCAAACCTCGTGGTGTAAATAAGTGTCAAGCCTTCGGATCAAAGCTTGTGAATCACTATTGGTGATTATAGTGGATAAAACTTCGAGCTTGAGTTCTCGGGTCTGGACTAGTCCTCTCAGAGGAAAACCAGTATACATCTTGGTGTTTGTATTTGCTCTCTCTTTCTATTTTACTGCTTTACTTTATTGTCTTTATATACACTTTAGTTAGCAACTGCCTTCATTCTGATAATCTTTAATTGGGTAGATTATTCCGCCGTACTCTATTCACACCCTAGAGTTGCTTTACGGTCCTTCAAGAACCACCTCGTTCTAATGTTGTCTGGACCAACAGAGTAAGTACATCACTTTGGTGCTGCTGGGTCATCATGAATCCTCGAAGGACATCTATCAGTTCTTAAAAAATATCCTCTGGTCGCTCAGGCTGAACTGGGTGCACAGGTGCTACCTGATGGTCCGATACTGCCGGCCAATCTGCTTCAGGATCTACTCTGGACTCTGCCCCTAAATATTGAGGCTGATCTCCAGGAATATGATGGGCTCCCGAATGCTGACCCTCATCGAGCTGCACTCGATCCATCTGGCCGATATTAACAAGAACAGTGCCCCTGAAAGTTAAGGACACAAGAGTCAAACGAAGAACATGATAGATCAATAAATAAGTAGGTATCAGATCAAGAATCAGGGATAGAGATAAATGACTAGGGATTAAGGGGAATACTTTAGAATTTAGACATCTAGCAACAGCAATAACCCCCACATATCTGTAAAATCCAGATCAAATCTTCTCAGACAGAAATAATTCGCTCAGACATACCTACATGGGCCACCACTAAAACTGTTTCATGCCCCAGAACTAGAATACTGAAAAGTGGGACAAACAAGGCCAGTTACTTATACTTAGAGCACTTCGGTACTACATATATATGGTAAAGTTGTAAGATATGAGGGGTCACTATTACAAACCAACAGTCAAGCCTAGATCCAACAAACCCTAGTGTCTCAATTATAAGTACAACTGAAATAATAACAAGATGTAAGATCAGCTGAAATATAATAGTAAAGTGTCCCAAACTATAATATACAGAAGATCATGATGCTAGTAAACACAGAATGAATAAACTAGCCAGAATATGAGTCATACATGATCAACACTAGAATCTGTCAATCATGCCAATGCCCGTAGGCTAACTGATCAAACTAAATTATGTGCTAAATACGTGCTCGGTTGCTAAATGCCCACAAAATAAATGTACATCAGGGTAGAAAAGTAAAAAAATCTACTCAAGCGGTCTGGTGCTCCTGGTGGCCACCATCCTCAGGAAAGTACAAAAGATCCTCCAGTGTTGCTATTGGATATGGCCATATAAAACCAGTAGGGTCAGACCCCCAAATATTAAGTACCACAAAAGAAGCCAATCTAGGAACTTAAACCAATAACACAAGCAATACAACTACTAAAAAGTAAAGACTGAATATAAAAGAATCTCAGGATAATGAATACTATAAAACCTGCAATCATGTCATCACGTGTAACCGGACAAATCCAGGTAAAATCGACTAAAGCCAAGTCAAGTCCAATCAAGTCATCTGAAGCCATGTAAGTTCATGTCCAAATCAGTTCAAGTTATCACATGTCCAAGCAAAAGCCAGAAGTTTCGACATAAAATTACGAAAAACCAATAATTCCAAAAAAAGGGCATGATCGATATACCGTCGATACAGTCCAGTACACCATCGGTACACCGGTCCAGAGATAGGAAAAAATACAGCAAGTTCTGGATTCCAACAAATCGGTATACTATCGGTATACTATAGTATACTGTCGGTATGCCGTTAGGCAAAAAGTTACTGGAAAATAAAGTTCCACAAATCGATATACTGTCGGCACAGCCTAGTATGTCGTCGATATGCCGACCAAGACAAATATCTAGCAATGTCGGCAAGATCGGTATACCATCGGCACAACCCAGTACACCGTCGATATGCCGATAAGATTCACACAAAAATATCTGAAAATCAATTCGGTTAAAATCAGCATATCGTCGGTATACTATAGTAAACCGTCAGTATGCTGGTTTTCAAGAATAAACATAGTTAAATCAAGTCTGATTTTTGGCACCCAAATCAAATTACAAAAATTATCAGAACCAAGTCTAACAGAAATTCAAGTCAAGGGTAAGTCTCATATCACCATATGGACTAAATCTCACAGTCACAACTCTGGTACCATTTTCACTGCCGAGTTACCAAAAAGGGACGGAACAAGATTCTACCAGAAAATAAAACCGAGATGGTCACTAGGCTAAAAATTATGATATGAGTACTAATAATAAAGCAAGTCTAAGAAAAATAAAAACAACCAAGCTCCAGAAAAGAAAAATAACAGGAAGTAAAAGAACTTCACGAAATCGGCAAGGTGTACTTGCATAACGCGAGATCCTAGCCTAATCTTCTAGTCCATCACCACGAATGGGTTTAAAAACCATACTCCTGGTCTCAAGACCACGCTTCCAAGCTTGAGAGAGAAATAAAGAAGATAAGAGAAATAGAAAGAGGAAAATAAAATATCTTGAGTACTATTTATAGAAAAATATCTCAAAAATATCTCGAAAGTGAAATAAATATCTGTCGGACAGTATACTATCGGTATACTGTAGTATACCATCAGTATACTGGTCAAGTAGTAAAGTTTTAATTTTGATAATTCTTGAGATTCCTCGAGATTCAATAAAATACAATAACTAGCACAAAATAGGTATCCGCATAAAATACGAATATTGTGAGATGAGTCTCACAGCGTCTACCTCAATGTTTCGCAGTCGAGGGACGTGCTCTATGAAGAACCCCTCGAAGGTGGTGATTATTCCAAGAATGGCTTGATGGTAGGGAATCAAGTCATTGTTTCGGACTTTACTCTCCTCGGACTTGGTTGATTATCAGTTTGGAATCGTCGTAGGATTCTAGGTGGTCAACTCCTACTTATTTAGCGAGTTGGAGTCCAATGATGAGAGCGTTATACTCTGCCACAATGTAGGAATATGGCTTAGTGAGGGAGTAGGCGCGGTTGATAACCAGATCATATGGAGAGATTAATACTACCCCGACTCCAGCGATGATGCCGCCTTTGGGCCCTATTCTCGAAGCACCGTCGAAGAATATTCTCCAAACGGCTTCTGCATTTGTCACGGTGTTGGAGTCTACAACTTCGTCGGGGATCACCTCGTAGAGTTTTAAAGTTTCTGGCATTGGGTGGACTGCAAGAAAATCTGCCAATGCCTGAACTTTGGCCGCCTTCTGTGGGACGAATACCATGTCATATAGTGACAGCAGTATTGCCCATGTGGTTAGGCGATAGTTGAGCACTCTAGATTTTTTTTATGAGGACCCTGAGGGGATTAAATCGCGATATCACATGGATGGTTTGTCCTTCCATGTAATATCGGGTTTTTTGGATAGCGAAGACTAGAGAAAGGCCCTTCTTCTCGATGGGGTTGTACATGAGCTCTATGCCGACCAACATCCTATTGAGATAGTATATGGCTTGCTCGTGACCTGCATCACTTGTCTGGGCTAGCAGAGCATCGAGGGAGTGATCTATTGCTTGCACATATAGCAGGAAGGGTCTTCCTACCACGGGGGCCACCAATACTGGAAGATTCATGAGGTACTCCTTGATGTCGTTGAAAACACGTTGGCATATTTTGTTCCAAACAAAGAGACTCCCTTCTTCATAAGAGGAGTGAACGACCGGCAACGTTCAGAGATGTTTGATATAAACCTCCTAATATAGGCTAGTCTTCCTTGAAGGCCATGAAGTTATCTGAGGTTCTTCGGTGGGCGCATTTCAAGGATCGCTTTGGTCTTGTCAGGGTCAACGTGGATACCTTCAAAGTTAGGATGAAACCCAAGAATTTGCAGCTGGACACTCCTAAGAATAATTTGGTAGGGTTCATCTTGAGCTGGTGCGTACGCATGAGGTCGAACACAATCTTCAATTCCCTGAGGTGATCATCTTTTAAGCGACTCTTGACGGAGATATTATCAACTTAACACTCGACCGTCTAGCATAGATGCTCACGAAAGTGCTCATAGCTCATTGGTACATAGCACCCGCGTTCTTCAGATCGAAGGGCATGACTGTGTAGAAGTATACTCTTATCGGCATTCAAAATGATGTATGCTTCTCGTCTTCTGGAGAGATCTTGATTTGATTATAGCCTGAGAATCTGTCCATGAAGGACATACGCATGAAGCCACAGGTGTTGTCGATTATTATGTATGTGATTGGAAGGGGAAATTCATTCTTAGGGCAGGCCGCGTTTAGATCACAAAAGTCAATATATATCCGGATCTTCTCGTTCTTTTTGACGACGGGCACGATGTTGGCTACCCAATCTGATGTTGTTCTTCGCAGACGAAGCCACTAGATATCAGTTTGTTGACTTTAGCTTCGATGGCATTCATAAGGTCCGGCCGGAACCACCTTTGCTGCTATTTGACAAGCTTAGCGCTTGGCGAGATGTTGAGCTTGTGGACCACAATTTATGGGTCCAGTTTTGGCATGTCTTTATAGCTCTAGAAAAAGATATCAATGTATTCCCTAATGAGCTGTAGCAGGGATTCTCGATTCTCATAAGTCAGACTCTTGCTGATAAAGATAGGTTTAGGGGAGGATTCGTCGCCCAGATTGACTTGTACGACTTCGTCCTCGGTAGGAGGTTCTCGTTGTTCGAACCACATCTCCTATTGTGCATTTAGGCCTTTGGCCCACGGTTCTACTTCAAAGAGTTCCGGTGGATCCTCGTCGTCTTTCCCAGGGCCAGTTGACACCATGTTGGCAGACAATGTTTACTTGAGTATCTCTCCGATACTAACGTCGGAGTCATAAAAGGAAGGCTCTGAAGAGTGAGAGTGTAACTCATCTTCTTTATCCGAACCTTCGGGGGTTGTGGGAGGTGTAACATACCCTAAGCCATGCTTAGTCTTATGGTATAGTAATTCTCGAATTTGCATGTCGGAGCGGTGAGGCATATGGGCAGCCATCGACCTTTGCCGTAATTCATACCTCGCTTGCTTTTAAGATCATATACCATCCTCTGGATGAGGTGTTTGGCTTGACCATTGAACCAGTAGAGTTGTATTTTATAGGTATAGGGTTCTGGCACTTGTTCCTCCAGGATGAAGGACCGGGGGCATTCAACCTTGCCGAAGATGATGGGTTTGTCTCCCTCCTCCTTGCTGGAACCATGAAATAGGAACCTTGGCTATGGAGGATCTGGTTATTGCATAGGTAGTAGTCACATGTGTTTGCAAACACAGGCCTAGACCGTGCTATATGGAATACAGTGTGCTTATGTGTGCAGCTTCAGAGTAGTTCAAAGATAGTCCTTTATTTACAAAATAAGGTATCTTTTCTTCAAAAATTATATCGTCCAGAGAACGGGAGTTTGCGTGAGTAACTATGTACTCCTACAGCTCATCCTTTCCGAGATTTACCCACAATGCGAGCGGCGACTTTGAAGGTTTCCTGTGAAGCTTTACTACCAAAGGCTTGAACATTATAAGAGGTAGCGGAGCATCCCTCGGAGGTTGACTCGGCCTGTGAAGGTGAACGACCAGAGGTTCAGACGTGGTGGATGGTGCCGGGACCTTCCTTTTGCGATCGATTTGTCCTACGAAGGCGGACAACCAAAGGTTCGGGTGCCTTCTTGTGTTGTTTTATGACAAGAGGAGAGGTTGTGTCAAGAGCACGTGCCTTTATACAGACTCTCAAGGGATCTTCAGGTTCGGGTGCCTTCCTATGTAGCAACAGGAACGTCTCTGACACAAAATCCTAACAAAAATAATTTTTTGAATGCCTCAAAAGACGTGAACACACTAAACGACAGAAGTCTCACGTCAGCACAAAACTTCCCTCTAGATGGATGTGCAGCGCTTCGTGTACATCACAACTGGCCTCATACATCCCAAACTCCATGTGGCCCAATGTGTCTCGGGCCCCATGTGTCCCAGGCTCCAAGCGGTCCCATGCATCTTTGGTCCTATGCGTCCCAGACTCCATGCGGCCCCATGCGTCTTTGGCCCTATGCATCCTAAACTTTATGCGTCATATGCATCCCTGGTCCCATGCATCCCAGGTTCCATGCGTTCCATGCGTCTATGGCCCTAGGCATCCAAGACTGCAGGCGTCTCATGCGTCTTTGGCAATATGTGTTTCAGACTCCATGAAGACCGAATCCTGCTATTACGATCAGAGTAATTCTCTCTAACCAAGTGCAGACTATGTGTCAAGCTGACCAAGTCACGTCCACAAAGGACGAGAATCTCCCAGATCTTCAGCAACAGAAGATCCCAACAAGCGCACATGTGACAGCTTGGACTGCTCAAGATTACAACTGTACCCTATTAAGGAGGCACACGTGGCACCCTCTAGCATCCATGCGGCCCAACATATGTGTGCCCAAGGATGACTATATATACCCGGTGGCATACCCAAGCAGAGGACGGACTGAGAGAGGTCGCCCAACACAGAGAGAGAGCATACCGAGACAAGCAAAGAGAGAATATAAGCTTCCTTATCCTGCATCGGATCGTCAACGGAGGAAAGGAGCCGTCACAGCGCTCTTTGTCCATCATCACACACCAGATCAAAATATTATACTTAGATAATTCCTTTTATGATTCTTTGTACTCTCTTTTCGTTCCTTAAATACAAAGTTTGCAAGAACTCATTTAATGACGAACAATTTCCAGGGACATCAGAATATGTTCCTTGGTAATCTCCGTCTTCTCGGAATGTTGGGTTGTACAGGTCCGAGGAATCACTACCCCCAGTTTATGCAACCCCCAGGGGTCCTGAGGCAGAACTAGCCCCAGCGGCTGATAGCTTTTTCTTCGAGCGGGTACCTTAGAAAACACCTTCCGTAGGCCTCGCTGCTGGTCCTCCTGGTAGTCGCATTCTCGATGCGTTGGTTAAGAGTGACAGACTAAAGGTGCTGGGATTCCTTCCTCGCACAGTGGAAGGGTCCTTCTGAGTAGAGTAACATGAGGCGAATGGTAGTTCCTCCTCCTCTGGTGTTTGTACCTGATTTTTGGGTTATCGTCGACTAGGTGCCTTCGGATGCAGTCGTTGGAATATCGACTGCCTGTTTGTTGGCACTACCGCTTTAGTACAGTAGCAGTTAATAATAATGTTGGAATAGGGGTATCCTGGAGGGTACACCTCATATGTCGTAGTTGCTTCCCTCTCTTTGCGCTTGTGGTTGATCATGCTGTGCAAATTAAGCGAGGGCTGATCTACCTTTACACCCTTGTTATGAGCCCGGGTAGACCGAGCTCATGGGTGTGTAGGTATTGCTTTTGCTCCCTGATATAGGGTTCGTACAAGAACTTTTTCTAGATCGTCAGTGGAAGACTTTTGAGATGGACCCTGCCCATTTGTCGCTGCGGGCTGGACGCACAGGGCGACTTATATAACTTTCCATCAGGGGCCCGCATAATAGTTACCGGTGCACGTTGATGGTTAGCCAAATGGACAGTTGCTTGAGCTTGATTAGCTCACACTTCCCTAGACTTCTTCGACTTAGCACGCGCAGGCGCGTAGTAGGAAGAGTCCAAGTTTTAATTTTTTTTTGAAGCGACGCATGGGAGAACGGCCGGATGAGATTTTGGCAAAGACAAAGCGTATGGGGGAGTCAGAGACGTATGCGGCTGAGCTGGAAGCCGCATAGTGCTTTCTTCTCTGCATCCTTCGTTGTGGCCGCATGGGCTATTCATCAACCCCAAATCCCTTGGCATCGTATTATTTTTCTCTGCCTGAGTTCGGGTGCTGAGCATTCTCCTTTTCAGGCCAGGAGGCCGCATGAGCAGGGACAGCCAGAGTGGACGCATGTTGTGTGTATTCAGCATCAGAGAGAGAGAAAGAGAGGGAGCGCATACTCCGCATTTGAGTGAGGCACAGCGACCTTTGCAACCTACGTCCTGCGGGTCTTCTGGTGCTGAGTACCCTCCTTGTTGGAAGGGGTTGTCGCATAAGCAGTGGACGCATGATGTGGGGTCCCCGCATCAGAGAAAGAGAGATAGGGAGCGCATGCTCCGCAGTTGGGTGAGGCACAACGGCCATTAAAACCCACGTCCTGTGGGTCTTCTGGTGATGAGAACCCTCCTTGTTTGAAGGGGCTGTCGGATAAGAAGTGTGTCACGCCCCGAGGCGTGGATATGTCGTGTGCTCGTGTTGCCTCGAAGGCGTAACTGATTGTTTAAGTAACGTATTGTTCAATCATGGACAACTTGTGCACAAGGGTAAGTTCTGCGGACGGTCGCTGGGGCACTGGCACCGTTCCGGTCCGGGCGGAACTCGTGTGTAGTCATCGTGTGCTGGAGGGGATAGCTTGCAATGCATCGTGTGCTTGTCGTGTTCTGGTTGCATGCTATCCCTGTCCTTGACTATGTCCATTATGGCACCACGCCAGTGATCATCGTGTATATTTAAACCTGTTGCATACTAACTTGTGTCTCCGTGGCAGGGAAGGCAAGGTAAGTATTGTGCAGGTAATTCAGACGGTCAGGTAAAATCCACCGAACGGTGACACGTTCATTTCAGTAAATTCAATATGCTGCTTACTTGTAAATGAACTAAGGCAAGATAGAAACCCACAAATATGCATGCTTCACTAAACAACGTGTTGATTGGTATAGTCAGGCTAGCTCGCCTTCACCAGCATGTTTTGATATGCTGACCCTCGTTGAAACAGGTTCTCCGCACCAAGGCGAACCGAGCGAGGAGCCGAAGTCGTCTTCCCGATCCAGTCCAGCTGTTAGCGCATCTTCACCGTGCCTCGAAGCCTTTTGAAGTCCGAAGCTGCAACTCTTCATACACAAATGCAGCTCCGGGGCAAAGCGATCCTCCAGCCTGGAGGTCCTTATCGTTTTGAGTTTATAAAAGGATGTAATGTACAGGACTGCTTCTCATTTTGAGTCAACCCTTTTGTAAGCCGTTCGGCCTATTAGCTGACTCGTTCAAGAGTTTGTAATAGATGTTCATTATCAATAACGAGAACTTTTCTATGTTTCAAATCTGTGTTTCAATTTATCTGCGTACTCTGAGTATGTGCTTGCTATGCAAATCATTAAAGCCTTGTGCGGGCGCAACTCCAGGCCCGCACGGCGGTCACGACTCGGGGGACGCCTCGGGGCGTGACATAGTGGTATCAGAGCACAGATTCAAAGTTCCTTAGACTTCGTGCTGGAAAAGTTTCTTTAACGATCAAATTCCTGTGCGAACTCTTGAACTCGCTAGGCCAAAATGAGATACGTTCATGCAATAAGTCCATAATACATTATGATCCTAATGTAATTTATCTTCTTTTGAAGGAATGGATCCAGCGCAATCTGCAGCGCAACCACCGATCGAAACACAAGAGAGCAGTTCTGGCAATTCGGGAAGCTCTCGAAGCCAAAGAGGCATGTCTCAAGTCGACCCGCTTGAGCGGGTAATGCAAATGTTAGAATCGCAACGACAACGAGACGATGCTCGCCAAGCCAAGCTCGAGAGTAATCTAGAGGCCCGATTCTCAGTCCAACAGAAGCAGGTCGATGCCCTGCAACAAATCGTTCAGACTTTGGCTGCCAACCATTCTGCCGCAACAGCAACGACTCCGGTGGAACAGCCCGTGCTTGAAGTGGAGACGCCTCAGATTCCAAGGCCGAGGGACGTGACTGCCTTCAACTTGGGACACTTCAAGAAAGTTTGCAACACCCCGTTCGACGGGACTGAGGACGCAGTGGTAGCTCTAGATTGGCTAGCCGAGATTGAAGATCACTTCACTCTGCTAGAGGTCCCCGAAGATAAGCGCGTCGCCTGCGCCCAACTACAGCTCCGCCTCAACGCGCACGATTGGTGGGACGTGCATCGACGATCTCTCCAATTTGATCACGGAGAGGAGGCGATCTCGTGGACGACCTTTCGTGCCGCGTTCGAAGAGGAGTTTATACCGCCTCCAGTACAACGTCAAATGGAAAATGACTTCGTGCAACTGAGGCAAGGCAGGATGACAGTTAAAGAATACTCCGCCGAGTTCAACCGACTCTCGAAGTTCGCTAGGGCCTATTTACCTGATGCAGCGAGTCGAGCCAGAAGGTTTGAAGGTGGACTACGCTCTGCCATCCATTCGCACGTGGCCAATAATCAGTATGGAACCATGCGTGAAGTCATGAATCACGCCCTGTCGCTCGAACCACTCTATCCTCATGTTGCTGCCGGCGCTGTGCATACATCCAGTCACAAACGCCAAAGCAACGAGGGAGGAAATACCGCTACAAAGCGCCCGAATAACGCTGGTCAGCAGGACGGGGATTGGAACAAAACTTGTCACTTCTGTAAGAGAAAAGGGCACCTTAAGAAGTACTGCCGTAAAAGACTTGGATTATGCCTCGCTTGTGGCGATCCAGCCCATGCTATTTCCTCCTGTCCGAACCTTCATGGTCGTCGTCCTGAACAAAATAATCCCTAACGGTAGGTCCTATTCTTAAGTTTCGGGACAAAACTTCCAATTAGTTGGGTAGGATGTAGCGCCCCGTTCTCCCGGTGCGGAGATCGCGGCTAAGAAACACAAGACGGTATCATTCGATCGGGATAGATTGAATTAAGAACTCGTCCTCGTTATGGATTTGTTTCTTCGGAATCTATTCCCATATTCAGTGGACTGCGCCCCAAGGATCGGCTTAGCGGCAGAGTCAGGAGGGACCTCTCCGCTGCTATCTTTTATTGCCTCGGTTTCCAATATCGCTTGTTGCTTTCGTGCTTTGAGTTGGTTTTAGGATTTGCTTGTTTTCCTTGAACGGTTTCGATGGTTTTCATTGTTTTCGTTCATTGACTTGCACTTCTATTCCGAGAATGGAAAGAGAGGAAGAAGTATTAATCGAGCTGTTCGTGTGCAGGTGAACGAGCAGTAGGCGGCTTACGAGCGGAGTCGTGAAGCGCCTCTTTCCTTCTTCTTTCCAAAAATCTAAGTGAGTGGCTACCAACCCGATTAGCTAGCCCTGCTTCCATAGCTTCACTCCTTCGCCCCGATCAAACGATACCAAGTAATAATAAAAGAAACCAAGATAAAAGAGAATAGACTTGGTTATATGCTTGTCACGAACGAATACTTAAATTCATGCTTGTTCGCTTGGAAATAATCATAAAATGTTGCTTGTCTTATGCAAATACATATTTCACACTCGTGTTGCCTGAAGTGCATGAATGCTTAACAATTATGGATATGTCGTGTGCTCGTGTTGCCTCGAAGGCGTAACTGATTGTTTAAGTAACGTATTGTTCGATCATGGACAACTTGTGCACAAGGGTAAGTTCTGCGGACGGTCGCTGGGGCACTGGCACCGTTCCGGTCCGGGCGGAACTCGTGTGTAGTCATCGTGTGCTGGAGGGGATAGCTTGCAATGCATCGTGTGCTTGTCGTGTTCTGGTTGCATGCTATCCCTGTCCTTGACTATGTCCGTTATGGCACCACGCCAGTGATCATCGTGTATATTTAAACCTGTTACATACTAACTTGTGTCTCCGTGGCAGGGAAGGCAAGGTAAGTATTGTGCAGGTAATTCAGACGGTCAGGTATAATCCACCGAACGGTGGCACGTTCATTTCAGTAAATTCAATATGCTGCTTACTTGTAAATGAACTAAGGCAAGATAGAAACCCACAAATATGCATGCTTCACTAAACAACGTGTTGATTGGTATAGTCAGGCTAGCTCGCCTTCACCAGCATGTTTCGATATGCTGACCCTCGTTGAAACAGGTTCTCCGCACCAAGGCGAACCGAGCGAGGAGCCGAAGTCGTCTTCCCGATCCAGTCCAGCTGTTAGCGCATCTTCACCGCGCCTCGAAGCCTTTTGAAGTCCGAAGCTGCAACTCTTCATACACAAATGCAGCTCCGGGGCAAAGCGATCCTCCAGCCTGGAGGTCCTTATCGTTTTGAGTTTATAAAAGGATGTAATGTACAGGACTGCTATCTCATTTTGAGTCAACCCTTTTGTAAGCCGTTCGGCCTATTAGCTGACTCGTTCAAGAGTTTGTAATAGATGTTCATTATCAATAAAGAGAACTTTTCTATGTTTCAAATCTGTGTTTCAATTTATCTGCGTACTCTGAGTATGTGCTTGCTATGCAAATCATTAAAGCCTTATGCGGGCGCAACTCCAGGCCCGCACGGCGGTCACGACTCGGGGGACGCCTCGGGGCGTGACAAAGTGGACGCATGATGTGTGGTCCTTGCGGAAGAGAGAGAGACGGGGAGAACATGCTCTATATTTAGGATAGAAACAACGGCCTTTGCAATGCACATCCTGCAGGTCTTCTTAGGCTTTACTAGCCTTGGAGAAGAACTAGTGCTTCCCTCCGAGAGCATCTCCTCGAAAGCCTGTTCGTCGAAGCGAACTACCAGCATTCTTTTAGTTGATTCGTGCTTGGATGCATCAGATTGCATCATAACTTTCTCATCAGAGGAGAAAGAGGTCTCCAGCATAGTCTCCATCTTGTTTGCTATTAAATGAGTTCTTACAAACTTTGTATTTAAGGAACAAAAAAAGAGTACAAAGAATTCTAAACAGAATTGTCTAAGTACACTATTTTGATCTGGCGTATGACGATGGATAAAGAGCATTGTGGCAGATTCTTTACTCCGTTGACGATCCGATGCAAGGTGAGTAAGCTTATGATCTTTCTTTGCTCGTCTCGGTATGCTCCCTCTCTGTCTTGGGCGACCCCTATGTCCGTCCCTCTGGGCATGCCACCCAGGTATATATATTCATCCTTGGGCGCGCATATGTTGGGCCGCTTGGATGCTTGAGGGTGCCACATATGCCTCTTTAACAGGGTTACGCTATAACCATAAGAGGGTCAGGCTGTCACGTGGGCGCTTGTTGGGATCTTCTGTTGTTGAAGATCTGGGTGGTTCTAGTCCTTTGTGGGTGTGGCTTGGTTAGCTTGACACATAGCCCGCACTTGGTTGGAGAGAATCACTCTTGTCGTAACAGCATATCACGCCCCAGTCCCAAAATACTGAGGGACTAGCCACGTGGCAATGGCCAACAGCACAACTCTAATGGGCAAGCTCTGATACGGAGACTAAAGCACCTAAATAATAAAGTATATATATATAATCATCCTGTAGCCTATGTGTCTCTCCCCACCCAATGTAACATCACGTCTCATGTCCACAATATCTCATGTCCATAATACGCAAGATCATGACCTCTATCTAGTACAGCGAGTCATAATGATATATATGTATATGCAAGTCTCATGTCACAAATCTTGTAAGCATATATAGAATCACCATGAATAACTCAGGAAAGATTCTGCTACATGAATAGTATCAAGTGGCCTATGGTATGACAAACTTGCTAAATCAAGCACATAAAAATATAGGATCGTGGAATCAATTCTCTAAATAACGTTACACGACTCCTTTCGGGTCCGTCCAATTGAACCATTTGCAAGCAGCCCAAGATAGGCAGAAGATGTGGGCTGACAAACATCGAAGGATATTGGAATTTTAACCTGGCGATCATGCATTCTTAAAAATCTCGCCAATAAATGGGACAATTAAATATGAAACTAGAGGGAAGCTGAGTCCAAGATATATTGGACCATTTGATATACTAGAGAAAATCGGAATAGTATCTTATAAACTGGCACTGCCCCCAATATTAGAAGGGGTACATAATGTATTCCATGTATCTCAACTCCGAAGATATGTACCGGATCCAAATCATATACTGATCATTCGGAAATCACTATCGGACCGACTCTACGCATCGAGCAACGACCCGTTGGAATCCTGAATCGTAGAGACAAAATACTCCGAAATCGGATCATTCCTTAGTTCGAGTATCTTGGAACAAGGACTCTCCATGAGTATCAACTTGGGAAAAAGAAGAAGACATGCGAAACAAGTTTCCATATTTGTTTACTAACTAAGGTTAGCTACTCTGTTAATTAAAAATTTCGAGGACGAAATTTCTCTAAGGATGATAGAGTATCATAACTACCATTTCATTTTTTTTCTCTCCAATATATATATATATATATATATATATATATGAATTAATACCTTAGGCTTATGTAAATACCAAATTGTGAACTAGCCTTACCTAATTCTTGGATGGGAAGGGGTTTTTATGCAAATCCCAAATCCATGGGAGAAGAAGAAAACCAACAGCAGCCTATACATACATGTCATCTTCTCCTTTCATCCTCATTTTCCAGAGAAAACTTGGCTCCATTTTCCTCTCCCATGCATTCCCAATGAACCTAACCCTTTCCTACTTAATCCCCCAAGGAAACCCTATTTCTTCTTCATCCTCATCTTATCCAACCCCTATTTCTTCCAAAGGCTGCTACTGCTACTGCCATGTCTACTGTTGTTGCTGCTGCTGCTGCTACTGTGTTGTAGTCGTTGCCGCTGCTGCTGCTGCCGCTGCTGCTACTGCCGGACCCGCACGCCGCCGGACCCGCACATCGTCGAGCTTCGTCTCCTCCAACTTCACAACTTCTCTTCCCTTCTTCCCAAAGTTAGGTAAACTTTCATTCCTTCCCCAAACTTTTTCCTAAACCTAAATTAGAGTATATTTTGATTTCAATTTCTCATAGGAAATTGGAAAGGAATTATGTGCCAAATTGGAAACTTGGAAGAATCCTAGATTGCTCAAAACAAAGGCAAGTCCTCATCCTTGCATTATTTCTTTCCTTAGAGTTTAATTAAGGATTTCGTTTAATGGGCATTTTAAGGATTTTAGAACAAATTAACACTTGTGTGTGTAGGTGAACACATAAATCTGTATGTATATATATATATATATATATATATATATATATATATATATATATATATATATATATATATATATATATATATATATATATATATGTGTGTGTAATGTGGACACATGTATCTTGATGTCTAGGTAGGACACAAATAGATACACAATAATTTTAATTATAATTATAATTATAATTATAATTATAACTTAGCTCTACAACTACTAGTTTATACATATGTATATATATATCATTCTTATGCATATATATATCTAAACCTAGATGGATGTGGATATGTGTATGTGTTCCTTTCTATAATCAATGTATGATAAGGTATAAGGAAATTTCATTTATATGCTTAATCGAATGATATGGCATTAACAATATATATATATATATATATATATATATATATATATATATAT
This sequence comes from Iris macrosiphon, assembly GCA_036927795.1. Lineage (NCBI taxonomy): Eukaryota > Viridiplantae > Streptophyta > Magnoliopsida > Asparagales > Iridaceae > Iris > Iris macrosiphon. Next base: position 28,127,982 of record JAYESA010000005.1, read on the forward strand.
ATATATATATATATATATATATATATATATATATATATATATATATATATATATATAAGAGGGATACATGAAAAGCGAAGAACTATTATTAAGATAACATAAAACTACACTCGACATAGCTTTAAATAAGAAATTCGACATTAGGCAATTTATTAAGTTAATTTAATTCTGTCCAAAATTAAATAACACCTATTTTTAGCTTATTTTGTTAGAATTACCTAGCTCAAGCATGTATCTTACATATGTCGTAAGTCAGGATAACTTTAGTTACATAAGTTCCACGTAAAAATTGTGTTTATTGTTATAAAAGATTGTATATAGTACATATAATGAACATGAATGATTATGCCTATACAAGTCTTAGGCCTTGAAATGCTAAATTTTAATATATGCATATAGTTAATTCCTTTATCTATTACATATTGAGAATTTTGGATTTAAATTGTCTACTGAGGATTATGGATTTCTTAAACATGTGCAGCGTTGGAAGGCAACGATTGCACAATAAATAATTAGCTAGCCGCTAAGGTATGAAAGAAGATCTTCCATTATAATTAATCTATAATTCATTGCGTGTGTTCCGGTGTTGAGAGTTGCTCCACTGAAGGGGTCGGCGAGCCCGGGAATGCTACAGAGGGTTGTTCCGTGTCGAATATATGAATTGTTAAAAATTTCGGAAGCCGAAATACAAAGGGGACTCTGCCAAAACTTCCAAGAATTTTGGGAGTTAACCAATATTTCGATATCCAGAAATATCGCCGACTTCCTAAGACTCTAAACTCTAGATATATATCTTCTTGCAACAGACCACCAACGATTGTAATTTAATTAGGGGACAGTTAGTAAAAGTCTATGATACGTAGGACAAGGACACAAGTCACTCAAATCTAACTACCTGATAATCTGCTCTGTATAATTAGTATTCTTGGAATTGTGTTGATAACTTAATACCTGTACTTTGAATTTTGGATAAAATAAAAGTATGTATCTTGTATCATCTTGAAAATGCATTTTTATATAAACAATGGTTAAATACACAGAGCAGAAACATGAATAAAAGAAGATAGAATAAGGATGGTTTGTAGATTTAGGCTAGAAGCATTGGGCAGGGGAGAACAACATAAATACCACCTACGAAATCCTGCAACATATTTATATATATATGGCTGATAAATAGTTAAAGCTCTTTCGTAAGGCCTTGCGAAGTGAGCGGGTGAGCCTTAGCTTACTTTCCTGTTTAGGCCCAAAAAGGGCTGGACCGGATCATAATTCCGTGCCATCCTGTTCAAGTCACCTGAATATAAGTACACCTACTTCGATTCAAAAACCATTGAATGGGTGAATTCAAGATTTGGCCCAAAAAGGGCTAGGCCGGATCATAACCCCGTGCCATCCTGTTCAAGTCACCTGATTATAAGTAAACCTATTTCGATTTAAAACCATCGAATAGGTGAATTCAAGATTTAAGCCCATGAGGGTAGGGTCGGATTCTAAGCACCGTGCCATCAAGTCACAGCCTGATCCCTGGTAAACGGAATTGTTGGCAAAAAACTAGGTAAAGTGGTTATTTAAAGGTTGTTCTCCAAATTGCATCATCATTTAGGAAAATTGTTGTGTATTGCGGTAGTGATGTAGGGATATGTGATGCTTGGATTATTAGACACTATAGGAATATTAAATTAGGAACTATTCAAGTCATGGACTCTATATTATACTCTACCTTCTTATTTCTTTTATAACTGTTATTCTTCTTATCCTACTATCATATCTTTTGTTACTTATCGTTCTTGACCGAGGACTTGCATGTCGTTCTGACGACCTAGTATTGTTCACTAGGAGGAGATGAAGCAAATGAAGATATGCTACCTCTTTATAACGTGGATGAGATCGAGGAATAATCTTCAAGTAATTCCCAAAAATACAGCACCAAGTAGTTTGTACTGAAACTATGTACATTAAAGAGAAGTTATTGTAAAGACTTATTTAGTTGTATATTAACCAGAGTAGTATGAATCAGTTGTATTGCCTAATCACCTTAGCATGACTTGCATTTTATTCTGAAAGGACTTACAGACGACAATCGCTGATACGAGTATGGTAGTATACGTATGGGGCGTAGCCTGGGGATGTAGCTACATACCCGACTCACCGTATCTTGGGAAGCGGGGCATGACAGGTATATCGAAAATGTGCAGCGGGTTTCGCTACCCGTGCTGCATGGAGCGCCGCCAACCAAGTCGATAATCCATTATGGCTCGAGGAGTCCGTTATGAATAAAGAAAGAAGAATGGCTCTGAGAGCCCATTAAAAATAACAAAGAAAATAGATTTCATGGTAGCAGACAATTTTTGCACAAATATGATTCCTCGGACGATCTTCGGGACACCGGGATCATGCCAGCCCAGGAGGAATATTGTATTGGATGACCATCAGGACGAGTGTGACAATACCCGATGGGGCATCGCAATAATATCATTATGTGTCTCATGATAGTTCACGCCTATACTTGAGAGCAATTTTCCCCGTGTCCATAATGGCTTGTGATGCCAGCGACCCATTTCATATAGATTAAGTTTGGCTCGATTGCGACATTCCGCGTGCGAGTTTATTGCATTGAAACAAGTAATCTGAAACAATCTGAATAATCTGAGTATAACATATTTGAACAACCTGAATAATCTGAGTATAACACATCTGAGTAATCTGAGTATGTCATTCACCTATGGTAGAAACACGTACGAAATATACTAGGTTTTCATATGCGTTCCTTTGCTTTATCAATATGCTTGTTAACTTGATTTACCTTGGACATGAAGGATGATTTGGTAAGTAGGTAAGTTTTGTCGTGTTACTCTTATATCGCACGACGTACTACAACACGAATTAGACTTTATATCATATTCCATGAAACTAATCATAAGGCAAAACTAGAAAGACAACATAATAGATGGTTGTCACGCCCCAGTCCCAAAATACGTAGGACTAGGACACGTAAGCATGCCAGCCGCCTGTATATATGGCAACTCCAATATATGGAAACCATAATACAAGCGTACGCTGTATAATGAACAATAATTCATAAGTGGTAAAACTATCACAAGTCACAGGGTATAATCTAAATCTCATCCACAGAAATCAAATATACATGAGTAACCAATAACCAGGTAACTAGATCTCAATAATAAGTATCTAGAGAATGACAGTCGGATGGAAACAAATCTACTGCCGAAATAGAATATAAAATAAACCAGATACACACCATATAAGAACAAAATCTGACAATCATGAGGCTCGAAGAGAAGACCTCCTCAGAATATAAGTAGCATGTCCAGATCTGCGCTCCCGCGAATACTCATAAATATCTACACCAGGAAAGGGACCAGGTCCTCAGAGGGACATAACAAGATACATAGAAACATGCCATAATGTAAATACTGAATAAAATAAATGGGGTGTGCTAACTATCTAAGTGAATGCAATTTAAAGACCTTGTAGTACGCATGGGAAAGTGTAGGCTTGACATATGCTGACATAATTCACCAACCGTAGTGACTGGCTAGTATATGCCACATATGCCCCCGTTCAAGGGCATTGCTGCTATTCCCCATCTCCGAAGAGCATGGTAACTTGAAATATATTGCAATTCTCCATCTCCGAAGAGCATGGTAACTTAAAATATATTGCAATTCTCCATCTCTGAAGAGCGTGGTAACTTGAATATAAGAGGTGGGTGTCCCATACGTCTACTAGTATCTTCCCCGCCCAATGTAGATATACAAGTCGTGAAAACGACGTGGACATCTGGTACTATGATGCAAGTCTCTATAGAAATAAACAACTAAGCTAAATACCGTTACACGTGTTGCTTATACCGATGGCCAGTCGAGTATGAGGCACGCGTCCCTACATGAACTCACTCTGTGACGTGTAATGATACGTGTCAAGGCCTGGGAAGTCATACCAATAACTCCACAACTTTAGGTGGGTCTACTAGACACTAGGTCAGATACAAATCCTAACGTCAACGCCTTCGTTGACTGCACCCGAGTCTGCTCGGACGCGCACATTTATATAATATTAAAATAAATAAACATGTAACTAAAATGACTGGATTTAAACAGTATAACAAGGCAAGGTATACTTGCCTGGCAAGAGAGCTGCAAAAATATAACGTCCAGATGTCAAAAACCAAGTGTCAGAAACTATGGCCTCAGAATAAATGTCTCCGAATGCTGAAATAAACATCACCAACAGTCTCAAAAAATATCAAATAGCTAGAAACATCTATCCTTAAGTCCAATTTGGACACAGGGGCAAAAATGACAGTTTCTGGTCAAAGTAGGGTCCACATGTGGGCCGCTTTGCATCGAAAAATGTGTCAGGATCAAAGGTCTCCAAATTTGCCAAACTTAGTGTCAACAAGTCCAGAACGTCGATACGAACCCAACAGAATATCCAGAACTGGATTCCGATGTGCCGATCACAAAATTGCCCGTCAAGTGGAGCCTAGGGGGCCCACAATACGGGATTTTGTCAACGTTCTCAGAATTGAACCAAACTTGGGTCACAGGACCAGCGTATTGCTACGAGTCCGATGGCGTAAGTTTTGTTTCGATCCGACGTGTGTACACAAAGTTACAGCGTATTCCAGAACAGGCGGATACGGGACGTTGTCGGCGGATACGCGTTGATTCCGGTGTGCACGCACATCCAAATCAACTTCTGTGAAATCCCGCACGTCCGTATCAACGGCGCGCACGTTTCGGTGAAGACTGAGGGCGACCAAGTCGTCCCGTTTGGCGGGGCGTACTCAGTTCCGGGGTAAAACGGGGTATTGTATTTCCTGTATTTGGATCGCGGTTCGCGATCGCCACAGGAAATGATGCACCGAGCGGGTTGCACGGGCATCGAGAGGGTTACATAGCCTACGTGTCACAACTGACGGAATGAAAAACGGAACAACGAGGAGAGATAACGGGTTACCTGAACAGGGCTCCGTAGAATGAATTTTTTTGTGTCCACGAGTCGTCTTGACACAACATGACACAGTGTCCGGGCTGTGTCCGGCTGCTGTGTTGTGTCCTGGTCACTGTTCAGGCTGAGGATCGTCGGGGCTTCGCCGTGGCGGCTCAGGGCATCGCCGGAGGAGGACAGGTGGTGGTGACGGGTAGTGGACAGGGTGGTTTGAGGTGCCGCTCGGGGATCGTCGGGGTGGAAGTCAGGGAGGAGGAAGGAGAAGAGGTGATGGGGGTGCCACTCTGGCCATGGGGAGGCCGAGCAGGGCGGAGGAGGTAAAGTCAGGGAGGAGGGCGAGGGGGTGATTGGCTTGGTGGAGCACGGCTAAGACGAGGGGAGGGAGGTGGAGGAGGAAACAGGGAAGGAGAAGAGGGGAGGGCTGCTGCTGGTGGTGGAGGGTGGTGGTGGCAGTCGGAGTCGAGGGTGGCGGCGAGAAGATAGGGGGAGTCGAGGGTGGCGGTGGCGAGCTTCACGGGGAGATGGCGGGCGGAGCTCAGGGAGGAGGTCGGGGACAGCAGTGAGTCGGGGTGGCTGCTGCTCGACTCCGGCGAGGTCGAGTCGAGCAGGGAGGAGGGGTGGCGAGTGGCGGAGGAGGTGGCGACGATGATGGTGGTGGTGGTGGTGATCGATGATGGTGGTGGGGTTGGCTGTGATGGGGGTGGCGGTAATCGACGGGAGGGAAGGAAGGGCGGAGTGGAGGAGGTAGTCGGGAAGGGACAGCGGAGCTCTCCACTGGGGTCGGCTCTCCGCTGTGCCGGCGAGGTCGGGGTCGGCTCCGGCCATGGGGAGGATGGGGGAGATGGTGAACAGGGGCTCGGGGTGGATCCGGTGGGGGAGATCGGGAAGGAGAGAGGTGGAGGTGGAGGTCGGGAAGGGGCGGGCGGAGCTCTCCGGCGGGGGAGGGGTCGGCTTGCCGCGGGGGAGGCGGAGCTACTCCGGCGGGGGGGGGGGGGCTGACGGCTAGGTTAGGGTTAGGGATTTAGGTTTTATATAATAAATAAATTAGATATTTTAATAAGTAAAATATCTATAGATATTTACAGGATATTTTTGTAGATATTTATGGTGGGTCCCACTGCCAAATGGACGGTGCAGGTTCACCCTCCAATGAGGGGGTGACACCTCACACTGGAAATTTGCAGGAAAGACCCTGTAATTTCATAAATTGTATGAAAGTTCTATTTTGGGAAATTGCGCAAATTTCGCAATTGTCTGGGAAAAACACCCGATTCCTGAAAATGCTAAATTGCACAAAACTGAGGGAAATTGATGTGTGAGGGCCCTGAGGGGGTGGGGGTGAGCCTGGGCAGGGGCTGGACCTGGTTTTGGGTGATACGGGTCACCGTATTAATTTAATTAATAATTAATGCGCACGCTGTTTACTAATTATTTAGAGGCAGGTAGGGCCATAATTTTAGTGCGGTGTCAATATACTAAATATAGTATACTCAGTGTAGAATAATAACATATTTTTGTTTGGGCAAAACAGGTGCATGTTGGGCCGTAAATCTCTATTAGTACAGAGATGGGTACAGATCTGGGAATTTAAATACGTACGTTTGTAACGATATTTGTGCGTCTAAAATGAGGCACAAAACAGAGTATATGGGAGTTGCACAAGGTTCAGAAAAATAGACTAGCATGTCTATGAGAGGTATGTGAACTTTGTTCGGGGATAACAGTCAAGGTAAAGCTCCAAATAATTCGGTGATGGACAGGTGCAAATATCAATAGGATATGTAAGCAAAATAAATTAAAATATTGCAATAAATCCTAAATTGCTAAAATTAATCCTAAAAATGCTAAAATCTGGTCGAGGGGGTTTACATTCTACCCAACTTATAAGAATTTCGTCCTCGAAATTAAAATTAAGCCACGGTAGAAGTCAAAGACGGCATAAGGTATAATTTAACAAAGTAATTTATATCTTGGTTTACGAATAGGTTCGAAAAATATTTACGCATGTCGTCCACACGCTGCCAAGTAGATTCTCCTGGCGTGTCATGCTTCCATGCCACGCGGACCAAGGGAATAGACTGATTCCTCAATACCTTTTCTCGGTGATCAAGGATTCCCATGGGTTGCTCTTGATACGACAAGCTCGGCCTAAGGGTGATCTCCGAATGGTTGAGAACATGACTGCTGTCTGTCACATATCGCCTGAGTTGTGACACGTGGAATACATCAAGTACTCTCTCAAGAGAAGGTGGTAGCGCAAGTTGTTATGCTACTACTCCCACTCTTTCTAGCACGTCAATGGTCCAATATACCTTGGCCTCAACTTGCTGCGTCCTCCGAATCGAATGTTGTCTCTAGTAGGTGATATCCTCAAGATGACATGATCGTCCTCTTTGAATTCCAAGGGATGATGATGACGGTCTGCCCACTGCTTCTGTCTGTCTTGCACTGCTTGCAAGTGTCCTTGTATTTACTTAACTGTCTCTACGGTATTGACCACCAATTATGGTCACGCGAATCCTTGTATGGTAAAATGCTGACTGGTATGCCGTGCAATCTTACGATTTGCCTCATATATAAGTTAGTTAAAGCTTCTGCAGACTGGCCAACTCTAAAGGTAAGAAATGTGATGACTTGGTGAGTCGGTCCATAGGAATTCTTAATCCTTACAAGTCAACCTAGTCATAGGTGCTGCTATCCATTCAGGAGTGAGTCAATTGTTCATCCAGGTGAAATCCATTTAGACCCCTGTCAGCAAAATGATACATTCTTTATCGTAATACTTGAGTTCTGAACTTGACCCAAGTTATGAGGCAAAAATAAAAATTTTATGCTGTCATAGTGATGCACGTATTAGGAACGCAATAAAATATAGGTAGGTAGCGAAGGTCATTCTAAGGGTAGCACAGTTTATATACTGAAATCAAATCTAATAATAGGGTTTGGTAATTACCCAAGAAACAAACAGAAATGGCTACAGAAATAGTACGCTTTTTGTATTTATACTAAGCACGAGGTTTCGTCTTTTCGACATAAGGGAAGACGGAAAACAATAATCAAGAGTTCAAGGGGGAGGTAATAGATTAGAAGTATGGGGATTCAAGGCGTTTAAAGAATTTAAATGGGAATTGTCAAGGCAGTTATGGATTGAAATGCTATTCTGGTAATCCCTATTCACATATTCGTATCAGCACAGTTAGGTAGCTGATACGATATGCTCAGATATATCTAGAGGGTAAGTACATTCGTCTACTAATCACTATATATCTCAATCCACGTACAGTAGTTATGCGAAGGGCGAACCAAGTGCACTATGGTTGATCAGACCGTAATACACTGATTCTGAAATATATTAGTGTAGTACTCAAATAATACATATATCATGAACAAGCTTGATAAAAAATAATCTTGCAAAACTAGGCTATAGTAGCAGTATAAGTCAAGGTAGTACAGTAAATATAAGTACGCTAGATTATGATATGAGAAATTTCAAAACAATTCAAATTCACAAAAAGACAAGACTCTACAATCTCTACAGTTATTATTCTAACTCCTTGTCTAAGTTTCTAGTTGACCAAAAAGAGGTATAGCCTTCTAAGTTCTACAATCTTAATAAACACTATAGGCTGTCCGCATAAAATAGAGATTTAAAGTAGTCCTCGTAAAGTAGGGATTTGAGACAGTCTGCGTAAAATAGAGTTCTAACGTAGTTTGGCGTAAAGCATGGTTTCAGAGCTATCCGCATAAAAGTCTGCTATACTTCCTGTGCAAAGTCTGCGTACAAAGTTTCCACGCGTAAAATATGCCCGCGTAAAGTCTGCACAAAATTTTGTCTGCGAAAAGTTCGCGTAAAAGTCTGCGCGAAAAATTTGTGCGTAAAGTATTTGCGTAGAAATTTACTGCGTAAAGTCTGAAATAAAATCTGCGCGTAAAGGATCTCCTGCGTTGCAGCGTAAAGTTATACGAGGAACTCATGAGTTTGTCAGTCAAATTAGTGAATCCTGATACCTGACAAAAAGTACTGCACGATGATCGAGATGACGGCTGTGAAGATAAATTTTGCACGGAGTCCCAGGTTGTCGTTTAGTGACTTTATTGGATACAATTCATTTTTTACGCTCGAGGTGAGACAAAATCAGATGTCCTGTCAAAAAACTGTTTCTTTTTGCACAGGGCTCGAGGCGTATCTCTGCATTTAACGCACGAGATTTGGTCAACTGGGGAAAGCTAAGGCTGTAACAATTACGCTCACATCTATCCTTATATTACGCCTAATCAGGTTACTCTACGCTGGTTATCTATTATTCATGAATCATCAGGTTTACGCAGGGCAGTTACCTACGTGGCTTACATGACGCAGGATAAGGAAGACTAAGGGATCGTGGGTAGTAGTTGTCATAACTGCGGCGTAAATGAGACAATCTTCTGCATAGTTTGGCTTTTACGCCAATCAAGAAAGTCATTTGGCTTTTACGCCAACTAGGCAGTTTGTTTGGCTTTTATGCAAACAAGAGTCAATTGGCTTTTACGCCAACAAGGGTAAAGGGTTCTGGCGTAAAACTGGGTTTATCCAAACATAGGATGAGGTTTCAGTCTTAGTATTCAACCTTGGATTTCTATTGGTTTCTTAATACTAGGGTCAACACTATGGTCAATTCTCTAACTAATCCTAATCGTATTTTTACTACACTCAAGTCATACATAAATACGTCAAGGAACAATGGTAAGTTAATCTATAGGTAGTGATGCTAGGGTTCATTAGGTAGTATGGAAGACTAGGGTTCATTTAGTAGTCTGGACTTAATGATGTGTCAATGCCCTAGTTGTATTCTAAGTAGGAATATTACCCTAAGAATCATCCTATCAACAGGGATGTCTATATTCTGGCAGGGGCTATACTCAAAGAATATTAGGGAAGGACAGGATTCAAGCAAGATGCAATTTATTCATGATGCAGGCTTGCTCGGTACAGTAACGTAACCGAGACAATATGCTCTGACCTGCATGGGCCACCACTAAAAACATGTCACGCCCCAGTCCCAAAATACGTAGGACTAGGACACGTAAGCATGCCAGCCGCCTGTATATATGGCAACTCCAATATATGGAAACCATAATACAAGCGTACACTGTATAATGAACAATAATTCATAAGTGGTAAAACTATCACAAGTCACAGGGTATAATCTAAATCTCATCCACAGAAATCAAATATATATGAGTAACCAATAACCAGGTAACTAGATCTCAATAATAAGTATCTAGAGAATGACAGTCGGATGGAAATAAATCCACTGCCGAAATAGAATATAAAATGAACCAGATACACACCATATAAGAACAACATCTGACAATCATGAGGCTCGAAGAGAAGACCTCCTCGGAATATAAGTAGCCTGTCCGGATCTGCGCTCCCGGGAATACTCATAAACATCTACACCTAGAAAGGGACCAGGTCCTCAGAGGGACATAACAAGATACATAGAAACATGCCATAATGTAAATACTGAATAAATTAAATGGGGTGTGCTAACCATCTAAGTGAATGCAATTTAAAGACCTTGTCGTACGCATGGGAAAGTGTAGGCTTGACATATGCTGACGTAATTCACCAACCGTAGTGACTGGCTAGTATATACCACATATGCCCCCGTTCAAGGGCATTGCTGCTATTCCCCATCTCCGAAGAGCATGGTAACTTGAAATATATTACAATTCCCCATCTCCGAAGAGCATGGTAACTTGAAATATATTGCAATTCTCCATCTCTGAAGAGCAAGGTAACTTGAATATAAAAGGTGGGTGTCCCATACGTCTACTAGTATCTTCCCCGCCCAATGTAGATATACAAGTCGTAAAAACGACATGGACATCTGGTACTATAATGCAAGTCTCTATAGAAATAAATAACTAAGCTAAATACCGTTACACGTGTTGCTCATACCGATGGCCAGTCGAGTATGAGGCATGCGTCCCTACATGAACTCACTCTGTGAAATGTAATGATACGTGTCAAGGCCTGGGAAGTCATACCAATAACTCCACAACTTTAGGTGGGTCTACTAGACACTAGGTCAGATACAAATCCTAACGTCAACGCCTTCGTTGACTGCACCCGAGTCTGCTCGGACGCGCACATTTATATAATATTAAAATAAATAAATATGTAACTAAAATGATTAGATTTAAATAGTACAACAAGGCAAGGTATACTTGCCTGGCAAGAGAGCTGCAAAAATGTAACGTCCAGATGTCAAAAATCAAGTGTCAGAAACTATGGCCTTAGAATGAATATCTCCGGATGCTAAAATACATATCACCAACAGTCTCAGAAAATATCAAATAGCTAGAAACGCCTGTTCTTAAGTCCAATTTGGACACAGGGGCAAAAATGACAGTTTCTGGTCAAAGCGGGGTCCACATGTGGGCCGCTTTGCACCGAAAAATGTGTCAGGGTCAAAGGTCTCCAAATTTGCCAAACTTAGTGTCAACAAGTCCAAAACTTCGATACGAACCCAACGGAATGTCCAGAACTGGATTCCGATGTGCCGATCACAAAATTGCCCGTCAAGTGGAGCCTAGGGGCCCACGATAAGGGATTTTGTCAATGTTCTCAGAATCGAACCAAACTTGGGTCACAGGACCAGCGTATTGCTACGAGTTCGATGGAAAAATTTTGTTTCGATCCGACGTGTGTACACAAAGTTACAGCATGTTCTAGAACAGGCGGATACGGGACGTTGTCGGCGGATACGCGTTGATTCCGGTGTGCACGCACATCCAAATCAACTTCTGTGAAATCCCGCAAGTTCGTATCAACGGCGTGCACGTTTAGGTGAAGACCGCATGCGACCAAGTCGTCCCGTTTGGCGGGGCGTACTCAGTTTTGGGGTAAAACAGGGTATTGTTTTTCCTGTATTTGGATCGCGGTTCGCGATCGCCACAGGATGCGATGCACCGAGCGGGTTGCACGGGCATCGAGAGGGTTACATAGCCTACGTGTCACAACTGACGGAATGAAAAACGGAACAACGAGGAGAGAGAACGGGTTATCCGAACATGGCTCCGTAGAATAAATTTTTCCGTGTCCACGAGTCGTCTTGACACAACATGACACAGTGTCCGGGATGTGTCCGGCTGCTGTATTGTGTCCTGGTCACTGTTCAGGCTGAGGATCGTCGGGGCTTCGCCGTGGCGGCTCAAGGCATCGCCGGATGAGGACAGGTGGTGGTGACGGGTGGTGGACAGGGTGGTCTGAGGTGCCGCTCGGGGATCGACTGGGAGGAAGTAAGGGAGGAGGAAGGAGAAGAGGTGATGGGGGTGCCGCTCCGGCCATTGGGAGGCCGAGCAGGGCGGAGGAGGTGAAGTCAGGGAGGAGGGCGAGGGGGTGATTAGGTTGGTGGAGCACGGCTGAGACGAGGGGAGGGAGGTGGAGGAGGAAACAGGGAAGGAGAAAAGGGGAGGGCTGCTGCTGGTGGTGGTGGTGGCAGTCGGAGTCGAGGGTAGCGGCGAGGAGATAGGGGGAGTCGAGGGTGGCGGTGGCGAGCTTCACGGGGAGATGGCGGGCGGAGCTCAGGGAGGAGGTCGGGGATAGCAGTGAGTCAGGGTGGCTGCTGCTCAACTCCGGCGAGGTCGAGTCGAGCAGGGAGGAGGGGTGGCGAGTGGCGGAGGAGGTGGCGACGATGATGATGGTGGTGGTGGTGATCGATGATGGTGGTGGGGTTGGCTGTGATGGGTGTGGCGGTAATCGACGGGGGGGGGGGAAGGAAGGGCGGAGTGGAAGAGGTAGTCGGGAAGGGACAGTGGAGCTCTCTGGCGGGGTCGGCTCTCCGCTGTGCTGGCGAGGTCGGGGTCGGCTCCGGCCCTGGGGAGGATGGGGGAGATGGTGAACAGGGGCTCGGGGTGGATCCGGTGGGTGAGATCGGGAAGGAGAGAGGTGGAGGTGGAGGTCGGGAAGGGGCGGGCGGAGCTCTCCGGCGGGGGAGGGGTCGGCTTGCCGCGGGGGAGGCGGAGCTACTCCGGCGGGGGGGGGGGGGGGGGGGGGGGGGGCTAACGGCTAGGTTAGGGTTCGGGATTTAGGTTTTATATAATAAATAAATTAGATATTTTAATAAGTAAAATATTTATAGATATTTACAGGATATTTTTGTAGATATTTATGGTGGGTCCCACTGCCAAATGGACGGTACAGGTTCACCCTCCAATGAGGGGGTGACACCTCACACTGGAAATTTACAGGAAAGACCCTGTAATTTCATAAATTGCATAAAGGTCCTATTTTGGTAAATTGTGCAAATTTTGTAATTGTCTGGGAAAAACACCCGATTTCTGAAATTGCTAAATTGCACAGAACTGAGGGAAATTGCTGTGTGAAGGCCCTGAGGGGGTGGGGGTGAGCCTGGGCAGGGGCTGGACCTGGTTTTGGGTGATATGGGTCACCGTATTAATTTAATTAATAATTAATACGCACGGTGTTTACTAATTATTTAGAGGCAGGTAGGGCCATAATTTTAGTGCGGTGTCAATATACTAAATGTAGTATACTCAGTGTAGAATAATAACGTATTTTGTTTGGGTAAAACAGGTGCATGTTGGGCCTCAAATCTCTATTGGTACAGAGGTAGGTACAGATCTGGGAATTTAAATACGTACGTTTGTAACGATATTTGTGCGTCTAAAATGAGGCACAAAACAGAGTATCTGGGAGTTGCACAAGGTTCAGAAAAATAGACTAGCATGTCTATGAGAGGTATGTGAACTTTGTTCGGGGATAACAGTCAAGGTAAAGCTCCAAATAATTCGGTGATGGACAGGTGCACATATCAATAGGATATGTAAGCAAAATAAATTAAAATATTGCAATAAATCCTAAATTGCTAAAATTAATCCTAAAAATGCTGAAATCTGGTCGAGGGGGTTTACAATGGTGCACGTACCTAATTCATCGTGTTTGGTTTTGTTGAGTGGGCGAGAAGCCTTCACACCAATGCATTCAATGTACTGATAACCCACCAGATTGCTTTTAAGGTGCGTGATAACCTCGTTCGGAGCGGAGTTTCTCCTCGTGTTTGCTAAGGCGTGGAGTTAACTCTGGAGCCTTGGAGCTTTGCGGCAGGAGATAAAGTACCATATACAGGACGTAATATATCGGAACATCGCCTATGTATCATTCCCATGTTGTAAGCCGCTTGGCACATTTTGTTGTTTCTTGTCACTACCATATTCTGAAAACAGGGGTAATTTCAACTTTTTCTGTTTTTAATATTTCGTGTATTTAAATTAAATAAATTCGTGAGATGTGTAATGAAATATATTATTATATTCTGTGTTCTTAATGCCTGAGCTGGTAGACTTGACCTAGAAGCCCACTAGACGAACACCTGTCAGAATTATAGGATTACGTGTTAATTGTATTAATTAGGATTTAAATTGTTGGAGGTAGTAATTAACCACCGTAATTTAATTAATCGTTGCGCCCTGCCCTTGCTTCGATATTTGGAGCGCTACCCTAGTTTTTGCCTTCCAATAAATTTCACAACATTGTCCTAGACATGCCCGCCTTCCATTCTGCTATTTTTGCAACTCATAATTATGCTCTCTGTACCTCATTTTTAGCCGCACAAAAATCGTCGCGGACGTTTATTTAATTCCTAAATAAATTCCTATTTTTGTATCGTTGTGCGTTCCAATCGAATTGGAGGCAATCTTGACCTATTTTTTTCGTACGGCCCAAATTAGGGTAATATTCTGTTCTGAGTCTTCTTCATTAATGATATTGATGACCCGACCTAATTTTGGCCCCATGTACTCCTAATTAATTTTTGAACACAGTTTGTATTTATTCCTAATTAAATTGAGGATACCATTTTATCTGATTCCGTTAATCTCGGTTTAATTCCAGTACCCTGCTAATTGAGCCCGTACGACACACACAGCGCCCCCTCACCCTACAAAACGTCGAACACCAAATCGCCCACCAAATTTTCATTATTTTATGCATCTGTACAAATACCCAAATTTAAGGGGGCTAATTTACAAATTTGCATTTGGTGTCAACACCCCCATTGGTTCAACTAAATGGAGAAGCCCAACATTGACTAGTCAACACCCTCAATCCCACATGAAGAATTCATTCATGTCAAATCCTGGCCACTCATTTAAAGTGGGTGCATCACCACCCTTCATTCTCATCTCACCCCTCCCTATTTAATGTTCCATCATCCACTCTTCCCTAGGAAAAACCCTAATCCCCAAAAACCTAAGCAAAGCCCCCACACCCAACCGTAGCAACTCCCTCAGCCGGGCGAGTCCCCCTCAGCCATTTTCCTCCAAGCTGCAACTCCAACAGCCCGACTCCCTGTCATCCCTCCCCTCTGCAACTCCGGCGCTATGCACAGCCCGACTCTCCTCCACTCCTCCCTAAGTCCGGCGAGCTCCTCCCCATTTCCTACTCCGACAGCCGACTGTGCCACTGATCTCCCCCTCCACTGTTCAGTCGAGCACCCCAGCCCCGAGCTGCCACTTCGGCACAGCCCCTTGCTCCACCGCAGCTCCTTGCTCCTCCTCCCTCTCCCTGCATCTCTCCTTCCCCACTGCTCCTCCGCCTCACTCCGACCACCATCTATGTGAGATTCCTCTCCCCTCCTTTAGTAAACCTTGTTCATAGTGTATATAATAGATTAGTATATACAATAGTGTATATGTATTCATACATATTAGTATATGTATGAATTTATATACATACATGTGTAGGTATGTATATTGGGTATTTTTTGGTATATAAATTATTCTATGTATGTATTATTATTATTGTATATATATATATATATATATATATATATATATATATATATATATATATATATATATATATATATATATATATATATATATATGAGTGTATATTGGTATTTTCATATAATATGTATTTAATAAAGTATATACTAGTATAAAATAAATTCATGTATTAGTAATTACGTATTTCCTCATATATATTAGTATTATATTTTTATTGGTATATCTGTATATATATATATATATATATATATATATATATATATATATATATATATATATATATATATATATAGTATAAACTTAAATTGGTGTATTAGTCTTAGTATATTTTAATAGTAATGTTGACAATATATATATATATATTTTTTAAATTGTATTTTTGGCATATAGATATATGGTACATATATATTGTTCAACTAATATATATATTATACATGAAATTAAATGGTACATATATATATATTGTAAATGTATTAAGTTGGTGCATATATATATATATATATATATATATATATATATATATATATATATATATATATATATATATATATATATATATATATATATATTGTAGGTATTAATGTTAGCTAAATAGGTGTGTGTTATAGACGTCTGTCTACTATATGACCCTATTTGACCAGTATCATACCTGGCATAGCCCCTGAGTTCAATACACTTGTGTTATGTTAGTGTAGCATCTGATGCAAGGTTACATTTATTATATGTTTATAGGACTGTTGGATCCTCCAGACGATACTCTGGGACAGGATATTGGTTTTACCAGCTAAGGACCCAAGGCGAGTACATTCTCTGATTAGTTTCTTGTTTATGATATCCCCTATGTTCATTGTATCTAGTGTAAATATCCATGCTCTTGATACGATGGTTACACGGATTGGTATATACGGATCTCGTCATGAGATGTTGTTCCTTGTTCATGGTGTAGCTTGTACAAGTCTAGTTTTATTGATATCTTGTACATGTACAAACACTGATTCCCGGGGAGATTTGCTACCTCCCTGGGGAATCCCGTGCCATAGCGTACCATGGTTGGATCTACTATACCAGTCGGGGGTGGGGAGTATTTTAGTGTAGATATGTGATCATACCCAACTCTACATGCATCATAGCTCACCCCACATCTCACGTCGGGTGCGGCCTGACCATTTACATGCTTCATAGCTGTTACGTGTGATTAGCCTGACCTCTACATGCATCATAGCTAACCAACGGTTAGCCTGACCTTACATGAATCATAGTTAATCACATGTAACCAGCCTGATCAAGTTCCCAAGCCGATCACATGTTAAAGCTAGTACTCACACACTTAGTCATAGGATTCTTGCTCATTGACGTATTGTTTCTTTTCCTGCATTTACTTACAGTATCTCCAGTATATTCTTTATTGTATATTTCTCGTACATATACATGCATCTTGTACATTTCCTTCTATATACTGCTACATAGTTTATGTCATTGATATAGAACTGCTATTTAGAAATGTACTTTGCTCCTTTCTGACTGGAAAATATTTTCCAGACTATGCCTAGAGGACTGGTATCCGACATTGGTGGACCACAGGGTGAGTAGCTGAGACTTGGCTTTAGTAGTGTAGTCGTGATTCCGGAAGGTCTAGCCGGAATCACTAGTTATCTAGTTAGCTTCCTTTAGTAGTTTATTGGTACCGGATTTGTCTCCGGCATTTTGTTGAGATTTGGATTTATGTTGAGTTAGATTTAATTACATTAGACTCGTGTTGTAATTATTTTATTTTCTTCGATTTCTTATCGTGCTGTAGTTATGTGATTGAGTATGTTAATTTTTTATATTGTTATCCGTGTCTCCTTATGGAGTTGGATACTAGTGTGAGATTGTTTAGATAGTACTTGACCTAGACAGCGTTCTACCGCCGATGCTGCGGCGTAGGCTGGACGTACCGCGTACTCGTGCCCCTAAAACGGGTGCGGGTCATGACATTTCTAGAGAGAGAGAGAGAGAGAGAGAGAAAGAGCTTGAGCAATTTGTAATCTCGGATTAGTGCCTCTTGTAATGTTTCTTCATTATCAATAAAGAACTTGGTTTCATGTTATACTTGTGTGTTCATTTAACTTCCACCGCATGTGGAACTATTTGTACGACTCTGTGGCTTAACATTTTTTTTGTTGTTTTGATGCTTGCCTTGCGCAGACGCAACTCAGGCTCGTGCGAAAATGCATCCATGCGTGGATGTTCGGTCCAGCGGGACCGGGACGTCACAGGGGGGAGGAGGGGGCTGGGGTTGCGCATTTTGGGTTCTCTTCCTTCGAGGGAGGACCAAAAGCCTTTTTAGTTGGAACTCTTAGAATGCAACTTGCGGACCAAAATTTCAAAAAAAAAAAGATAAATGTAGAATGGGTTGGGTATGTATGAGAATAGTAAGAAATGATAAAGTAAGCTCTGGTCCCAAAGAATGTGTGGTCAAAAATTGATGTAGAATAAAAATAATATAAAATCTAGAATCTAGAAAGTGGGACTCCAAATTAGGACTTACTATTCTTCAAAATGAGTTCCTACAATCTAAAATTTAGAAATTTGGAGGCCCAAGCCTTAGGTCCTATGGGTGGGATGGAGTCGAAGATCTATAAATTAAAACTATGAATGGAGCTTACTATTCAACCAAATGAGCTTCTGAATTCTGAATCTAGAAATTGGGATCGGTAATGAGCCTTACTAATAATGCTCTTATAGCAGGATTTTTCCTTTTGGATTATTGTTCTTGTAATCTTTAGGTTATTTAGTTTTAGGGTCTCGTATAATATTAAAATTTTATATTTATATTTTTATATTATTCAAAATATGGTTTAAATCTTGTCCTAAAGGTTAACTTGGTCGTCCGTCCAAAATAAAGGTCTAAACAAATAATTTGAATATTATACGGGACCGTAAAACTAAACGAAAATATGTTAGTTTTGGATTGTGGTGGTTGTGAGTTGGATTATTTAGTTTTTTCATGACCAATCGAGAATAAGACTTTTGACACTGTTGTTTTCTTTTATTCTGATTTCAGCAACCACATAACCCTCTTGGTGGCAGTTGCGATGGGGACAACTTTATAGATATCGGGTATCGTCGGATGTCACTCGTCCCGGTCGCATTGGGCTTACAAACTCAAGATTTCCAGAAGGTTGTGTGGTTGCTGAGATCAGGATAAAAGCAAACAACGATGTCACAAGTCTTATTCCCGATTGGTCATGAAAAAACTAAATAATCTAAGTCACGCAATCGTTACCATATGAAACTAAATAACCAAAGTCACACAACCGTCACATATTTTCCGTTTAGTTTTAAGGTTTCGTATAATATTCTAATTTTGTGTTTATATCTCCATTTTTGACGATCGGTCCAAGTCAACTGTTAGTACGAGACCCAAATTCTCTTCTGGACGATATAAAGATCTAGCTAAACCTAAATTTCTAATATTTATACGAGACCCTAAAACTAAATAATATTAATCTTTAATATCTATGGTTGTTGTGATGTATGTTGCAACATACACAGATTCCATACATAATGGACACGGTATGTCGTATTTAGAGCGCGTTTGTCATGTCAGATATACGTCTGATAAGGATACAATCACCAGCTCTCTTTCTTAGATGTCCGACGTTACGTTCGAAATTTTGTACACGTTGCATTGTATTTTTTTTTGATTCATTATTCTCTAATTTTCATCATTTATAAATAAAAAATAATAATATATCTTCGTGATTTTCGTGATTAGATCTACCTATCAATCTGAATTTTGTCTCTCTCCTCGAGAAACCACCCTTTTGAAACCAGGATTTTGCCGAATAGCAGCTGTTTTGGTAAATAAGTGGATTGGATAAACACGAGATTTGGAATTTTCTAGTTCGGGTGATGGCACCCTTTGCCATTTGACTTTCATAGCATCAAAGGACATAGGAGAGACATCTAGCGGATTTAATGGGCCGTGTACAAAGGCACTAAAAATAAAATTCGCGGTACGCCCAATTTTTTTTTTAAGTTTTTTTACTCAAAAATTTATTCAGGCCAGTTCAAATATTTATTAAAACTGTCAAAATTTTGACAGTCATTCTAATAGGTTAGACTGTCAAAATTTTAACAGTCCACTGAACTAATATTTTATTTAGTACTATAAAAATTTTGACAGTCTAATCTATTGAAAGGATTATCAAAATTTTGACGGTTCTAATAAATATTTGGACTAGTCCTGAGTGAATTTTTGAATAAAAAAATTAGACCAGTTTCGAATTTTTTTTTAATGCCTTTATCAAGGATATTTAATGTGCTTAGCGCACATTTGATCACACAATTGAGTGGATATTCAAATGCCACTCACGGCTGAAATTACATTAAATACAACTAGTATATATATATGCGCGTTGAACGTATTTTATTCAAGTTAATTTTTGTTTATCCACCAAATGTTATCACGTAATATTTTTATATAATAAAAAATTACTTTGAAAATAGTTTGATGAACATTTAAAATTGTTTTGACTTCTATTTTGATACGTGATAACATTTAATTAGAGGATGAACATATATCATAGTTTTGATAAATGAACAAAAAAAAACTATATTTTATACTACTTGAAGACAAAATAATAGTTTTTTTTAATTTTTACTAATCGGAAAGAGCAAACAACACTCTTAATTGTTTGAAAAAAATTAATTACTTAACTATATATATTAAATTTAATAAATAATTTTAATTAGTAAATACAAATAAAAATATTTATGAAAACATTTTTTTCCGATGAATCATACTTTTTCTTATTATATAATAATATAGTTTATTGTCGTACCGAAGACAGACTTCATTGCAAATGGAAACGTCCATTCCGGCCAGAAGATAGTTACCTCCATTTTGACGTTTTTTTGGGACTATCAAAACTAACGGTTATTATCAAATAGTAAAAAAAAAAATTAAAATAAAAAGAGAGAAATAAAAATTCTTACCAAAAAGAAAAAAAAAATCAGGAGAAAAAAATATATTAATTTAGAGTATTTGTTAGAAGTATATCATTGTGTGTCAATATTAAGGAGACACTTCAAAGTAATAATTTATACAATTTTTTTATAATTTGAAATATGTATTTGGAATGTTCCCGCTATGGATGCTCTTATATATGGCTTAATATTTATTCACTTGGCTACAAATGCATGAACTATGCTCATTCCAAGTTATTTTCACATACACCGGTTTCATTTAGGAGTTGTTTGGATAGTAGTAACTTCTTGAAAATGTAAAATGATACCTTTAACATGTTGTAATGGAAGTGATGTCACTTTCAATAATGTATTTAGATACATAATTTTTTGTCTGAGTTTTATATAATTTTTATTTGGATGGCAACATGAAAGTGGAAGTGGAAGTGGAAGTTGAAAATTTCGAATTCCAAGAATGACAACATATATGAATCATATTTTCTAATATATTATTTTAAACTAACTATCACTGCCACCTCAAGGTGTATAATGGGTCGGACGGTCCGGCCAAGTCAACGTCGGTTTAGGTCAGTACGGACACGGTCAACGGGCCGGTCCGGTTCGGTCCACAGATATAACAGGTCCGGACTGGGTCCTCATTTTCGACTCAAAAATTCGGTCCGGTTCAAAAATCGGTCTGAACCGGTTAAGCCTACATAGTCCGATCGACCTGGCCCGATCCGCCGATCCGGTTGAAATCTGGCCTAATATATATATATGAGACGGTCCCCGAGGGTGTAGCCTAGTGGTAAGGTTACGATTATATATATATATATATATATAGAGAGAGAGAGAGAGAGAATAAGGGAGGTGAGATATCACCTCACTCTTAAATGATGGCGGTGAAGTGGCACCATCCCAGCCCTCCATCTTACAAATGACACTTAAGTGATTTATTTGCACTTAAGTCCTCTAATTACTCTCTGAACCATACCTCACAGCCATCCTCATCTCCCTTATTCGTTCCCTCCCCCACCCCTCTGTGCCCTAAGGTTCCGGCTTCCCCCACCCCTCGGGATCCACCGCCCCCCACCGGTCTTCCCCCACCCCTCGGGTTCCACCGCCCCCTCCCCCACCCCTCGGCTTCCCCCTCCCCCACCCCGAAGCTTCCAGAGCCCCCTCCCCCACCCCTCGGCTTCCCCCTCCCCCTCCCCGAAGCTTCCCCCTCCCCCACCCCGAAGGGTTCCACCCGGCCGCCTCTAGGGTTTCTCTCCCTCTTCTTCAAACCATGTTTCTCCCCAGGTTAAAAAGTGAATCATTTCAAACCATATTTTCTTTATTCCTCTTCATTTACTGACAAATATAGGTTTCGGTGTGTGAAGGACCGAGTATGATCGAGGAGTCAACACCTTCTCCCCCGGTGGGGAGGCTGTTCCAGATGGAGTACACCATCGAAGCCATCAGGCTGAAGATGAAGGAGGGTGTCGTGCTCGCTGTAGAGAAGAGGGTCACCTCTCCTCTGCTGGTATATCAAACGCATCCAGTCTTTCCTATCTATTGCTATTTACTTGCTTGGTGTACTTTCCAGAATGTCGTGTCCGACACACACTAAGAAACACACTATAGGCGAGTTGAAGAAAAAGTCATTCATATTTTGTTTATTCGTTATTGTGTTTAATTTTGTAGGAGATGGTGTTGATTTGGGAGATGGTGTAGGAGATGGAGATGAAGATGATTTGGACACCATTACGCCGAAGATAGGAATGGAGTTTGCTACACAGGAGGATGCGTACAATTTTTATAACGGGTATGCATTGAAGATGGGATTTGGAACTAGATGGTCATCCACTAGTAAGTCTAGGTCTGATCCCAATTTAGTCATATCCAGATTAATTGTATATAGCAAGGAAGTAAAAAAGAGAGTCTTGAAGAAACCAATTGTGGACGAAGAGGTATATCATCGTCGTGAGATACGGGTTGATTGCAAAGCAATGATCAAGATTTATCTTACAAAGTCAGGAAGATGGAGAGTTGGAAAACCAGTAGTGAAGAACTTAATTACTCAGCTTCATAGCGAAGGCATATCAAACGCAAGCATTGCAAGAGTGGTCAATTCCTTCGAGCCTGACCTACAACACTTGATTACACCACAACAAGTCCATGATCACCTAAGAGTTGAGAGGAAGAATAATTTGGGCAAAAACTGTGCTAAAATTGTTAAGCATTTTATCGAAAAAAGGACCAAGATCCGAAGTTTTACTCAAGCATTGAATTAGATGATGACTACACATTAAGAAGTATTTTTTGGGCTGATAGAAGATCACAAGAATCCTACCAAAAGTTTAGTGATGTAATTATATTTGATGTGACATATCGTACTAATAATTTTTGTTTACCATTTGCTCCTTTTACTGGTATCAATCATCATCGATAATCTACCTTGTTCGGATGTGCATTGTTAGCTGATGAGACAGAGCAGACGTTTGTGTGGTTATTTGAGCAGTGGCTTAAATGTATGGGGGGTAAAGCACCAGGAGCTATCATTACTGATCAGTATGCAGCTATTGGGAATGCAATTGCTAGAGTTTTTCTCAATACTATATACCAATATTGTGATTGGCATCTAGACAAGAATGTTGGAGAGCATATGGTCCATCTCAAAGCTATCCACGGATCCGAGTTTGAATTGCATTTCAATAGACTACGAAGTAGTAGCAGTATATGTGAAGCCGAAGATTGTTGGAAAGAGATGATGGCAACGTACAAGCTACGAGAAAAAAGTTGGTTGCCAAAGTTGTGGGAGCGGCGAGCTAGTTGGTTACCTTGTTATTTGAATGATAAGTTTCTTGCAGGCACGCGTACGAGTCAAAGAGCGAAAAGCATAAATGCTTTTTTCGATACATATGTTCATGCAAGTACACCCTTAACTGAGTTTGTCGTTCAATATGACAAGGCATTGGCAAGTCGTCGAAAAGCCGAGGAGGATGAAGATTTCAAAACTATCGATACTAGGCCCGTACTATCTTTAGAATGGCCACTTGAGGAGCAAGCTAGTAGATGCTATACAAGAGCCTTGTTTTATATTTTCAAACAAGAAATGAAGGATGCCCAGATTTATTGGGCTGATAAAGTGCACAAAGAAGGAACAATAACTACATATCTTGTTGGGCGGGCGACAAAAGAGAGAAGTAAATGGAGGACTGTGTTATATGATTCTAATGGGGTTATAGTTTCATGCGTCTGTAGACATTTTGATTATGTTGGTTTACTTTGCAGACATGCCCTGTGCATATTGTGGAAGAAACATGTTCCAGAGATACCGGATCGTTATATTTTGAAGCGATGGACCATTAAATCTCGACATCGATTTGGAGATGTTGGCATGGGTGCTACTATTGGAAATTCTGAAATGGATCGTAATCTTCATTGGGGTATTCGTTACAAATGCAACAAGGCTTTGGAGGTTGCATATAAGGTGCCTAACTTTGCTGCTGAATTTGATAGGTTTCTAACAAGCAAGTTAGAAGAATATGATAATTTAAGATTGTCTGAAGGAGATGATGTGCCATCCCAAGGAATGAATCACCAAGTTGATCCTATTGCACCAACCGTATCCCAAAATTCATTAAGTTTAATTCCTGAAATTAATATTCGTGATCCTACGACATCTCAGAGGCATAAAGGGCGACCAAGACTTCCTTCCAGATTATCTTCCGGATTAGAATTGTCTCAAAAAGAGGCTACTAAAAAAAGAAAAACATGCGAATTTTGTGGAAAAAAGGGTCATTACAGGACTGGGTGTAGCAAAGCTAAGGTATTGTATAAGTTCAATAATTTTTATCCTTGTCTCTTTTTAATGAGTTAATTGAGAATATGTTGAACTTTCAGGTAAACAATATTGTATACAGTGGTCAATCTGATCCGGGTGGTTCACAAGCACTTTCAAGAACTCACTAGGTAATTTTAATTTACTGAAGTCTATAGTTCAATTATTGAATGTAGTTGTCTAAACGATTAGGAAGTAGATAGTTTTCTATGTGGAATTTGCATTGATAACCGAGGGATAAAACAACCAGGGAGCAAGGTTGAACTATTTTGTTGCGGCAATGAATACTATATGTTTTAGTCTAGCTCTCTGGCTTACATCGCAGTTACATACAGTAATCTTGCACTTTCTTCTAAGTTCCTACTCTGAGAATTTTAGATAGTTTCCTTTTAGCTAAGTTCTGGATCAGCAAGGTCGTTCCCTGCATGCCAACAGTCATTCTTATTTTACAGAAACTTCCCACTTTCTCAATATCTTTGAATTTGTCAGGAACTTCTGCGGGCAGGAATTGTTTAGAGATGAGAGAACATGGAAGAAGCTATGAAGTGAGACTGCCAGTTCTTTCAGTGAAAGATCAGTGTGGAATGGGCTCTTCTTCAGTCAAAGATTTGCAAACTTAGTATTAATTTGATTTTCATTTTTCAAGCTACTTTGATTTGTACAGAAATATATTGAAGTTGAAGACTTTTGTAAGAATTTGTTCTTTGTAATTTGTCTGTGGTTTTATCGAAGACTTTGATCTCTACTTTGAATTTGTTATTAATGTAAAAAAAAAATTTTATAAGCATCCTTGCTGGAGATATCATGTCTTTTTATTTGCTTTCGAGTCTGCAATTGATGTTAAACAGTTAGCAGCAGAACCAATCCAAAGCTTATCGGTTTTGCCTGATCCTTAAAACCTTCTAAAATGACTTTTATGTTGTGGCTAAGCAGCTAAAAGGCTGGGGTTTTTTTTTGGAAAATTGGTGAAATCTTCTAGTAGCTGGTTCTATATGAAGTCAAGATTTAAGAAGGGGAAAGATGATTATTTATATATGAAGGTGTCTTTTTGTTGGTATATGGACTTATGTATTAGAATAGAAGACCGATAATTGTTCAGTTTCTATGTTGGGTTATTATCTAATGTTATCCAATCTTCTCTTGATGTTTCTGAACTAATTCCATTATCTGTGCACCTATATACAGAAGGGAGTTTCAATCACTTTTTCTGTAGGTTTTGGTCTCTTCATGGTGCAATTTGTTACACATAAACTGAGCTGTATGGAATAAAGGGTCTTTGTTATTGTTGTTGTTTGGCATATACCTTGTACTCCTCTTTGCTCGGCCCCTAGTCCTCTTTGGTCTTGACCTGAGGCCCTTGCATGCCTAAGGATATGAAACAATGGAGTTCTTTGCAAGGATAATTGCTGTAATTTTCCTTGATTCCTTCACTAGGAAAGCATAGAACAGTGACTAATACAATTCTGAAGGTCCTACTTCCAACATTGTAAATGACTTCCTGAGAACTTGCCTTCACATCACCCTCAAATGGCAAGCTGCTACTTTATTGGCACCATCTTCATAAGTATGTATTCCATTCTGATGAAGGCTTTGAGTGACAACTGTTGAACTAGTCTATGAGTACAATACAAGGTATAATCAGAATGGAATACATACTTATGCAGCTATATACAGAAGGGAGTTTCAATCACTTTTTTCTATAGGTTTTGGTCTCTTCATGGTGCAATTTGTTACACATAAACTGAGCTGTATGGAATAAAGGGTCTTTGTTATTGTTGTTGTTTGGCATATACCTTGTACTCCTCTTTGCTCGGCCCCTAGTCCTCTTTGGTCTTGACCTGAGGCCCTTGCATGCCTAAGGATATGAAACAATGGAGTTCTTTGCAAGGATAATTGCTGTAATTTTCCTTGATTCCTTCACTAGGAAAGCATAGAACAGTGACTAATACAATTCTGAAGGTCCTACTTCCAGCATTGTAAATGACTTCCTGAGAACTTGCCTTCACATCACCCTCAAATGGCAAGCTGCTGCTTTATTGGCACCATCTTCATAAGCGCTTCTACTTTTGGGCACTCAGGTAAATTCTATGTATTGTGTAGCTGCATAAGTATGTATTCCATTCTGATTATACCTTGTATTGTACTCATAGACTAGTTCAACAGTTGTCACTCAAAGCCTTCATCAGACTAGTAATATTCAACATTGCATTCGAAAGACTTGCTTCTTTGACAACCCCTGCAGTTTATAATAAGGAACTCTTGCGGACTGTCAATATTGTAACACTAAAGATGACAAATAAAGCTGCTCCTGATCTAGTTTTAGAAGAGAACGGATTCATTTGCGGATCTCCTAGCAGCAAGATCAGAGACCTAATTCTGATGAGAGAATACATTTTTATTATAATCTATTTGAACTAACACTGAATGGTGTAGCACTCGATGCTGTAAAAACACATTGAAGGATATTTGTTTCTATGCTTGATGTCTCCTAGAGTGAGAGAACTGTAAAAACACACATTAAATGTTATTCTTCTCTACTGGTGTTCTGTTTATTGGTGCAGGGAAACCTCTTCTTCTCTTAATGCATAGACCTCAGCCATGTCATGACTCGGAGAAATTATTCGGTGTGTGGCAGTAGTGAGGTCTTGTCACGTGGTGAGACTGTTCCATTGAATAATTTCTCCATCGACTCGGAAGTCTGATGAGTATCAAACCATCGTTAGGGTTTTACAAAGATCACAAATCAATCCATCGTTAAGGTTAAAACCACAGAAGCTACCAAATCCTCACAGTTACTACAACCCTGATCTTGAAAAAAACAAAAAACAAAAATAGAATGTCTGGGAAAAGAATGGTTCAACAGCAATACTATATCAACATATTGACAAACACGTCCCGACAAGGCACAAGAAGCACTCCCTCCCTCTTCTTCAGTCAGAAAAACCAAGAATCAAGCAAACAAAAATCACAGCCAGCACCAGAAACACCAGCCAGTTCCTGGTCCACTTCCTCCTCCTCCTCCTCTTCAATGCCACGGCTTGCGCGAACCGGCCAGTACCGCCGCTAATGAACTACTTCGCCTTCGCCACATTCTCCTCGAAGTATCTCCGCTTCAGGCCCGCCTTGTGCTCCTCCAGTATCCGCTACCGCAGCGCGTTCAGCCCGATCATCGTGTCGCGCAGCTTGGACCTCAGCCCGTTGGTGACCGACGCCCGGGCACTGTCGACCGGCGTGTTCTCGCCGAACCTCGTCCGGTTGGCGGCATTGGAGGCGTCGAGAGCGGCCAGCCGGGCCTTCACGACGTGGGCCTCTCAAAGGAGGATGGCGGTGACGTTGGAGTCCATCCGTTCGTGGAGTCCGCGGAGGAGCTTCGGGCTCTGGGTGGAACCCTGCGGGGTGGGAGAGGGGGAAGCTTCGGGGTGGGGGAGGGGGCTCTGGAAGCTTCGGGGTGGGGGAGGGGGAAGCCGAGGGGTGGGGGAGGGGCTCTGGAACCCTTCGGGGTAGGGGAGGGGGAAGCTTCGGGGAGGGGGAGGGGGAAGCCGAGGGGTGGGGGAGGGGGCTCTGGAACCCTTCGGGGTGGGGGATGGGGCTCGGGAAGCCGAGGGGTGGGGGAGGGGGCTCTGGAAGCCGAGGGGTGGGGGAGGGGGCGGTGGATGCTTCGGGGTGGGGGAGGGGGCTCTGGAAGCCGAGGGGTGGGGGAGGGGGCGGTGGAACCCGAGGGGTGGGAGAAGACCGGTGGGGGGCGGTGGATCCCGAGGGGTGGGGGAAGCCGGAACCCTAGGGCACAGAGGGGTGGGGGAGGGAACGAATAAGGGAGATGAGGATGGCTGTGAGGTATGGTTCAGAGAGTAATTAGGGGACTTAAGTGCAAATAAATCACTTAAGTGTCATTTGTAAGATGGAGGGCTGGGATGGTGCCACTTCACCGCCACCCTCATTTGAGAGTGAGGTGACATCTCACCTCCCTTATTCTCTCTCTCTCTCTCTCTCTCTCTCTATATATATATATATATATATATATATATGAGACGGTCTTCTAGGATGTAGTCTAATGGTAAGGTTACGGAACATTACCGAATAGGTACGGACATCGAGTCCCGATATCGGTTAAGAAATGAAAGGAAGTTTCGGATAAAATATATATATATATATATATATATATATATATTCATTCATTCATTCATTCATTCATTCGGTCCAATCCGTTTTCAAACGGGTTTGTGGTTGGAACTGATTTTCCATTTCCTTTTTCTTGTCCGATCCGATCCAATCTGATCCGGTCCACTTCCTCTTTCGGACTAAGTCCGGCCCGAACCGAAACCGATGAAATCCGGTTAATGCGGACTCCGGCCAGGTCCGGCACATTACAGACCCTGACTGCCAGCGTCCTGATTCTGTTGAGGCTGAGCACGTAGTTCTTTGCTTCCAACAAGGGAATCTCCCAAATGTATAGAGCTAGCAGCATGTGGCATTCACTAGATCCCTACCACGAACGGACTCGTACTTCCATCCATAGAGCAAGAATCTGCTGTCTAGGAGCAAATTGAGCTTTTAATGTAGGTTTGCAGTCGCAATAATCCACCATCTTCTCATCTTGATCTAGATCTGCTGCAGTGGTAGCATTCACAGTTGACCTTCTCCTGACGAAGCCGAGGTATTTAATTCCTACACGACATGTTCTGTCAATATCAATCAACATGATGATGTTCCCATCATAATGGATGGGTTCAGGGTTACGCAGCAGGCATTGAATGCCCATTCACTCCCCAACTGTACCAATTTTGCCTCCGTAAGTTCTCGGTGCAATGAAGCTAGCTACCTGGCCAACAAATACCAGGACCAGTTGGTTACTTAGTTAAGTTTGACAAAACTTCCAACTTAGAACAATTCTCCTCCCTAAAGTAATTTTTGGTACATATGATTTTTTTAGGACCGGTTGCAGCGTAAACTTATATTTTTTCAATATAGATAAATGAGAAGCAAAATTAGTTTCAGTTTAAACAACACAACTCTTTAGAATAATGACTTGATCATTGGTGGAAGTCCTATAAATTTTTAAAACAAAAGGAAGCTAGGTAGCTCAGATCACAGTATTTTTTGTGTGAACTGCTGTAAAATTTTCTCTTGATTTAAGAAAATATTTTTTTCCTTATGTCAATCTTAAATAGAACCATGATATATGTCACGTTCTTGACTCTCCTAGCTGTTGTGGTTTTAAATTCTCCATTTCTTTTTCGTAAAGGAATTCCATTTATCTGTATTTGCTTTAGAGTGTCCATGGTAGCTTTACGGCCTTCTGTACGTAAGCATCCATCGAATGCCACTAACAAATCTCATTTCCACTTCCTATATAATTAAAGAAATATAACTTAAAAGAATTAGTTATGTTGTCCTTTGGGATGGCAATTTGCCTGATATAGTTATTTTGAGATGTGATCTTATCTCTTAAAACATATAGTAAACACGTGAACAAATTTCGACTTTGACCTTGTTTAAATATCTACTCTTATAATCAGATTTGAAAACGGTTTAAAATTGAACCATCTAAGTCGTTTGTAAATACTTCACTAACAATTTTTTTTTTAAATAACTAATTATTTAACTACATAATTTTATTTATTTAGGACTAAACAATTCTAATTCAAATGGTTAAGGTAGGAAATATTTTTCTTGATTGCTTGAGTTCGAATCTTAGAAAAGACACATTTATAATAATTTTATATTAAAAATTTTAACATTTTTTTAAGCGTGCATGTTACTAGTTAATATAATGTACTGGACAACAACGCACTGAGTTGGAACTAACATTTAATGACGATCAATTCAGACGATACGTCAGAATATCTAGTAGAAATGAGCAAAGAACTCCCTTCGAATCTTACTGAGTTTTGTTTTATTTTATTTTATTTCACTTATGATTCTCTCAAGCATAAATATGACCGGAACGGACATAGAAGAATTCGAGTGGGAGTCAATTGATCTCACTAAAAATACCATATATATATATATATATATATATATATATATATATATATATATATATATATATAATACGGCTAAGAAATGGCTCAAAAATTAGTCGTCTAAGTCGTATGTATATCATTAATTATTAATATAAAAAATTAACTACTATTTTTTTTTTGCGTAGTTGAGAAAAATAATAATTAAAAACCACCTCAACATATAACAAATCCTAAAATATATTCAAAAAATAAATTATATTTAAACTAACTACAAGGTATTATCTAAACATATATTCAAAATTCAAAAAATATATATTATAACAAGTTATACTTAAAATATATTCAAATTATATTTAAAATGTTCTAATATAATTTATATGCAATACAAATTTTTACGTGCAACACATGTGAGATTAATATATATATATATATATATATATATATATATATATATATATATATATATATATATATATATATGAACGGAATATTGCATCAAATTATTACAACAATTATTACATCAAACAATCCCAGCCATACATTCATTTCAATCGTGTGGTTTTAAATTATCCCATATAATAATGCTACGTTAGCATTATTCTCGACCACACATTTTAAAAAAAAAATGTGATTTGAGAATGAATTATACAATAATTGTTGTAATAACCATTGGTAATATATATATATATATATATATATATATATATATATATATATTATTGTTGTAACTAGTTAAAATTAGAATTTAATTTGGTAAAATAAATAAATTAAATATTACTAGAAATAGAAAAATATTTAAAGGACATTGGACACTGATTGTAACTAATAAACAATAAGACACGTGAAATTATAGTTGATTCCTTGTTAAATTTCTGCGTTTGCTCCTGTAGGATAGTGATTCGTGCGTGTATTAATCCTTCTTGGATCCCGCAAGACGTGGCACTAAGTAATTAATCCTTGTCTTCACAAATTAATTAATATCAAACGATGATTTATATATGCTTGCTTCATGTGCGGAATAACAAGATTGGAAGTTGTTCGTGCCACGACCTCCAAGAAGCTATAGCCGACGTGGTGGCTTTGGGACCGTTGCATATGTATCGATATTAAGTCAATACACTTAGCCGCCTCATTGAAGGTTGCTTTCAAGTGACCTACCATCGTTTTCTTATTTATTTGGACGCCTTTAACGTGTCGGAGTGATGTATATGTAACCTGCAGGTTAAGGACATATATTCTGCCAACGTCAACTTAAAATTAAAACGTTTATAATTTTGAGATCAGAGTAGGTGCGTTACAAAATGCCGACAAATGAGTTAAAGTTAGTGGAAAGAAAATAATACTGTTCGAATCTCCATAATTGACGTGTGAGAGAGAGAGAGAGAGAGAGAGAGAGAGAGAGAGAGAGACTACGAGTAACATGTGCAATCAGGACCATCATAGACCATTCAAATTATACGTTCCGGAAACGCAACAATGTACACGTGATCTTATGATTGAAGCATAATGTACGTGGGTTGGGTGAAGGCACATGGAAAGTTGTGGACTCTGGAATCAGGATCCAAGACGGAAGAGCTTGGCAATGCACAAGACCGGTCCGAAAAGTTGGATTACGTTAACGGAAGCTAATTTTAATTGACTCTTGATTCGGTCTCTTGTGCAATAATTTTTTATGTTTTGGAGTCATCTGCAATCATAATCTCTTACAGATCACGTTAGATCAGAAGTTGTTTTAAACAAATATGATTGTTTAAATTCGAAGTCTTGTCTGACTTATTTCTGAATACGTGAAAAATCTGTAATTTTGCCTACGACAACTTATAATATATATATATATATATATATATATATATATATATGTGTGTGTGTGTGTGTGTGTGTGTGTGTGTGTGAAAGATTGTTTTTTCAAGCAGATATCGTCCAAGATCTCAATCAAATTTGTATGTCGTCGATTGCCTAACACGCGGCCGAGCAATATTGCATATGAATCTGTCTGAGTGTAACAAGCATACATATGGGTAAAAGTACGGAATCAGAATTTTAGTTTGTCTCGAGTTAAACTTAAATTTTTTTAAAATTTTTAATAAAATAAATATGTGTCAGTATCATCATGTCTATATCTTATCGTGTACATATCATATCATGTCTGACCAATATTGAACTATGTCCAACATACTAAATAAATTGGAACCTCAAAAAAATATTTAATTTATCAAGGTAGACTCTTTTAGGCATAAATTTGAACACTAAGAGGCTTTGGTATCATCTTTCACTATCAACAAACGATCCGGAAGGTCGGACGACGAGGGAAGTGCCGACTGCGAGACTTGACGTTGCTCTTGTAGTTCCTCCTTCAGTTGCGCTAAATTTAAATGTGACAAGGACTTATATTTTCATCTGATATTGTATTGAATTTTGTTGTTCCATGCATAGTCTACCATTATGCTAATTAACCATAGCCTACATTAATAAAGAGGCGAGCCATATTGGAGTATACGCATTCATTTAATCAGTATCATTACTTGTGGAAGAACGAAAATTGTTTCTAAGATCAAAACTCTAAAATCAGAGTCGAAATTGAGATTTGTCTGATCATGTTAGCCCAAAATATTTTCCATTATTCTCACCGTAAAAATGCTATTTGTCACCCAACATTTTTGATTGATGTCATCTTCCATTATGTGACAGCTTATATGGCAGCTAATATGACAAATTGTAACATTAAAATTAAAACTAACATAATAATTATAATTATAATTATAATTATAATTAACATTAAAAAATTTGGATAATTAATTTGTTGGGTTAAAAACTGCTTATGTAAGCCGTCATGTCAGATGCTAGATAATGGAAGATGGTTTCGTCCAATTTTTTTGGCAGAAATAGTAAAATTGTTCGCACCATTGAATGTGCTGGAGCCCACTCCAGCCAACCAATGGCTCCGCCATTGCATGGATCGGGTCCTACTCCGTTAACCATGGATGTGGTACGTACCCATAAACTAATGTCAGTATCATGTGATCACCCGATCATATAGGACCTCGACAACGTATCAGGCTTTAACCTATTGAAGACGTAGCATTAACTGATTGGTCCCAAAGCAGTAGGAACGATCGTCGCTTCGCTTTGGTAGCTGCAAACTTAATTATTCAGAAGAAGACACTCACTTGACAGTAGTCCCAAAGCAGTAGGAACGAGAATTGTTAGGTGTTTTACTGATTACCAAGGAATTTGTAGTCCGGTAGTACGAGCTTCTCATGACTCGTATGTAAACAAGTTATTACTACTTAAATGAGCCAAATTAGCAACGTAAACATGCGTCGCTAATTTATAAAAATATATCTCTATTTTGTGTTAGTGTCATTTTGCGACGCTTTAGCATGAACGCATTCAGCCTAGTCGCAGGCTTGCAAAATGTCGCTATAGAGATGTATTTAACGATATAAAACTGTGTCGCCATTAATTATACGACGTCTGGCGGCTCACGCCGCAAAATTAGCGACACCGTATATAGTCACCATGTGTCGTCAAAACAACGACATAATTAGCGACTTTTTTATTTTCTTTCGCGATGTCTATGTTGGAGAGTATTATCTTCGATTCATGAAAACAAAAATAGCAATGAGTTAGATTTACTGGGTCTACGAAAAGTCGTACACGAAGCACTGCCCTAAGAGTTTTTTCGAGGTCTATGTGCAGACATCATCTCGAATTCTCCTAAGGGTAAAACCCTCTTCCTACCGGCTTTCCGTCGCTGCACACAGCTCCGGAAGAAACGACTAGAACTTAGCTTTGCCCAAAAACAGAACACGGACGAGAATTGAAGTAGAAAATGTAGCTTGCTTTGGAATTGGAGATCAAAGTAGCAGCTTAGTTATTTCAAAATTAGGTTACTTCCAACCGAGAGAACAAGCGATCTATATATAGTACATTCCAACCCCACATGGAGCTAATATGGCTGCAAATTAGTGGTCGTAAGAATAGGACATACAACCCACTCTCCAACGTGTGAGTGAGAGCTAAGGAACCGATCAAGTAAAGACTTGGTTTTGTCACTTGGTTAATACCAAGTTGTAAACCCCCTGATTTTTCAAGATTTTAAAACAGGATTTTTCAGAATTTTCTGGAATTTTTCGAGAATTTTTACTAATTAAAAATCAGGGTATTTGGCATTAAATAAAATTAAATATTTTTAAAATATATTAAAATATTATGAAAATAATATTTTTGGGTGTAAAATAAAATATTGGACTTAGGGTATTTTTTTTGGAATTTATTGGACCCCGAAAATATTTTTAAAAGCCCAAAAACTAATTTATTTAAAAATTAAAATAAATCCAAAATAAACCGGGTTCAAACCGGGCTGAACCCGGTCCAACCAAACCGGACCGGACCGGACCCCTGACCCTAACGGGTCGGATCGAGTCTGCCCAACCCGCGACCCGCCCGACCCGAACCCGCTACCCCTTCTCCCCCACGACCCGCACCCCCGCGCTCCGCTCGGCCACGCGCCGCGCCGCCCGCGCATTCCGCTCCGGTCGGCCCACGTCCCCCGCGACATCCGCCTCCCCCGCCACGACGCCGCCTTGCTCGGCCCCGTCCCCTCTCCCTCTCTCCCTATAAAGCCCCCTTCCTCCTCCGGCCAACCTCGATCCCTCCACCACCATGCTGCCTC
This sequence comes from Iris macrosiphon, assembly GCA_036927795.1. Taxonomy (NCBI): domain Eukaryota; kingdom Viridiplantae; phylum Streptophyta; class Magnoliopsida; order Asparagales; family Iridaceae; genus Iris; species Iris macrosiphon. Next base: position 28,163,170 of record JAYESA010000005.1, read on the forward strand.
CCGCCTCGCCGCCGACGACCTCGCCGTGCCCAGCCCCGCCGTCTCCCCGAGTCCCCAGCCGCCTCCGCCTCCTCCGGCGGCTCCCCCGACCCAGCAGCAGCCCGCAGCAGCGTCCTCCGGCCCGCTCCGCCCGGCCGCCTGCGCCGCCTCCCAGCGCGCCGTCGCCCCCCCCCTCGACCGCCTCCTCCGTCCCCAGCCTCCCTCCGGCCCGCCTCCGGCCGCCGCAGCACCGACAGAAACCCTAACCCTAACCTAGACAGACACGACTTGGACACGACTCGGACACGGGAATTCTCAGTTTCTAGAATCCTGTTCAGGTACCCATTTCTCTCTCCTCGCTGCCCCGTTTTCGGTTCCGTCTGTTGCAACGCGAACCCTGCATGACCCTCTCGATACCCGTGCAACCCGCTCAGTGCATCGCATCCTGTGGCGATCGCGAACCGCGATCCAAAAATATGAAAAATAATGCCATATTTTACCCCGGAACCGAGTACGCCCCGCCAAACGGGACGACTTGGTCGCGTGCGGTCATCACCGAAACGTGCGCGCCGTTGATACGGACGTGCGAGATTTCGCAGAAGTTGATTTGGATGTGCGTGCACACCGAAATCAACGCGTATCCGCCGACAACGTCCTGTATCTGCCCGTTCTGAATCTCGTTGTAACTTCGTGTACACACGTCGGATCGAAACGAAACTTACGCCATCGGACTCGTAGCAATACGCTGGTCCTGTGACCCAAGTTTGGTTCGATTGTGAGAACGTTGACAAAATTGCGTATCGTGGACCCCACAAGCTCCACTTGGCGGGCGATTTTGTGATCGGCTCATCGGAATCCAATTCTGGAAGTTCCGTTGGGTTCGTATCATCGTTCCTGACTTGTTAACACTAAGTTTGACGAATTTGGAGAACTTTGTCCCTGACACATTTTTCGGTGCAAAGCGGCCCAGATGTGGACCCCGCTTTGACTTGAAAATGTCATTTTTGTCCTTGTGTCCAAATTGAACTCAAGGATAGGCGTTTCTAGCTGATTGATATTTTCTGAATCTGATGATAATGTTTGTTTCAGCATCCGGAGACGTTCCTGGAGATTTTACGAATACCAGAGCTACAGCTGGAACCAGAACACCAGGCAGTGTACCTTGCCAAACATTACAGTTCTTGTTACATAATTCTTTGACTTATTTATATCTTGTACATGCTTAACCTAGGGCCGTGTGACTTGCTTAGCGTCCGATTAATAGTCGGGTGCCAACCCCGTACGCGGAGTTGTGCAACGTCACCTAGAGATGGATATCGTGACATTTACATCCTCGTACTTGCCATATCAAGTACATTATACCCAGGACACCTGACACGAATCATGAGACAGAATCTTCCTAAAATTTTCAAGGTGATTCTGTATAGGATACATGTTTATGACATATACATTTTTACATGCTTAGAATTTATTCTGACTTATTGCATTAGTTTGATCTTGCGTGACATGGACATGAGACATTATGAAACTGTGACGTGAGATTTCATTGGGTGGGGAGAGTATTACCGCATCAAAGGCTGATTATATTATAAATACTGTCATCTGGAGGTGTCTTAGTCTCTGTTACAGAGCTTTGGCGCAAGTTCTGGCCCTTCGAGAAAATACTGCTATGGGTTTCACCAACACTGATCCTGTAGTAGTCTCAGCCCGAGTATGACTAAAACTCTCAACTTGCATATCACTTAGCTGGTTATATAGTTTACCCTATTGTTTCATTTATTGCTGCACTGCATTTATTTTGGCTTGTATTATCTGTACCTTGTTATGTCCCCTGAGGACCTGGATCCGGATTATGTTCCCAGGATTAGCTGACGAGATTTATCCCGAGGTATACGGGACCGGAGCATTAGCATTAGCATTAGCAGAAGCAGGTGCCTACATTAGAGCAGAACCAGGATCCGAGGACGAGATCATACCAGAGGACTTCTCATGAGTATTGGCTTGAGATACTCATTTATTTCTGTTCTAGTTACTTTATTTCCTGTCTATTGCATTAATGTATCAGACTTATTCTCGGATTGTTCCCCGAGACACTTTTATTGAGATATGTTAGTTTATATTTATTTGCATTTTATTCTGGCAATTGATATATGATTATCTGTTGTGGATGAGATTAGAATAGAATGTGACTTGTATCATTGGACCTATTTATTATTGTACTACAGCTTAAGTACGCCCTGATGGATCCATTAAATTGGGTTTGTCCATCGGTGCGTGCTGCTGGCCATTGTCGCTCATCCAGTCCCTCGATATTTTGGGACTGGGGCGTGACACAAGTCTAACAATCCCATCCCCCCCCCCCCCAAAAAAAAAATCAAGTATTGAAAACATAGATTACAAAAGAATGCGAATAGAAAATTTTTGGACAAGTATATACTATGCATATATGAGATGGACTACAGCCTTGAATCTCACTTAGTGACTATTGTCTTTGTCTGAAGAAGTGCTTGATGGACTATGCCTTGAATCAGACTTCTTGAACCAAATTCAGAGAATAGCACACATAGTACGCTAGATGTAAACCCCCAGATTTTTGTAATAATTTTAAATGGGGATTTTTCACAAATTTCTGGAATTTTTTGAGAATTTTCTGAAATTAAAATCAGGGTTTTGAATTATTACATAATTTTTAATTAATATTAAACAACATTAAAATATTATGAAAATAATATTTTTGGGTGTAAAATGAAAAACTGGACTTAGGGTAATTTTTTGGAATTTATTGGACCCCGAACCTATTTTTAAATATCTAAAAACTATTTAAACTATTTATTTATTAATTAACTAATTCTTATTATTATATTATTATTATTATTATTATTATTATTATTATTATTATTATTATTATTTTCTTTATTCCGGTCCAGCCCACTTCTCCGGCCCAGACCCGAATCCCTAACGGGTCGGGTCCACCCGAACCCGACCCGCACCCACTAGCCCGCTCCCCCCCGGTCACCCGCACGATCGGGTCGCCCCCGCATCCGCCGCCGCCTCCCGCGACCGCCGCGCCACGCAGGCCACGCGTCCCGCCCGCTGCGCCTGATCCCGACCCCAGCTCCGCCTCCCTCGGCCCTAACGCCACCACCCTCTCCCTATATATTCCCCCCCCCCCCGAGCCTCTCCGGCCACCGGAACCCTAATCCACCGCCACCGCAGCCGTCTCCCCCCCTGACCTCGTCGCCGGACAGCTACGCCCTCGCCCCGCCGTCCTTCTCTCCTCCAGCTCCGCCTCGACCACCGGCAGCAGCGGCCGCAGCCGACGACAGCAGCAGCAGCTCGGGCAGCTCCCCGAGCCGCCTCCGGCCGCCCCCGCGCCCTCTCCGCCTCCGCCCGGACCGCTCCGGCGCGCCGCCACCTCGCCGCGCTGTCCCCGGCCGCCCAGCCGCCGTCTCCGCCATCCCCGCCGCCGGCCAGCAATCCCCAACCCTAACCCTAGTTCCCAAATTTCGTGTCGGACACGACACGGACACAGGATTCTTCGGGTTTTTCAACCCAGTTCAGGTGCGCGTAGTTTCTTGCTCGTAGCTCAGTTTTCAATTCCGTAAATTGCGTTGCGAAGCCTGTATGACCCTCTCGGTGCCCGGACAAACCGCTCGGGGCATCGCGTCCTGTGGTGATCGCACACCGCGATCCAAAAACAGGAAAAATATCGACCCGATTCACCCCGGAACTGGGTACGCCCCGCCAAACGGGACGACTTGGTCGCGTGCGGTCTTCACAGATACGTGTGCATCATCGATACGGACGTGTGAGATTTCGTGGAAGTTGATTCGGGTGTGCGTGCACACCGGAATCAACGCGTATCCGCGGACATCGCCCCATATCCGCCTTTTCTGTAATTCACCCTAACTTCGTGCACACACGTCGGATCGAGACGAAACTTGCGCCATCGGACTCGTAGCGATACGCTGGTCCTGTGGGTCAAGTTTGGTTCGATTCTGAGAACGTTGACAAAATCGCGTGTCGTGGGCCCCACAGGTCCCGCTCGACGGGCGATTTTGCGATCGGCTCATCGGAATCCAATTTTGGAAGTTCCGTTGGGTTCATATCATCGTTCTTGACCTGTTGACACTAAGTTTGATGAATTCGGAGACCTTTGACCCTGACACATTTTTCGGTGCAAAGCAGGCCCACCGGCGGACCCCGTTTTGACCCGAAACTGCCGTTTTTGTCCTTGTCTCCAAATTGGACCCAAGGACAGGCGTTTCTAGCTATTTGATATCTTCTGAGCATGATGGTAATGTTTATTTCAGCATCCGGACTCATTTCTGAAAATTTTCCCCAGACACCAAACTATAATTGGATCCAAACATCAGGCAAGTACCTGCACTTCAAGTTTAATCTTTATATTGCGATAATTAATTCCTTGCCCTACTAGTACCATTGGATGTTTACACGTAGTGTTAGAATCTGGATTTCATGTCTTGAATATTGGATTTCATGTCTTGCTTTTCGTGTCGGGTGGGAGAATACTAAAAGGCATGTAGTTTACCCTGCCCCTTGCCGCTGTTGGTACAAGACTGTCCATCATCCGGATCTCGATTTTTCCTGTTTAATAGTCGTCTATGACGGCCGGTTTAACCTTATAGACCCCTACATGCCAACTAGGTATTCTAAATACACAAGTTCACACACATAATTTCTTGTCTTGTTGCAGTTCCTGTTGTCTTGTTGCAGTTTCATTTACTTGTCTCATTTATTCCGGTTTTACTCATAACCCTGTTTATAGCTTTTTAACTCTTAGTTATTGTTGCTTCTTTTTGCATATTCTTAACATGATACTTAGTCAGTTCTTTTCTTACTTGTCATAAATATTTAGTTTAAATCTTGTTGTGCATTGTGTACTTTGCTCCTTTCCTGACTGGATTCGTTGTTTTAGGCGATGATGAGGACTTTGCCCCTACCTATTGTGGCCCCTATGAGTTAGCAGGTGACACATTGAGGAGCCGGTTCCTACTCAGGAGACTACCTTTGAGGAGGAGTAGCCAGTTAGTTATTATTTTATTTCCTTTCAGCACATACTCGGGTTTGTCCCCGATCTATCTTCTGGCTTTGTATTAACTATGGATCTGTTGTCACAATTTGTTTTATAAAAGTTAGCATTCCTATTTCCTGTTACTTTCCTTGTCTATTTATTGTGGATGAGATAGATTTAAAATTACCAGTGATAATGACCTAGACAGTGTACTACCGCCGACACTGCGGCGTAGGCTGGACGTGCCCACGTACTCGTGCCCGAATATCCGGGTGCGGGTCGTGACACGTTTTTGTGGTGTCCCATGCAGGTCCAACGACTAAATTGTTCAGTTTCAACTTAGGGACCGAACAGGCCTGCAATAAGATTGAGGATTTTAGGAAAAGCTCATCCACCTGATTGAATCGTTCTTGATATTCATATCGACTTCGAATCATTTTATTGACTTGCGTCCTGCCTTGATTCCTGTGCGCCTCTTATTGTTTATTTTGGATGCAGGAAAAATGGACCCACCAGCCAGCAACGAGGCTCATGCAGAAAAACCACAAGGCGTTATGGGTACCCACGAAGACGATGTAGCGCCAGTTGGTAAAGGCCAATCATCACCGTGCAGTCAAGCAAGTCAGCCTGTCTCGAGAATCCATCAAGATGACGTTCCACCCTCGACGCAGTCTACTCCACCGATACCTTCCTTTCCACTAGGACAGCCTATGGACGAACAACAAATGTTCCGAATGTTCTACGTGATGATGCAAGCCTATCAGAAGGTTCAACAAGAAGCTCAGCAAAACCAAGCGGAGAACTTCATCGACAGAATTAGCTCGGAGTCACGGAAGCCAAGCAGTTCAAATGCAATTACCTTCGACGAAGACGTTCTTACTGCAGCACGACCTGTGGAGTGCACCACAAGGATCGAGTCCAGTCAGAAGCGACCGTATACGTCAGCACCAGACCAAGTACAACAGGAAAGAGCTGCAAAGCGACCACAGATGAATCCAACTCAAAGACAGAACCAACAAGCTCCCATTTGTGGCTTTTGTAGAAAACAAGGTCACATTTGGCGGAATTGTAGAAAGAGGCTAGGTGCCTGTCTATATTGTGGATCAGTAGCACATCAAGTGAAGGACTGTCCTGCTGCTCAAGGACGCACAGCTACACAAAAGGTTCCAGTTCAGGCCAGGCCCCAGCAGCGCAGCAGAGGGCACCACCTCAAGGACACGGACCAGCTTCCGCGATGACCGTGGAGAACGCGCAGACTCTTGGAGTAGCCAATGCGCGTAAGTGATTTGTAGCTGCCATTTCTAGTTTAGCTCGTGCCTATTGGTTCGTGACCCCAGCCCCAACCTAGTAATTTTGAACTTGCTAATAACCAGGTATGCTTTTATATCTGATAACTGTAGAGTTGTAGAATCTTTTGTTATTGTGCTTATTGTAGGTTGTTTTGCGAACTTAAATAATTTGTACCTCCTTTCACCATCATCTAGCACACTTAATTTTGCTGTACTTTATTTATGCTGCTATTCTATAGCCTAGTTTTGCAAGCTTACTCTTTATCAGGCTTGTTCATGACATATGTATTATTGGACGCGTACACTATTACAAGTGTCTATTCAGAATCAGTGTATTACGGTCTGATCAACCTTAGTTCATTTTGATTCGTACTTCGCAATGACTACTTTACGTGGATTGAGATACGTAGTGATTAGTAGACAATTATACTTGACCTAGACATGTCTGAGCATATCATATCAGTTACATAACTGTACTAATACGAGCATGCGAACCAATGATTACCAGAATAGAATTTTAATCCATAACCGCTTAACAATTCCTATTAGAATTCTTTAAACGCCTTGATCCCTATACTTCTGTTCTACCACCTCGCCCTAGAACTCTTTATTATTGATCCTCGTCTTCCCTTATGTCGGAGAGACGAAATCCTGTGTTTGGTATAAGTTTGATTTGTAGTGCTAGATGTATCCCTCAGACCGGTCGAATTGATGATAACCTCTATGACTAAGGGAATACCATAGGTGGTGTATTTTTGTTGCAGACTTAAAGATTCAATACCACGATTAATTAAGTGGGGACATAGCTTTACTAGTTGTTTAGCCTTAAAGGATAGATGGGTAAATTCTAAGTTGGGTAGCGACCGCAATGTTCACCTGAGAGGATCCCGTTAGACTGTAATCAAGTGAGTTTGGACAGAGAGAATCCTGCCATATTTTAAATTTCGAGGACAAAATTTTTATAAGTTGGGTAGATTGTAAACCCCCAGATTTTTTGCAATAATTTTAAATGGGAATTTTTCACAAATTTTTGGAATTTTCTGAGAATTTTCTGAAATTAAAATCAGGGTTTTGAATTATTACATGATTTTTAATTAATATTAAACAACATTAAAATATTATAAAAATAATATTTTTGGGTGTAAAATAAAAAACTGGACTTAGGATAATTTTTCTGGAATTTATTGGACCCCGAACCTATTTTTAAATATCTAAAAACTATTTAAACTATTTATTTATTAATTAACTAATTCTTATTATATTATTATTATTATTATTATTATTATTATTTTCTTTATTCCGGCCCAGCCCACTTCTCCGGCCCAGACCCGAATCCCTAGCGGGTCGGGTCGGGTCCACCCGAACCCGACCCGCACCCACTAGCCCGCTCCCCCCCCCGGTCACCCGCACGATCGGGTCGCCCCCGCATCCGCCGCCGCCTCCCGCGGCCGCCGCGCCACGCCGGCCACGCGTCCCGCCCGCTGCGCCTGATCCCGACCCCAGCTCCGCCTCCCTCGGCCCTAACGCCACCACCCTCTCCCTATATATTCCCCCCCCCCGAGCCTCTCCGGCCACCGGAACCCTAATCCACCGCCACCGCAGCCGTCTCCCCCCTGACCTCGTCGCCGGACAGCTACGCCCTCGCCCCGCCGTCCTCCTCTCCTCCAGCTCTGCCTCGACCACCGGCAGCAGCGGCCGCAGCCGACGACAGCAGCAGCAGCTCGGGCAGCTCCCCGAGCCGCCTCCGGCCGCCCCCGCGCCCTCTCCGCCTCCGCCCGGACCGCTCCGGCGCGCCGCCACCTCGCCGCGCTGTCCCCGGCCGCCCAGCCGCCGTCTCCGCCATCCCCGCCGCCGGCCAGCAATCCCCAACCCTAACCCTAGTTCCCAAATTCCGTGTCGGACACGACACGGACACAGGATTCTTCGGGTTTTTTAACCCAGTTCAGGTGCGCGTAGTTTCTTGCTCGTAGCTCAGTTTTTAATTCCGTAAATCACGTTGCGAAGCCTGTATGACCCTCTCGGTGCCCGGATAAACCGCTCGGGGCATCGCGTCCTGTGGTGACCGCACACCGCGATCCAAAAACAGGAAAAATATCGACCCGATTCACCCCGGAACTGGGTACGCCCCGCCAAACGGGACGACTTGGTCGCGTGCGGTCTTCACAGATACGTGCGCATCGTCGATACGGACGTGTGAGATTTCGTGGAAGCTGATTCGGGTGTGCGTGCACACCGGAATCAACGCGTATCCGCGGACATCGCCCCGTATCCGCCTTTTCTGTAATTCACCCTAACTTCGTGCACACACGTCGGATCGAGACGAAACTTGCGCCATCGGACTCGTAGCGATACGCTGGTCCTGTGGGTCAAGTTTGGTTCGATTCTGAGAACGTTGACAAAATCGCGTGTCGTGGGCCCCACAGTCCCCGCTCGACGGGCGATTTTGCGATCGGCTCATCGGAATCCAATTCTGGAAGTTCCGTTGGGTTCGTATCATCGTTCCTGACCTGTTGACACTAAGTTTGGTAAATTCGGAGACCTTTGACCCTGACACATTTTTCGGTGCAAAGCGGGCCCACCGGCGGACCCCGTTTTGACCCGAAACTGTCGTTTTTGTCCTTGTCTCCAAATTGGACCCAAGGACAGGCGTTTCTAGCTATTTGATATCTTCTGAGCATGATGGTAATGTTTATTTCAGCATCCGGACTCATTTTTGGAAATTTCCCCGAGACACCAAACTATAATTGGATCCAAACATCAGGCAAGTGCCTGCACTTCAAGTTTAATCTTTATATTGTGATAATTAATTTCTTGCCCTACTAGTACCATTGGATGTTTACACGTAGTGTTAGAATCTGGATTTCATGTCTTGAATATTGGATTTTATGTCTTGCTTTTCGTGTCGGGTGGGAGAATACTAAAAGGCATGTAGTTTACCCTGCCCCTTGCCGCTGTTGGTACAAGACTGTCCATCAGCCGGATCTCGATTTTTCCTGTTTAATAGCCGTCTATGACGGCCGGTTTAACCTTATAGACCCCTACATGCCAACTAGGTATTCTAAATACACAAGTTCACACACATAGTTTCTTGTCTTGTTGCAGTTCCTGTTGTCTTGTTGCAGTTTCATTTACTTGTCTCATTTATTCCGGTTTTACTCATAACCCTGTTTATAGCTTTTTAACTCTTAGTAATTGTTGCTTCTTTTTGCATATTCTCAACATGATACTTAGTCAGTTCTTTTCTTACTTGTCATAAATATTTAGTTTAAATCTTGTTGTGCATTGTGTACTTTGCTCCTTTCCTGACTGGATCCGTTGTTTTAGGCGATGATGAGGACTTTGCCCCTACCTATTATGGCCCCTATGAGTTAGCAGGTGACACATTGAGGAGCCGGTTCCCACTCAGGAGACTACCTTTGAGGAGGAGTAGCCAGTTAGTTATTATTTTATTTCCTTTCAGCACATACTCGGGTTTGTCCCCGATCTATCTTCTGGCTTTGTATTAACTATGGATCTGTTGTCACAATTTGTTTTATAAAAGTTAGCATTCCTATTTCCTGTTACTTTCCTTGTCTATTTATTGTGGATGAGATAGATTTAAAATTATCAGTGATAATGACCTAGACAGCGTACTACCGCCGACACTGCGGCGTAGGCTGGACGTGCTCACGTACTCGTGCCCGAATATCCGGGTACGGGTCGTGACACTAGATGCTCTTAGGTCTGTCGTGGCGGCGCTTTTGATTGGCCATGTGCACTTTTTCATATTCATGAAAGTTGTCTGGGATTGTCCTGTCCCATGGTCGCGGCCTTCACGACCTCTCATATAGGTAGTCCTCAAAGGGTTGGTGATCGGAGTCAACCCTGCATAATAATTCTTGGACCTATTAAGAGTTTAAAACTCATCCTAACCAGATCACACCGGAACACTGTCACCATAGGGATGGGATATCAATGTACAACCTCGTACAGCCACCTGGGCATTAGTTTAATGAGATTTTAATCTAGGGTTAGTGTTCCATAAAAGTTACCTAAGTCCAGCTTGTTTCTACCCATTGAACCGGCTTCTTGGGATCTCCTGTCAGACTCGGTTGGGTTGCGACTGCTGGTGAGTTACTTATGGGCTTAACCCCATCCCCCTCGATGATTCTAGGATCAAAGTCCTAGACATACTCTTCGTCAAGAGTAAACTGACTCTTCGTTAAGAGATCTATAAAGTTCTTTTATGACTTTATGGTCAAGAACCATATTTTTTCCTTTTAGGCTCTTTATGACTTGATGTGCAGCTGCAGGTATCTGTTCAACTTAGAACTCACAGAAACATGCTTTAGTAGTTCTTAAAGCAAATTGATTATCACAATTTAAAAATAAATGACTCAGATAAAGCATTTAGATCAGGATTAGTGTCATCAGAATTATTTAACATATATGTGATTCAACCAATTGCTGATATCAACCCCAAGGTAGTGAGCAAAAATCACATATAACTATGCTATCTCTTGAAAAGATAACTGTTAAACTTTGATGGTTTGGCACTAGAGTATTCATCTTAATCACTCATTGTGACAATCTAATGTTCCACAAGAATTGTGTATTGAGTCAATATGACAGTCTAGATAGCCAGAATAATAGTTTAAATAAATTTTGCTAATCATCCTTAACAAATCTTTAGTCTATCACGTTTTTTATCAACTTGGGTTAGCTGTAGGGGCCGGTTCCCAGCTAGCGGTGGTCCGAAGACACTTAAGTACCGTGTCTTTTAGGGCTTTTTATACCTTTTTTGACAGAATGACCCTGTCGGCTTGTACCTAAATTAATCTCTACTTTAAAACTTAGATTTAAAATAATTTGCAATATCACTAAACTATTTTTTTTTGACTAAAAGTAATTATAATATCACCGATTATACGCAAATCAATGTTTGCATAACGTAATCTAAATATTATTTTTGTCACAATATTTAGATTGTTTGTCTGACTAGAATTTCTAATATAATAACACTATGGTCATTTCAAACATGTAAATCGATTAAGAAAAAGTATTATTCAACATCTCCATAAAGAATAAACTATGTGACCTGTAAATATGAAACTTATCTTTCCACATTATTGAAACAATTCTTACTTCTTGATTTCGGCTTTAGTAATAACACTTCACCCTTAATATATTTGAGTCATTCCTAACAAGTCACAATTTCTAATATTTCTGACTTTGAGAGAGAACATTACAAAGATCATGTTAGGAATAAGAGAGTGCAAAAATAAATTTATATTACCGTCATCGTTAATATCTGCTCCATTACTAAAAATATTAAAATATTTCTAATGCTTCTGTCTTCGAGAAGCAGAGGTTAGTAGCTTAAAAAGTAATTACCTCACACATTGAAATTACATTTATCGGCCACTCAATGGGTGAAATAAAGGTGGAAAGGAAAACAGAGAACACAATTAGTACTATAAGGCTATTTTAATCAGCGTCCAAAATAATTTTATAAATTTGTAACATACATGCATGGCATTGTAAGTATTGTTCTTCTAGGAATGCATAAAAGCAATATCAAAATTTGTAGTACTATATAAGCTATATATATAATATTGACATGTATAAATGATAATCCTCATGCACTTAGCACTTTTTAAAAATTCGCCCAACAGTTCTCCTGCAGAGAAACACCTTTTGAAAGAAAATTTCTCTTCACTGGCATGTAGATATTATAGGTTACTCCAAAAAAAAAAAAAAATTATTCACTCTAATTAGAATTTGTACTTCGTGCAAATAACATAATGTGGCTTCCATTATGAAATGTCCACATGGTGCAAGTATTACAACTGTTAGCTAGAAGATCACTTGCTGGACGGTGTACAGGAATGATAAGTTTATCATTCAACAATTTCAGATACCGTAGTAGCCTTGTTGTACAAATAAAATAAAATAAATCTTTTTTTTAATAAGCGACTATAATAAATTACCTACGGTAGCTGGATAAAAAAAAAAAAAAAAAAAAAAAAAAAAAAAAAAAAAAAAAAAAAAACAGTCACCAGTTCAATACTCAATAGGAAGTAACCCTGAATATTTTTACTAGAGCACAACTAAATCAAATTTCTAATGACATGTTAAATAACTGCCAATAAGTGACTAGTGTTGGATAATTTATTTACTTCACTAAGTGTTTGAAGAACAAACGTACCGGAAGCACAAAAATGCATAAAGGTATCTAAAATTACTTGTGCTTTCGACAGAAAAAAATAGTAAACGGTTAAATAAAACTATCTTATTGATATATGAATATTTTGGCAGCAACCTAAGGAATATTCTTTGTCTTGCACTTGACCTTTGGTTGCTCGAGGGGATAAGATGTAGACATTTGGAAGGGAAAATGAAAAATCCCACCAGACGTATCAAGAGCAGTGTCATTTAGATGAAATAAATCTATGTGACAATTACAACTTTGTCCAAGTGAATTAATCCGGTGACAAAGTGTTTGTTCAGTGAATTTATGAGCCGTATCATTCACTGAACGCAAATAGTAGAAATCTAACTATTCCCGACATGGGGTGTGGAATATCTATAACATTCTACAAAATCATGTGCAACCTGTAAGTGAGCGATGAGTGCATTTGATCACCCACCGAGCACAAATACACTAACTAGTTCTTCTTCTATAGAAACATTATTTGCTTTACAGGAGGATAAATATTTTTCTGTATCCGAAAGAAGAATTTTCTTATAACAGTAAGAAGAATTTAACAGTAGAATTTATTGTAAACAAGAAATAAAATGTATATAAGTCGATTAAACTCTTAGATTGTTGGAGAGTATTACCTTCCATTCATGAAAACAAAAATAGCAATGAGTTAGATTTACCGGTCTACGGAAAAATCGTGCACGAAGCACTGCTCTAAGAGTTTATTCGAGGTCTATGTGCAGCCATCCTCTCGAATTCTCCTAGTGGTAAAACTCTCTTCCAACCGGCTTCCCGTCGTTGCACACAATCCCCGAAGAAACAAATCGAACTTAGCCTTGCCCAAAAATGAAACACGGACGAGAATGGAAGTAGAAAATGTAGCTTGCTTTGGAATTGGAGATCAAAGTAGCAGCTTGGTTATTTCAAAATTAGGTTACTCCCAACCGAGAGAACAAACGATCTATATATAGTACATTTCAAATCCACATGGAGCTAATATGGCTGCAAATTAGTGGCCATAAGAATAGGACATACAACACATTCTCCAATGTGTGAGTTAGAGCTAAGGAACCAGTCAAGTAAAGACTTGGTTTTGCCACTTGGTTAATACCAAGTCTAACAGTCTATTTTTTAAACTCAGCGACGTAAATTACATCGCTATACGTCGCAAATCCTTTCATTTTATATTCCATATAGCAACCTACCAGTGACATTTAGCGACGTCTTGATGCATTTAGCGACGTATGGATAAAAATTTAGCGACAATTTTTTGCGTCTATAAACGTTACTGAATGTCGCTAAACATCACTAAATATTAAAAAAAAACTTCATACAGAGACAATAAACAATACAAAGAGAGTACATTTGATACAATAGAGACAATAAACAATAAAGATTGAGTACACAATACCCATAGGGTACATTGATACAACAATTGTTCTCATACAATATATGTCGCATTATGAACAAATACAACAATTGTTCAGATACAACAACTATTCAAATACATTATTTTTTTCAATTACAACAATTGTTCAATATTATACCTATAACTGCATCCTCCTTTGCCATGGACTCGATGCTATTTATGCTTCTGCCTTCGTCAAAGAGCCGATAAATATATGCGTTTGTCTTCCCCATTTTTTTAATATATTTGTATTTTGTTTGTATTTAATTCCCCAAAAACTTAAGAAGAATAATTTTATGGATTGGACAAACAAGGCTACAGTAACTTTAGTGACTCCCAACGGCAAGATGTGTTATGTTGGCTTCTACAAAAAAATAGATGACATATACATAGGAGTAGAGTAATGAAAAAAGGAGCTAAATGTGCATGTCTTAATAGACTGTGATTTATTAGTCTTTCACTACCGTAACAACATGATATTCACATTCGAAATCTTTGACAGAATAACATGTTGCGAGAAGACATGTCTTTATGGTTCTCATACGGAACGTGTTTTAACACCCGTATGAGAACCATATAGTATATGTCTTCTCGCAACATGTGATTCTGTCAATGACCCTAAAAGGTGAATATTATGTTGTCACGGTAGCGAAAAGAGTATAGTAGTCTATTAAGACATGCACGTTCAGATCTTTCGTCTATCACATTAGTCCTATTTATTTGCCTTTTATTTCTTTGTAAAAGTCAACATGGTCTATCTTGTCGTTGGAAAGTCACTAAAGTTAAACTCTTGTCTGTAGCTAGTTCAGAAAAAAAAAATTGCAAGTTTTTGGAAGACTAATGCAAATGAACTGAATATTATATTAAGAGAGATGTAAGGTACAAAGAGGTAGAGAGACTAAAACTTGATACTGCTAGTTTGCAAGCAAAAAAAAGAAAGTTAAGTGATCTGCAAGTTACATTATAACAAAGATTTATATATATATATATATATATATATATATATATATATATATATATATATATATAAATAATGAATGAATGAATGAATGAATGAATGAAGTAAGTGATGATTTGCTCAAAACAACAACCAAATTTCGCTCATTTCTTGGCTTACATTATCTAGCAGACTCTTAGTTATGCTCATATGTAGTATCACAAGTTTTTATCAAATTTGTATAGTATCTATTACTGAACAAAACTAGAATTAGTATTGTATTCCTATAATGTAAAGCTAAGACAAGTTCTTAACACCGATATGTAATATCATAACTTTTGTTAATGAGAGAATTAGGTTAAATGGTTGCACCAATTTACATATGATCAATGAGGCAAAAAAAAAAAGGAGTAAAAGTTTATTATATGTCAATAAAGAGAACCAAAAAGGAATGAAAAGGAAAAAAAAAAAATGAAAGCACAGTCGTCCATTTTTCAAACAGAAAATTTCGTTCAGATCAACGAAAATACTAAAAATTTCATTCAGAGCATACAATTTTAAAAAATTTCAAGAACAACAACATAACGCCATTTGGAAAGGCGTTTTACGTTTTTCCGTCCGCTCCGTTAGAAAAAAAAAAAAACCTCCGTTAAAAAAAAAAAATAATAATAATAAAGAATGGAAAACGTTGACGTTTTTTCTAGGAAAACGTCCTTCCAAAAGACGTTTTTCTTTTTTTTTTTTGGTTTTTTTTTGTTTTCTCTCTCTCTTCTCCTCTCTCTTTCTCACTCAATCACTCTTCTCTCTCACTCTTTCTCTCACTCACCCGCTCTCTCTCTCTCTCTCTCTCTCTCTTCTCTCTCTCACTCACTCACACTCTCTTTCCTCTCACTCACTCTCTTCTCTTTCTCTCTTACTCTCTCTCTCCCCTCTTCTTTTCTGCTCGTCCGTCTCTCTCCTCTCTCCTCTCTCCTCTCTCCTCTTCTCTTCTTTCTTCTCTTCTCTTCTCTTCTCTTCTCCTCTCCTCTCCTCTCCTGTTCTCCTCTCCTCTCTCTCTCTCCTCTCCTCTCCTCTCTAATTCTTTTCTCCTCTCCTGTCATCTTCTTTCTCTAATCCGTGACCACTCTCTTGTCCTCTTCTCCCGTGACCACTTTCTTGTCCTCTTCTCCCGTGACCACTCTCTTGTACTCTTCTCTCTCTCTCTCCAATGGATCCCACTTTTTTACGGGATCGTTGCGGAAAGAGAGCAAGGGTGAGAGTGGGAGAGAGAGAGAGAGCAAGGGTGAGAGAGAGAGTGAGTGTTAGGGAGAGAGAGCAGAGACTGAGTGGAAGAGAGTGCAGGAACGAGAGTGAGAGAGAGGGCGGAAACGAGAGTGAGATAGAGAGTTAGCACATAGAGACAGAGAGTAGAGAGAGATGAGCGGGAACGAAAGTGAGAGAGAGAGAGAGCACACCGATATTAGAGAGAGAGAAGAGAGAGTGTGTGAGTGAGTGAGAGAAGGAGAGAGTGTAACTGAGGGAGAGGAGAGAGATAAAAAAAATAAAAAGAATAGGAAAACGTCCTTTGGAAGGACGTTTTTTCCTAGAAAAATGTTCTTCCAAATGACGTTTTCCTATTATTTTTATTTTATATATTTTTTTTGACGGTTTTTTTAAACGGAATTGGACAAAAATGTTCTTGGAAAGCGTAAAACGTCCTTAGAAAGGACGTTTTGATGTTATCTTTGCAAAATCTTAAAATTGTATGTTCCGAGTGAAATTTTTAGTATTTTTATTGTTCTAAACGAAATTTTCCGATAAAGAAATGGAAAATATAAATGCTTTTAGTTTCTAAAGTAGTTATGACAAGACTTTAAGTTCAGTTTATGGAGCATTAGAGAACGAATGAATCTCGATCAACATGATGTCCGAGAATGATCTTATTTCAGTGTGCGCGTGTCAACACGCAAAGAATTTTGTACTTTTGATAAATCTTGATTACCTACACAACACATCGATCCTATGGTTATCAAGCTATAAAAGCAAAATAAAATTAATTGGATAATTATAATATATGCATAATGTAAAATTGAAAAAATAGCATTCTCCATTGTGGTCGGAATTAAGAAATACTTTTCAGAAGTAATTTTATTCATTTGAAAAACGGAATATTTCATTCAGAGCAACGAAAATACTAAAAATTTCATTCAGAACATACAATTTTAAAAAATTTTAAGAACAACAACATAACGTCCTTTGGAAAGGCGTTTTACGTTTTTTCGTCCGCTCCGTTAGAAAAGAAAAAAAACCTCCGTTAAAAAAAATAAATAAATAAAGAATGGAAAACGTCCTTTAGAATGACGTTTTTCCCTAGAAAAAACGTTCTTTCAAAGGACGTTTTCCATTATTTATTTATTTTTTTCGTTCTCTCTCCTCTCTCTTACTCACACTCTCTCTTCTCCTCTCTCTCTCTCTCTCTCTCACTCAATCACTCTTCTCTCTCACTCACCCGCTCTCTCTCTCTCTTCTCTCTCTCACTCACTCACACTCTCTCTCTTCTCTCACTCACTCTCTTCTCTTTCTCTCTCACTCTCTCTCCTCTCCTGTTCTCTTCTCCTCTCCTCTCCTGTTCTCCTCTCCTCTCCTCTCTCCTCTCCTCTCTCTCTCTCTCTCCTCTCCTCTTCTCTTCTCTCTCTCTAATTCTCACTACCAAAAAAAAGTCAAATTAGCGACGCCCAAAAACGTTGCCAAAAGACAAAAAAAACGTCGCTAAACACGTTTAGCGACGTAATTAGCGACGTTTTAACGCAGTCGGAAGAAACCAAGTCGCTGAACGAAAAAAACGTCGCTAAACGTCGCTATGCCGACGTTTTTAGCGACTTTATTGAGTCGCTAAATGTAGCGACGTTTAGCGACGCGGCGTCACGAAATAGCGACGTTTATTAAAGTCGCTAAACGTCGCTCATTAGCGACTTATATAGCGACGTAACAACGACGTCTTTAATGACCTGGCAGTACTGCCATGTCAGCAATTTGCGACGTACAGCGACATATTTAGCGACGTTTAGCGACGTCGTTAGCGACGGCTACTGACACGTCGCTAATTAGCGACTTGTTTGGCGACTTATAAAAACGTCGCTAGACGTCGCTAAATACGTCGCTAAATTTACAAAAAAAAAAAAAACTGAAATGTTCCAAACTATTATTCCTGCAATTTATAAATTTCTAATTAAAAATAGACCCGGAGCAACCCTCCGTTGAATTCTATGGGTTCGCCAACCCCTTCGGTGGAACACTCAACACCTGATTAACAATATTTAATATGAATAAAAGTATCACAGTCATACAATTAATACACACAAATATTATAGACAGACAATAAAAGTATCTGTCACGCCCCAGTCCCAAAAATGCCGAGGGACTAGAGAAGCGTGGCAATGGCCAGCAGCACGCACCGATGGACAACCCAATTTAATGGATCCATCAGGGCATGCTTAAGCTGTAGTCTAACAGGAAATAGAGCAATGTTACAGGTCACAGACTAATCTAATCTCATCCACAACAGATAATCACAGATTAAATGCCAGAAATAATGGAATAGAATAACTATAAATCTCACTAAATATCTCGGTGAACAATCCGAGATTATGTCTGTTACATCAATGCAAATAGACAGGGAATAAACAACTGAAAATAGAAATAACTGACTACATACAGCCACTGCTCATGAGAAGTCCTCTGGTACGATCTCGTCCTCAGATCCTGGTACAGCTCCTGGAAGTGCTCCTGTACGGCGTATCTCTGGATGGTTCTCTTCGGCTATACCTGGGGACATAGTACATTCCAGGTCCTCAGGGGACATAGCAAGGTACAGATAATACAAGCCAAAATATAAGCAGTGCAGAAATAAATAAGCAATAGGGTGAACTATATAACCAGCTAAGTGATATGCAGTATGAGAGCAGTACAGGAAACTCAGGCTGAAACTACTACAAGCTCTGTGTCGGGGAGCCGGTAGCAGTGATATCATGTAGTTGTCTAGCTCGTAGTGAGACTTAAGACGCCGGCATAATATAACATCAACCTGTAGCCTGTGTGTCTCTCCCCACCCAATGTAATCACGCATATCATGACCATAACGTCTCATGTCCATGTCAGCGGGATTATAGCTAATGCAGCAAGTCATAATGTCTATAAAATATCTCTGTCAAGTCCTGCATCCTATACCGAATCACCATGAATGTCTCAGGAAGACTCTGTCTCATGAATAGTGTCAAGTGTCCTGGGTTCTGGAGTACTTGATAAGACAAGTACGAGAATTATCGGGTCTCGATATCCATCTCTATGTGACGTTACACAACTCCGCGTACGGAGTTGGCACCCGACTGGTAATCGGACGCTAAGTACGCCACTCGGTCCTAGGTTTTAACAGTTAAACAGGTTTATATGCATTTAAACAAGAATTCAGGCAAGTTCTATAACAAGAATGACTACAATTTGGCAAGCTTTACTTGCCCACTGATGTATAAAGAAGTCAAGGAAAATAGTAGCAACCTGCAGAGTTTGGCAAGGTACACTTGCCCACTAATATATACTAAGTCCAGGAAATAGGTAGCAAAGCTGCAAGTTTTGGCGAGGTACACTTGCCTGTGGTTCCGGCTCTGATTTCGGCTCTAACTTCAGTTGGATTTGCAGGCGGCACCCCGGTTGCTGAAACAAACATCGCCATCAGATCCAGAAAATATCAATCAGCTAGAAACGCCTGTCCTTGGGTCCAATTTGGAGACAAGGGCAGAAACGGCAGTTTCGGGTCAAAACGGAGTCCACATGCGGGCCCGCTTTGCACCGAAAAATGTGTCAGGATCAAAGGTCTCCAAATTTACCAAACTTAGTGTCAACAGGTCAGGAACGCTGATACGAACCCAACGGAACTTTCAGAATTGAATTCCGGTGAGCCGATCACAAAATCGCCCGTCGAGCGGGGCCTGTGGGGCCCACGACACGCGATTTCGTCAACATTCTCAGAATCGAACCAAACTTGACCCACAGGACCAGCGTATTGCTACGAGTCCGATGGCGCAAGTTTCGTCTCGATCCGACGTGTGTACACAAAGTTAGGGCACGTTCCAGAAAGTACGAATACGGGGCGATGTCTGCGGATACGCGTTGATTCCGGTGTGCACGCACACCCGAATCAGCTTCCACGAAATCCCACACGTCCGTATCGACGAGGCGCACGTATCTGTGAAGACCGCACGCGACCAAGTCGTCCCGTTTGGCGGGGCGTACTCGGTTCCGGGGTGAAACAGGGTCTGGTTTTTCCTGTTTTTTGGATCGCGGTGTACGATCACCACAGGATGCGATGCCCCGAACGGTTTGTCCGGACACCGAGAGGGTCATACAGGCTTCGCAACGCAATTTACGGAATCGAAAACGGAGATCTGAGGTGCAAGATACGAGTACCTGAAGGGGACCCGAGGAACCGGAGTTTTCCGTGTCCGAATCGTGTCCTGGACACGTGTCCACTGCTAGGGCTAGGGTTTGGGGCTGTGTCCGCGTGTCTCCTGTTGGCGGACACGGCGGAGGCGACTCGGGGCGGTGGCTGCGGCCCTCGGCGAGGTTTCGACGGCGTCGAGCGGCGTCGAGCGGCTGAGGGAGGCGGAGATCAGCAGCCGCGGGGAGAGAGAGAGGAGGAGGAGGGGGTTCTGGCCGACGTCGGTGCGGGCTCACGGCGGAGGAGGTCGGCGCAGGGACGGTGGGTGGTCCGGCGGAGGGCAGCAGACAGGGGGTTGCCGGAGCTAGGTCGCCGGACGGGGGTGGTTAGGGTTAGGGTTGCGGCGAGTAAGGGCGGAGGAGGTCGGGGTTAGGGGGTTCTTATAGGAGGCTGGTCGGGCGGTCGTGAGGCCGGGGAAGGCGCGGCTGGGGGAGGACGTGGCCGTCGGTTCCGGAGGGGAGGCGATCGTGGCGGCGCAATTTTCGGCGGGCGGAGCGAGAGACGCGGGCTCGTCCAGCGACGTGGGGGAGGGGAAGGAAGAACGGGTCGGGTCGGGCGCTGGTTCGGGTCTGACCGACCCGCCCGACCCGCTAGGCCAAGGGCTGGGCTGCTACTGGGCTCGGCCCACTGGGCCGGGCCGGGCCCAAGAAACAAAAATATAAATAATAATAATAGAATTAATAATAAAAATATTTATTTAATTAATTTAATTTAGAAAAATAGTTTTAGGCTTTTAAAAATAGGTCTAAGGCCTAATAAAATCCCAGAAAAATTGCCCTAAGTCCAGTTTTTCATTTTACACCCAAAAATATTATTTTTATAATATTTTAATATTGTTTATCATTATTTAAAAATCATTTAATAAATAAAACCCTGTTTTTAAATTACAAAAAATTCCCAGAAAATTCCAGAAAATTGTGAAAAATCCAGTTTTGAAAATTTTGAAAATTCAGGGGGTTTACAGTATCACAGTCATAAAAGTATCACAGTATCACAGTCACACAAAATGGGCATAAACAGCATCACAAAATACATAATATATAAGTATCAGAGTATCACAGTAACACAAAATGCATAATATATAAGTATATGAAACATTATAGTATCAATCTCGAGGATTTTCAAAATGGGGCAGATACCAGTCCCTCAAATACTGCGCATAAACAGCGTTTATGTTATCAAGCTCCGCTATGGGTGCTGGGTGACTGGAACTCCCCGTCTGAGATACAGCCGCGATAGGTGCTGGGTGACTGGAACTCCTCGCAGGTGGTATCTCTTCCTCCTTAACAGTAGGAGACATCACTTCCTCCTTAACAGTAGGAGGTGTCGCTCTCTTGGGTGCCATCTGGTAAGATAGATGAAAACAAAGAATTAGCAAAGAATTAGCTATTGGACCAGAACGGAAGAATTAGATGACTCACAAAGAATTAGCTGTTTGTTGCAGTATAATAATGATACCATAATATCTTATTTATATCCTACGTGTCACAAAATAAAATGACCGATTTATTGAACTAGTTTGAAAATATGATCCAATATTAAATTATATGATTGTAATTGAAATTGAAATTGAATTATGAGCCATGTGTGTTGTGTTGAGACATTTTTAGTTCCAACTTGTAGTTTTACAGTGTTGAGACAGACATTTTTAGTAGAGCATGAGCTCAGTTTTGCTTTAGTAAACAGTGAGCCTGAAGTTAACTAGTACTTGAAGGTACTATGTTTTTATTTTGAATGCAAGGAGCCTTATTTACCAATTGCATATACATTTTAAATTTTGATATATGTTACTGAGTTGAGAAACAACAGAAGTTGCAGAACCTATTAAGGACGGGTTCGAAGAAATTGAGTGTCCTTGCTATTAATGTAAGCTAACTAATCAGGTATTCAATTCTCTCTCAGTTGCTTGTACATTATTCTTCGCGTGCATGTCTTGTGAATTTTTACTATATATGTGACTATGTCTAGCATCAATGAAAGATGGACTTGCTCTTTTGATTAAATTTGATCTATATTCTAATGAAATTCAGTTGTTGCTAATTTTCTTTGGTCCCATTTGGAAAGCAACCATATTCGACAATATTTGATCACTTCTCATGTTCATCATTATTCTGATTAATGGCTACGCTGCTTCAAAGTATATATTGTCTACTGACTTTAGAGCACGGTGAACGTTTCTCCAAAGCTTTATCAGTCCATGAGGTTTGATAATCTCAAACATGTATGCAGAAACTGAAACATAAAATTTGGATGAATGAACAATAATAGTATAATATGATAAAATTAAAATAAGAAATGCATGACTGCATTCACAGGAAGTGGTAGGTTCAACTAACCCTAACCCTAAACCTAACCCTAAACCTAACCCTATGTTGGATGAATGAACGTTTTCTGGTACTCTGTATACTATGTTGCAAATCATATCAAATTATCTATATATATGGAAGACATGAAATCACATAATGGAATGTACTAACCCTAACCCTAACCATAAACCTAAACCTAACCCTAACCCTAACCCTAACCCTAAACCTAACCCTAACCGTAACCCTAAACCTAACCCTAACCCTAACCCTAATCTGCGTCTGTGTGTGTGTGTCTGCGTCTGTGTGTGTGTGTCGTGTGTGTGTGTCGTGTGTGTGTCTGCGTCTGTGTGTGTGTCGTCTGTGTGTGTCTGCGTCTGTGTGTGTGTCGTGTGTGTCTGTGTGCGTGTGTCGTGTCTGTGTGCGTGTGTCGTGTCTGTCAAGTGTGTCTTGTGTCAGTGTCACAAGAGAGAGAGAGAGAGAGATTACCTAGAGCTCGAGGAGGAGGAGGGGGATGCCGTGGAGACCCGGTCGCCGGAGAGGGGGGGGCGCAGCCGTGGAGACCCGGTCGCCGGAGGGGGGGGGGAAATCGAAACGATTTCGAAATTTTCGACAGATGGAGAAAAGAAAACTGAGCCCTAATTAACCAAAATTTAGTGACGTTTAGCGACGTCAAATAATAACGTCGCTAAAATAAAAATTAGCGACGCCAAAGACGTCGCTAAATACGTTGCTAAATATTTTTGATAGATACGTCGCTAATTACGACGCTAAACGTCGCTAAATCAGATATATTAGCGACGTTTAGCGACCTTAATTGAACTTATAGCGACTATTCTTTTAAAATCTTAATAAAAGTTGCTAAACGCCGCTAAATGTCGCCATTTAGCGACGCCTAGCGACGATTTTTACCGAGTCGCTAATTTAGCGACGTTTTTACTAGGAGTCGCTAAAATACGTCGCTAATCCCGCTTATTCTAGTAGTGTCTTTTCTCCTCTCCTGCCATCTTTTCTCTCTAATTCGTGACCACTCTCTTGTCCTTTTCTCCCGTGACCACTCTTTTATCCTCTTCTCCCGTGACCACTCTCCTGTACACTTCTCTCTCTCAATGGGTCCTACTCTTTTACGGAATCGTTGCAAGAAGAGAACAAGGGTGAGAGTGGAAGAGAGAGAACGAAACGTGAGAGAGAGTGTTAGGGAGAGAGAGAGAGAGAGAGAGAGAGAGAGAGCAAAGACTGAGTGGGAGAGTGTAAACCCCCTGAATTTTCAAATTATTAAATCTTGAATTTTTCCCAATTTTCTAGAATTTTCTGGAAATTTTCTGAAATTAAAATCAAGGTTTTAATTAATAAATGATTTTTTAATTGTCAATAAATAATATTAAAATATTATGAAAATAATGTTTTTGGGTGAAAAAGGGAAAACTGGACTTAGGGCAATTTTTCTAGAATTTATTGGACCCCGGACCTATTTTTAAATGCCTAAAAAACTATTTATTTAATTATTTATTTATTTATTTATTAAATATTTTATTATTATTATTATTATTATTTATTTTCTAACCCTAGCCCATGGACCAGCCCGCGGCCCGCGGCCCGGCCCATTGGGCCGAATCCGAACCCAGGCAGCCCACCGAGCCCAGCCCCTTAGCGGGTCGGGTCGGATCCCCAGACCCGCACCCGACCCGACCCTACCCGGGTCCCCCTCACCCCCACGACCCTTTCCCCCTCCGCTTCCGGCGCCGCCCCTCCACCGCCCGCCCCAGCCCACGTCCCCGCTCCGCTCCGCCTTCCCCGCCCTCGCCTCCGCCATCCCCGGCCGACCCAGCGCCCCTACCCGCCTATAAAAGCCCCGACCCCGGCCGCCCCTTCGACCCACTCGCCCCCGCTACGCCGCTCCTCCACTCGCCACCGCCACCGCAGACCCCCCTCGCCGTCGCCGTGCTCCGCTCGCCACCCAGCGCCGTCCTCCTCCCTCGGTGCCGCCTCCTCCTCCGCCCTCGGTCGACCACAGCAACCGCAGCAGCAGCACGAGCAGCTCCCCGCGCCGCCTCCGGCCGCCGGCGAGTCCCCAGCCACCGCGCCGTCAGCCGCCGCGCTGCCCCGGTCCCCTCCGCCGCAGCCCAGCCGCCCACGCCGCCGCCTCCGGCCGACGCGACTCCACCAGAACCCTAACCCTAATTTGGATTCGCGTGTCCGACACGAGTCGGACACGACTCGACCCTGATTTTTGGGTCCCCTTCAGGTGCGTGTAACTTTCGCCTCGTAGCTCCGTTTTTAATTCCGCAAATTGCGTTGTGAAGCCTGTATGACCCTCTCGGTGTCCGGATAAACCGCTCGGGGCATCGCGTCCTGTGGTGATCGCACACCGCGATCCAAAAACAGGAAAAATTAGACCATGTTTCACCCCGGAACTGAGTACGCCCCGCCAAACGGGACGACTTGGTCGCATGCGGTCTTCACAGATACGTGCGCAGCGTCGATACGGACGTGTGAGATTTCGTGGAAGCTGATTCGGGTGTGCGTGCACACCGGAATCAACGCGTATCCGCGGACATCGTCCCGTATCCGACTTTTCGGCAATTCGCCCTAACTTCTTGTACACTCGTCAGATCGAGACGAAACTTGCACCATCGGACTCGTAGCGATACGCTGGTCCTGTGGGTCAAGTTTGGTTCGATTCTGAGAACGTTGACGAAATCGCGTGTCGTGGGCCCCACAGACCCCGCTCGACGGACGATTTTGTGTTCGGCTCATCGGAATCCAAATATGGAAGTTCCGTTGGATTCGTATCTGCGTTCCTGACCTGTTGACACTAAGTTTGGTGAATTTGGAGACATTTGACCCGGACACATTTTTCGGTGCAAAGTGGGCCCACCGGCGGACCCCGTTTTGACCCGAAACTGTCGTTTTTGCCCTTGTCTCCAAATTGGACCCAAGGACAAGGGTTTTTAGCTATTTGACATCTTCTGAGCATGATGGTAATGTCTATTTCAGCTTTTGGACTCATTTCTAAAATTTTTCCCCAAGAGCCAATATTAATCAGATCCAAACATCAGGCAAGTACCTGCACTTCAAGTTTATTCTTTATATTGTGATAATTAATTCCTTGCTCTACTTGTACCCTTGATGTTTACTCGTAGTGTTAGAATCTGGATTTCATGTCTTGAATATTGGATTTCATGTCTTGCTTTTCGTGTCGGGTGGGAGAATACTTACCCTGCCCCTTGCCGCTGTTGGTACAAGACTGTCCATCAGCCGGATCTCGATTTTTCCTGTTTAATAGCCGTCCATGACGGCCGGTTTAACCTTATAGACCCCTACATGCCAACTAGGTATTCTAAATACACAAGTTCACACACATAGTTTCTTGTCTTGTTGCAGTTCCTGTTGTCTTGTTGCAGTTTCATTTACTTGTCTCATTTATTCCGGTTTTACTCATAACCCTGTTTATAGCTTTTTAACTCTTAGTTATTGTTGCTTCTTTTTGCATATTCTCAACATGATACTTAGTCAGTTCTTTTCTTACTTGTCATAAATATTTAGTTTAAATCTTGTTGTGCATTGTGTACTTTGCTCCTTTCCTGACTGGATCCGTTGTTTTAGGCGATGATGAGGACTTTGCCCCTACCTATTATGGCCCCTATGAGTTAGCAGGTGACACATTGAGGAGCCGGTTCCCACTCAGGAGACTACCGTTGAGGAGGAGTAGCCAGTTAGTTATTATTTTATTTCCTTTCAGCATAAACGCGGGTTTGTCCCCGATTTATCTTCTGGCTTGTATTAACTGTGGATTGGTTGTCACAGATTAAATATTATGAAATCTTAGCATTCCTATTTCCTGTGATTATTCTTACATGTTCATTATTGTGGATGAGATAGATACTTATTGACCCCAGAAATGACCTAGACAGCGTACTACCGCCGACACTGCGGCGTAGGCTGGACGTGCCCACGCACTCGTGCCCGAATAACCGGGTGCGGGTCGTGACAGAGAGAGAGCAGGAACGAGAGTGAGAGAGAGAACGGAAACGAGAGAGAGAGAGTTAGCACATAGAGACAGAGAGTAGAGAAAGAGATGAGCGGGAACGAGAGTGAGAGAGAGAGAGAGAGAGAGAGAGAGAGAGAGAGAGAGAGCACACCGATGTTAGAGAGAGAGTGAGGGTGAGAAAGAGAGAGAGAGAGAGAGAGAGAAAGAAGAGAGAGAGAGTGAGTGAGAGAGTGAGCAGAGAGAGAAGAGAAGAGAGAGAGAGTGAGACTGAGAGAGAGAGATAAAAAATACAAAAACGTCCTTTACGTTTTTCTATTCTTTTTATTATATATATATATATATATATATATATATGTATATATATATATTGACGGTATTTTTTTTTTAGCGGAGTTGGACGGAAATGTTCTTGGAAAGCGAAAAACGTCCTTTCGTCCTTAGAAATGACGTTTTGATGCTATTTTTGTAAAATTTTAAAATTGTATGTTCTTAGTAAAATTTTTAGTATTTTCGTTGCTCTGTACAAAATTTTTCGTTTCTTTATTTCTTAAAACAAAGGAGAAAAAATCATATACTTGTTCAACATGTTACATGCTGTCACTTCTATATGGGAAGAAGCGGGTCTTCTGTTAGCAGTTATTTGGTGCTTTTCCTCATCTCCAATCTAAAAAAGCTCCTAGGCCATCAGATATGTCATCAACAAGATTTGGAGTGGAGGAGAGAAGGATACCTGATGGTATTTCATAGTTTTCAATTCTTTCTCCAACATTTTGTTAACAACAAGAGTCAAAGTTCGATAACTAGGGCCAAATTTTGGGGAGAAATAGGAGAGGAGAAGGATACCTGATGGTGGGCCCTCGAGGCGAGTTCTGCCGGAGTCGGGGACAACCGACCCGACATCTACGAGATCGGGTACGACCCACTAAGTCGTCAGGGTGCAGTGATACTGACAGACAACTCGACCAGGGGTGGTGGGAAAGATGGGAGCGGCAAAAAAGATAGAATTAAGACTTCTAAATCTGAGGATGGATCAAAAATATTGTCCCGGGAGTTCCGTCAAAGTCCCGTCTCCCCTCGTGCGTAGGATCGGAGGATCCGTGTGGGGCTCATGCGGGATCCCGCTCGATCCAATAGTTGAGGAGAGCGGGACTTCGACGGAACTCCGAAAACGGGACTCCCAATCCTTTTATATATATATATATATATATATATATATATATATATATATATATAATCATTCGGGTAGTTTCATATTATGAAACTATCGTATGTTACATGGATTGGATTGTGATTGGATGGTTGAGATTAAAATGTGGTGGAATTTATATATTTTAACCTCAATCACCCAACTTCAAGGGGTCGGATTAGATGTCCGGAAATTCCTACCCCCCTCTATTTCCTCTTCTTATGACATATGGGCTTGCATCTGGTTTTGAATTTTTTTTCTGCGGTGGGGCCCACATGTCGTAGGAAGAGGACAAGAGTTTTCGAACAGCTGACCCGCTCCCCAATCTCAATCCAATCGATGTAACATAGTTATAGTTCATATTCATATATGAGCCAATGCACATATGGACCAATAGGAATGGAGTGTACTAGTGCACATGGGTGTATATGGGATGTAGTAATCCATTTCTATTTGTCCACATGTACATGACTCATATATATATATATATATATATATATATATATATATATATATATATATATATATATATATTAGAGACTAGCGACACTGTAGGTGAATCTAGAATTAGCGACTATTAACGGCTACGAGGAGAACGGAGTTGCTAAATTGGTGGCATTAGCAACTTGTAGCAACATAGGCGTAGTGCGTCGCTATATTGATGACGTTCGAATATAAACGTCGCTAAATGTCACTATTAGCAATGTCCTTTGAATGTGTCACTATTTACGTCAGCACCAGCGGCTCATTTTAAAGGATTCGCTAATATCATCGCTGTTTCTATTTGGCTTTTAGTGTACTAAGACTCACTTAGGGTATTCTTAAACTGGCTAAGTTTTTGTTGTTCATAGAATGAGATCGGAGCACTCTGGTACCACATGGAAACTGCACATACCAAACCTATAACGTTGCATAAAATGAACGTACATTCAATCGCCAAAATCTACATCAAACTTCTGCTACTTGTCCATAGCCCAGGCTAGCTTATGATCTATGCTGGAAGCACTCAGACCACTTGTACTGTAAGTGGTCTCTAGCTATCTAGAAGAAAAATCTGAAGATCACACTCAAAGCACATCCGAAAGAAGCCAACTAGCCATATACTCCATCTGGTGTTCCTCCATTGCTTGGACCTCCATTAACTCTTTATTGTCCTCAATATCCCAAAGCCATTCCCACATGTCTCCTTCATCCTCCCTTAGTTTGGCCTCCAGTATCCCCTCCAGCTCCCAATCCAACATCTTGTTTTTCTCGGCCTGATCTTTATCGCCCGAGGACCCACCGACGTCATTCATTGCGAGGACGGCGGCCCGAGGCGGCTCACTATCCACCGCGTGTGTCGCGCTCGGTAGCTCGTCTTGTCGCGGAGCCTTCTCATTGCTACTCTGGAACAACTCCTGATCGAGGTCGTCGAGACTCAACGATGGCAAGTGCAAGTCGTTCCGTTCTAGAGAAGTACTGGAGGGGCCATAGCCATGATCAGTCCTGTTGTCCTTATCGTGCTTCGTCGTATTTATCATGAGGTTCTTCTTCATGAACCTGCGGCTGGTCTTGCCGCCCTGCCGCCGCTTGCCCGCGGTGCGGATCCTGTCGAGGACGATAGTCGTGGTCTCTCCATCTTTACCCACGTGGCAAACCGGTGCAACCTCCGGCTGAGGTGGGAGTTCCAGTAGTTCTTGATCTCGTTGTCCGTTCTCCCTGGTAGGTGCCCCGCAATTAGAGACCACCTGTGCGCGCAACAGAATTTTCAACAGAAAATTTTCGAAAAGATAATTTAATTAAACAATAAATAAGATTACAAGTATGTAAAATTATAAAAACAGGTAATGTGTCATCAATATTTTTTGGCGACACGAGAGCATACGCTCATGTCGCATTGCCGACAAGAATATTTTTATATTTTATATTTAAATTTTTTTGTGACTTGGACGACTTGAAACGAACTATCCTATAACGAAATTGGACTTTCAGTGGGACTTCCAGTGACCAATGTTATGACGAATTAGTGGGAGAAAAAAAAAAATTAGCTATAACTTTACTTGCAACCTATCTGCATTCAAAACGAATCATAAATAATAGAGACTATATAGTAAATGTATAATTAGTTACTTCTTAATCCTTTTTATTATTATTATTTTTATTTCAGATTGGAATAATGTTGACGTCTTTCTTTTTCTGGGACGTACGATTGCACAATGAAGTTCACTTTTTTTTTTCTGATCATGTACAGCATGTCGATCTTTTACTCCCACATATTGCTTATTGCTTTCTAGGTTTTGGATTCTGTCATAGTACCAAAAGTTTTCAGGATACTGCAGCCAGTAAGCTGGTCGAGTAGACGTTAAGGTCTGATACATATCTACAATTGGATTGATTTGTACTTAGATTTGGGCATCGAAGTTGGCAAGAATCTTTTTTTTTTTCTATAGAATCGTAACGTCTGGACGGTCAAATTAACAAAATTTATTAATCTAACTAATAGTTGTCAAAGTCATGGTAAAACTATAGGGAGTATTACACTTGTTACATACGTCATCATTGCCTATGACGGTATACATCTCCACCCGTAACTTTATCAAATTTGTTATCGCTTCTTTAATTTCTTGAAAGTTTATAATCATGTACACATAGTACCTCTTGTCAACTGTTATGGCTATTTTGTCTTTGATTAAAAGAGGGAGCCTCAGTATAAACCTAAGCATAAAAGAAAAAAATGAAAAAAAAAAAAAATTAGTTAGTTGTTTAATTAGACAATTGTGAGGTGGCTTTAGGTTGCCTAGTTAAGAATAAAATATCTAAATAAGCTATTCTATTTTTGTTCCTAAATATATTTCTGCATTATGGTCACACAGGCCGCCCGAAAACAATTATAGGAGGGTTGCCTCACCATCTGGCTCTCAGTGATAGCCATACTGGCTTGTCCTGTGTGACAAAAGGTTCATATGTCACACGTCAAAATTTAATTTGATACCAACGTCTGTGTCTGCACATTTCACAAAATTATAACTAAGCGTTACTAAACGAGTTTGACGGCACATGGGGTCCCCCGGACAATTAAGGATGTCCACAGAACTTATTGGAGCCGATATATATATATATATATGAGGAGGTATCAAGATTTTCGTTCTTAAATATTTCTGCATATTTTTTAATACAACAATCGTTGTTATTTTTTTTAATCGTTCATATTATATGTTTAAACTAACTAAATTTTTTTTTTCAAGACTTTGATCTAATATGAATAGTCAAAAAGATAATCTAACGATTATTATTCTGGAGAACATACAAAAATACTTAAGAACGAAAATCCCAGTTCCTTATATATATATATATATATATATATAATATATATATATATATATTAAAAATAATTTCAATTTTGTATTTTAGAATCTGAAAATAAAATATAAATAAATTATCTGACCGAGACCGAGGCTTGAACTTGGTTCAATGTCCTTAAGATAATATTCGTTCCGCTTCGATTGTCTCCCAGGATACAACGATATTCTTCCTCCGGTAGCAGCACTTCACACCGTAGGAACTGACTAAGCAGTGATGGTTGTCTCTCTCTCTTAGACTTAATGCTTGAATGTACGAATGTGTGAATGAGTGAATTAAACACTAACAAACTCCTTTGTATAAAGGATGAACAGACAAAGTGTCAAGAAACGCACTGTTTGAAAATGATACACTCTTTCCAATAGACACTCACCCAAGTCAATTTATTCATTCACTTATATATATATATATATATATATATATATATATATATACTAGTATATATGCACGTGCTTTGCACGTATATTGAAGTGAATGATGTTGATGAGTTAGTTTATTTCTACTGCTTTTAATTATATAGGTTAATGGTTCAACCATTCGAATTCTTTGGTAACAATTTAAAAGACTTAGCAAGTAGCATGAACCCTTTGATTTCCGTAAATGGTTGTCATTATTACATCTCTTAAATGGTTGTCAGTGAAATTTATTGTAGGTATTCTTTTTAATTACTAAATATGTTGAAGGGTATTTTTGGAATGAAAGTTTTTCACGGTGAAGCCTAATTTTGGCATTATATAGTAGAATAGATTATATAGTAGAATAGATATATATATATATGGAGCGGATCTGGAGTCCCGCGGGAGTCCAGCCGTTCCCAACCGTTTGATCGCGGGGGCCCGCACGTGGCCCCCACGCGGACCCTCTGATCCGATGGTGCAGAGGGGACGGGACTTCGGCGGGACTCCGGAAACGAATATTTTGATCCACTTGAAACCACCCTATGTTATATGAATTGATTTTTGATTGGGTAGTTGAGATTAAAAGGTAGTGGAGTCCACACCATTTAATCTTAACCACTCAATCATAATTCAACCCATGTAATATAAGATAGTTCTACAATATAAAACCATCTAGATGGTTATATAGCATTACCATATATATAGTGGTTAAAGTGGGATGCATCTCCCATAAGTAGCAGGTTCGAACAAGGGAAGAAAGCATGCTAATTCTGGTGGAAAATTAATACGAGAACAACAGATGCAGGGCATATGCGATACGGTTGTTGACCTTAGAGACTATTTTGTAGTCCTTCAGACTACCTTCTTCGAATGAAATAGACCAGTGCTGAGTCTTCTGGCCGGGAGCATTCAAACCGATGCTACAGGTTTTGGACTCCAGTGATTTGAGCCTCCAAGTCAGGACCATATGAAAGCTGTATGCCGTAATGGTGAGCTTCGACTGGGCCTCCTGCATTTATGGAGCTAGCCCATCACTGTAAGGTCCAGCTGACCCTCACGGAAAAGGCGAACCAAAGTGTACAACAGGGAAAAAGAGACTGGTATAGCTGGTCGCAGTTTTAACTAGCTGGTTCCTTTACACATGCAAGCGCCACAAGAGGGACTAAGCATCCATGAGTGATGGATGACCCACAGTGAAAATTAAACCACCCACTCCTCCCGAAGAAAGTAGGAGATATTATTTAATGTGTCGGAATCTTCGTGTATCTTCGATATTCATGTGAGGATCTAGAAAATGCTATTGGAATAGACTACTAGAAGTAAAATAATTCATATAAAAAAATTATATAAAAAAAAAAAGCTAAACCATTTTAAACCTTTCTTGGATCGCCTCTATCATGCACACATTTTTATACAATCAAACGGTTATGGACGAACACAGAATAATTTCTCAAGAAGAAGAAGCAGCAGCAGCACTGCATGCATGCATGCATGCACATGTGGAATCAATGTAATGTAATCACCTGTTTCCAAGAGTAGAATGCAGCTTGATGATAATCTCCTCCTCCTCTTGAGTGATGTTGCCCCTCTTGAGGTCGGCTCTCAAGTAGTTTATCCATCTTAGCCTACAGCTCTTCCCGCACCTCAACAAACCTAATATAATTCACAAGCCAATTATAAATGACTAGTAAATACACGTACGTGTTATAATTTATAATAAAAGAAAATAATAGATTACAGATGATGGAAAAAAAAATATGTTAGTTTCAGATTTTTTTTTTATAATTAAATTGATTGAATATTTATTAACGATTTTGATGAATAAAATATAAGTTTCTTTAAACTATTATTTATCTTCTGGAATTATTATTTTTTAAATTTAATTATTTGAGTATTTATTTACTATTTAGGTAATTCACTTTTGGATCGTCTAGAAGCCGCTTTATATTATGGAAGATCATGAAAATCAATTAATGGCTACTTGATTGTGAATCAACAAATGTTATGGTCCGTGCTACGTACTCCATCATTTGAATATAATATATTTTTTGTGTGGTCTAAAGCAGTGTTATTAAAATCGGACTAAAACCAACGGTTCAATCGGGTCCAATTGAAATACTGAATATTTTTTGTTCGGTTCAAATTGAATCGTCAATTTTTAAGAATCGATGAGTTTTAGATTTTTTTTTTATTATTTTCGGTCCAATTGTCAAAACCGTATGAATCGGTAGATCTGAACCAAACATATTCAACTCATATTAGAGCATCTCCAACCCTGTTGTGAGTTTGAAAAAAATGGTTGCCACATAGAAATCATAACTTATTATTTCAAAAAAAAATCTCCAATGCAAATATGAAGTTGATTGTGAATTTGACATGACAAGGACAATATGAAGTTAGTTGTCTAGATCTAGACAATGGACTTCATAATGACTTTATTCCACATCATCAATTATGAATAAAAAAAATTTATAAAAAAAGGAAGAAGTGAAAAAGTTGTCTTGAAAGTTGGAAAAAAAATAGTTTTTATTGTCTTCTTAATCTTTTGTATTGGAGAACACATTTTTATCTCATTGTCTTGTGTAAGTATAATCTTGCCATATAGGAAATATATTGTTTTGTGCCTCATGCCAAATATGAATCACAACACAAAGCAAGACAATAGGGTTGGAAATGCTCTTAAATAAAATTAACCCACTACACTTGCATGAATTTATGGTCAATTAGAAAAGTCTGTACTAACGAGCCAATTGCATGCAAATGCATATAACTTATACCGAAATCCAGCAAAAATTAATAAAATCTGACAAACGAACCAATTATTATAGTTATCAAAGTAATTTTTTTCTCTCTTCATATTAATAAAAAATAAATTATAAAAATCGATTCTATCAGTTTGACCAGGATCCGACCTCAGTCCAACCTAAATGATAAAATTTCGTTACGATCACAAATCCGATTTTTAAAACATTGGTACCACACAATTCGTAATATATATATATATATATATATATATATATATATATATATATATATATATATATATATATATATATATATAAGGGACGGAGTCATCTTGGGGCTAAGATAGCCGTCGCGCCGCCATCTATCCCTCCCCCAACCAAAAAATAAAAGGATTTTTTATTTTTATTTTTATTTTTTCAGTTTTGATTTCATGAGTCCGACGGTACTTCAGTCCAACTCAACGATGCTTCAGCCCATCGATTGAATTTCTAGTTCTGCTACTTCCGTAGATTTCTTTTCCCCCTTCTTGTAAATAAAATGGTGGCATTTTGAATGTAACCATTGCATAGTCAAGATTACCTGCATTCTTGGGCAGAGATCTCCAGGAGCCTTCGCCATGGGCCATAATGTACTTGGCCAGCTTCTCGTCTTCCTCCACTGTCCACCTCCCTTTATTTAGCCCAACCTTTTCACAGCAAGGAGATCTTCCCATTTAAGGAGGAGGAGGAGGAGGAGGAGGAGGAGGGGGGGAGGATAGTCTCGATCGACTTGGTCACGGCCAGCGAGAACGAGAGGAGAGTGAACTTTATAAGGAGAGCGCGAGAGTGAAAGCGTAAGGCGCTGGGTGGAACACGTGAGGAGATGGCGTGGCCAGTATGCAGTAGATACGCGAGAGTGCAAACATCACGGGCTCGCAATCCACCACGTTCGTGATGACTTGTACCCCGGATGATTTTTTTTTCATAGGAAAATTACAAGTAGTGTACTGGCTGGGCGGCGGAAATAGGTGAAAGTAATAGTTTGGACAGCTACCAGACGTCAGATTTTGTTGAACAAGATGTCATTTTTTCTTTTGTTATAAAAACATAATTTATGGAACATCAAATTTTTTTTATAATTAGTCATTAAAGTCTCGTGAGATGTTTTATTGTACTGAGAGAAAATAAGTACATGTAATTAAATTATTCTTTGATTTCGATATGTTGTAATTTTCTACATTATTATCAATAAAAAAAATTATTTTTATATATTTTATATTTATTCAATCTTTTACTTATTGTTTTTGCTGCAATAATTTTGTTTATGATGATGTTCTATCAATTATGAATAACCTTTCCTTGTACAAATATAAATTAGATTTTTACGACATCATGTCTGGTTGACGACTTAATAATTCAGTAGAATAGAGGAAGAATTAAAGAAGGGGGTGAGTTTTGAAAAATTGTTGGGTGTGGTGCCAACTTTCATGGTACTTCAGAGGGAAGGAAGTTAGACGCCAGTCATAGGAACTAGGAGAGGTCTTATTTTTAATAAAAATTCAACATGATTGGGATAATTCCTACATATTATTTTCAAATTTTAAAAAAATTGATGGTTGAACTAATTCTGAAATATTATTTAAAAAAAAAAATCTAATTGGAATAATTCTTTGATACTATTACAATTTTTTTAAATAATGATCGAGTTATTCATACATATTATTTATAAAAAAAAATACTGATTGACATAATAGTTGGCATATTATTTAAGAAATTAAAATAATCATGATTTGGATAATTATACAGTTTTTTTTTTTAAATAAAGTAATATATTTATGTATAATTGCAAAAAAAGGAAGGAATTTGGTGTATTTACAGAGAGGGGGAGAACTCGCCAACTGAGTTGGCGGGGCCCAGAGTTCGAGAGGAACTCGCCAACTCAGTTGGTGGGCCCTGGGCAAGCTCGCCAACTCAGTTGGCGGGCTCCTCTCCCCCCCCCCCCCCCTCCTTTCCGCCTCGGAGACCCCCCCGACTCCTCCCCTTCTCGGAGACCCCTCCCCTCCCCTCAACTTTTCCCCCTCCCCTCCCTATAACTAAACCCCAACTCCTCATCCTCCTTCTCACACCACTTCTCCTCCTCCTCCTACTCACAACACTCCTCCTTATCCTCCTCCTCCTCATAGCAATCCTCCTTCATCCTATAATCTACATTTTTGGAGATGGCTAACCACAATGACGGTCGTATTCCCGGTGGACCGACTACCCAGCTTATTATTAAGCAACGTGAATACCACATATCTAGTCGAATATTTACTAGCGAGGTAATTTTTTAAATTATAAGTTTCCAAGTTAAGTAATTTACACACAAAATATAATGCATATATTTTTTATAGTTATACGACCATGATCTTGGTTTACGAACCCGGATCCATGTACATTGGCGGACCGAAAGAAATTATCGTACATGGGAGCTAAATTATGTCCAAAAGGCTTTGGTGGAATCCTTTGGATTCCATTATATAGATCGTGTTAGATATTTAATCTACGATCTTCATTTAGTTGTAAGTCTTTCGGAGCGTTGGTGGCCTGAACGCAACACTTTCCAACTCCCATTCGAAAATACTGCAGGATAAAAATTATCAATACTAATATTGCAATATCTACAAACAAAACATACATGTATACATGGTATATAAGTATGGTACCATCTAAAACATGTACAAAATCTGTCGGTTATATTAACAATATATGTTCTACTTGTTGCACGGTCTATTATTTCAAACTTATAACTATCAATAGCTAATATTTTTAGGTGATTCTTCTCTTTGATAATACAAGCCATGGTCTTTAACATCTTCGGACAATAATCTGTGTCTATATTTTCAGCATTCTTTCTACGATTGTCATAAAGTGTAATAATCTTGGCTCTAATACCATCGAGAAGTATTGTTATTGGCTTATCTCGTAATTTCTTAATCCAGCTATTGAAACATTCAGCAAGATTAGAAGTGTTAATATCTAATCTAGGACAAGTAGCATACGCTGTTATTCAATGTTCAAATCGACGACTTTTATCGTTTACACCAATAAGTCAATCGTACAAAATTATGTTCTCGGCTTTAATTATAGCAAACACACTCTCTGCATCCGTTTCATTATATGATCTAGCAAGCGAGTCTAACAAGTGTTGAAATACTGGTTCTTTGGTAACTTTTTTCATGTTTTGTTTAAAATGCTGAATACAAAAAAAATGAGAAGATGCAGGAAAAATAGCACGAACAACATTTATTAATCCTTTTTGCTTGTCAGATATAAATGAAATTGTACTTCAATCATTAAAACAACTTTCAAAAGATATTTTAAGAGAATTTAAAAACCAAGACCAAGAATCACTATTCTCACCTTCAGCAACAGCATAAGTTATAGAATATAATTGATAGTTAGGATCGTGAGCACAAGCAATAAATAAGATACCTTGATATTTAGACGAAAGAAATGTAGCATCAGTACTAATAACCGGTAAACAGCCACTTAAAAATCCATCAATACATGACTTAAAATAAATAAATATTCGTTGAAAGTTATTGTTTTCGACAGTTTTAATAAAACATGTACTACCTGAATTTGTCTCCATAATTCTATAACAATACTCCTCAAGACTAGCGTATGCCTCATCATAACTATCATTAATATTAGCTAATGCTGTCTCTCGGACTCTCCAAGCTTTGGAATAACTAACTTGTATACGGTGCTCCCTATATATATCTTTAACAATTTGTGATGGACTGTATGACTGGTTATCTCTAATAATGTCAATTATCATGGTCTTAATCCATGCAGCGGTAGCTAGTCGATGACGTCCTGTACAAAAACCATGTCACGCCCCAGTCCCAAAATGACGAGGGACTGAGCACGTGAGCAATGGCCAGCAGCACGCACTGATGGACAACCCAATTTAATGGATCCATCAGGACATGCTTAAGCTGTAGTCTAGCAGTACTAAGTACAAGTCTCAGGTATTACTAATCTCATCCACCAAATAAACACAGATTAATTGCTCAGGTGATAATGCAATGGAATTAAATATGCAATATCAAATAAGGTTATCTCGGGAAACAATCCGAGAATTATTCTGTTACAATTAAGGAACATAGACTGGAAATAAAATACTGAAAAGGAAATACTGTGTAGCTGAAGCCGGTGCCCAGGTGAAGTCTTCGGCCACTATCTCGTCCTCGGTTCCGGGTTCTGCTCCAAGGAGTGCTCCTGTACCGTACACCTCGGGGTAGTTCTCTGCGGCTACACCTGGGGACATAGTCCATTCCAGGTCCTCAGGGGACATAACAAGGTACAGAAAATACAAGCCAAAACATATGCAGTGCAGCAATAATGAAACAGCAGGGTAAATATGTAAACCAACTAAGTGATATGCAAGTGAGAGTTTTAGTCATACTCAGGCTGAGACTACTACAGGATCAGTGTCGTAGAAACCATAGCAGTATTTTCTCGAGGAGCCAGTAAGGAACCAAAGCTCTGAATCAGAGTCTAAGGCACCGCCAGATATAATTATTTATATTATATTATATTATATTCAGCCTTAATATGACAATACTCTTCCCACCCCATGTAATCTCACGTCACAGTTCCAGAAAATATCAGGTACAAGTCACGCAAGTTTGAACTAATGCAATGAGTCAGGCTAGAATCTAAGCATGTAAACTGAAAATGACATAAAAATGTAACCTATACGGGATCACCAGGTATATCTCAGGCAATTCCGTCACATGAAGAGTGTCAGGTGTCCTGGGTTAAGCAGTTAAACATGTTGCATAAGAATCTACCAGAAATCAAGTAAAATACTATAACCAGGATTATCTGTGAATTAGCAAGCTTTACTGGCCCACTGATGTATAAACAAGTCCAGAAAATAACTAGCAAGCTGCAAGTTTTGGCAATGTACACTTGCCTGTGGTTCCGGCTATGTTTGCAGTTCTGACTTCGGCGGGAATTGCAGGCGGTACTCCGGTTGCTGAAACAAACATCACCATCAAATCCAAAAAATATCAATCAGCTAGAAACGCCTGTCCTTGGGTCCAATTTGGAGACAAGGGCGAAAACGGCAGTTTCGGATCAAAACGGAATCCACATGTGGGCCCGCTTTGCACCGAAAAACGCGTCAGGGTCAAAGGTCTCCAAATTCACCAAACTTAGTGTCAACAGGTCAGGAACGATGATACGAACCCAACGGAACTTCCAGAATTGGATTCCGATGAGCCGAACACAAAATTGCCCGTCGAGCGGGGCCTGTGGGGCCCACGACACGCGATTTCGACAACGTTCTCAGAATCGAACCAAACTTGGGTCACAGGACCAGCGTATTGCTACGAGTCCGATGGCGCAAGTTTCGTCTCGATCCGACGTGTGTACACAAAGTTAGGTCGAATTACAGAAAGGTCGGATACGGGGCGATGTTCGCGGATACGCGTTGATCCCGGGGTGCACGCACACCCGAATCAGCTTCCGCGAAATTCCACACGTCCGTATCGACGAGTCGCACGTATCTGTGAAGACCGCGCGCGACCAAGTCATCCCGTTTGGCTGGGCGTACTCAGTTCCGGGGTAAAACAGGGTATGGTTTTTCCTGTTTTTGGATCGCGGTGTGCGATCACCACAGGACGTGATGCCCCGAACAGTTTGTCCGGGCACCGAGAGGGTCATACAGGCTTCGCAACGCAATTCACAGAATCGAAATCGGAGGTACAGGGTGCAAGATACGAGTACCTGAACGAGGCCCTTCACTACCAGAAAAAGTCAAATTAGCGACGTCTAAAAACGTCGCTAAATAACAATAAATCGTCGCTAATTAGGTTTAGCGACGTAGTTAGCGACGTTTTAAATCAGCCGGAAAACTCCAAGTCGCTAAAACCAAAAACGTCGCTAAACGTCGCTATGCCGACGTTTTTGAGCGACTTTAATGTGTCGCTAAATTTAGCGACGTTTTGCGACGCCAAGTCACTAAAAAGCGACGTTTAGTAAAGTCGCTAAACGTCGCTGATTAGCGACGTCAATCGCGACGTTACACCGACGTCTTTAATGACCTGGCTATACTGCCATGTCAGCAATTGGCGACGCTTAGCGACGACTTTAGCGATGTCATTAGCGACGAACTTAGCGACGTTTTACAGCGTCGCTGATTAGCGACGTAATTAGCGACGTAAATTAACGTCGCTAAGCGTCGCTACACGTCGCTAATAACGTCGCTAATTTTAAAAAAAAAAAATTTTTTTTTTTCAGAATCAAACATTGGTGATTCCCTGCAGTTTTACAGCATCTTCATCATACACACCAACATGATTCAATCTAGTTAACTATATAATCCAATTAAATTAAAAACCACAAGAAGTATCAATCCAATTAAATGTGGATAACTATATAATCCAATTAAATTAACTAAAAAATTAAAGACCACAAGAAGCATCATACATCATGTCTATTGTTGAAGTACCAATAATTCATAAATAATAATAAAAATAACTAGACTACTACGGATCTGCAGGAGGCTGACCAGCGACGCGCTTCAAGGATAACAACTCCTCATACTCGTCCCGTGGAATCGACACCGATGTCGATGGAGAAGGCAGTGACGTCGGTGGCGGCCGTGCCCGCTCCAAGTCTGCGAGTCGCTGGTTGTAAGAATCCAGGGTAGATAACAGCCTCGTACTGCTATCACCCATTGAATCCTGCATCCTCGTCAGGTTCTCGCCCATCGATAGCTGCGACGCATGCATCCTCGTCAGCTTCTCGCCCATCGATAGCTGTGACGCCTGCAGCTCCATGATGTTGCGATCATTGGAGGCTCTAATATCATTTGTCAATTCTCGTAGCTCCGTCATGCTGCGGTCGAGCATATCCAATCGTGCGATAAGCATCGGATCGTCCGCCTGCGGCTGGGACCGGGACTGGTCCTCCATACTTCGCAGCAAGTCGTCACGGAAAGACGCAATCTGACGGTCAACGGCCTCCTGGACGGCCTCCTGGACTCTGGCCGACGACTGCGAGGGCTGCGACTGCGAGGGGTGTGTGGAATGCACAGCTGTCGGGGAGGCCCTAGATGACTGCGTCGCAACCAGGGCGCCATAGGAGCCCGTACCGTAGTACGTACCCCTCTGGAGACCACCAGCTGCGATCACCCACAGGTCGTCCGCCGACGGAGATGGACCGGGCTGCGACGAAGCACCAGCCTCTCCAGGTGTAGGTGCACTAGCAGTCGCCCGCTCACGAAGCCTAAGATACTCGGCCTAGAAAAGGTTTGGAAACTCAATAATTGCCTAAGTTATATTAAAATAAACACAAAGTAAAGTAATACTTACATAGGTCTGTGAGGCCCTCTCATCAATGAGATTTCCGTCCTTGCGATGGGTGGCCAAGAAGACGGTCACCATGTTTGCATCCTCACCCCTCTGTACCTGTTAAAAATATATTTTTTATTACTAAACTTAAATATTTTTTCCAAGTACCATTTTATGGTACTTATATTAAAATAATATATTTTAAAAGAAAAAACATACCAAACGACGGAAATATTCCGTCATCGGAATCGAGCCACCACACCACTTGGCAGCATTCTGCCTAGCCGCCTTGGCCTTCTTAGACCTTTCCTTGTAGCTCGGATCGTCGAATCTAGCCCTCATCGCAGTCCACTGCTCAGGCGTGATCCAACCTTGGATCGGTTTTCCAGCACGATCACGAGCCTTCTGGTCATCCAGAGCATCTCGGATAAGCTTGGCGGCAACGGTAGGAAAGAGCCGCTCGATCAACTCGGCCCGGTGCGGAGGATAAAAATACGTTTACTACAATAAATAATTCATTAAGTTAGCATCACGAATATGCATAAATTAGAGGATTTATTTAATATACTTTTACCTGGAAGTGCGCAAACCAGAACGCCTTCCTCTCCTCCGGAGCCTCAGAGTAGTTGATCCAAGGGCCACCGTAGTTGTTCCTCAGAAATTGGCCCAGGCGTCTCTGAACCGACGATGGACGATATCTATACAGAAATAATAATTTAGATTACTGAAAAAGTCAATATACGATGAATAAAGAGAAACACAAATATATACTAAACCATCTAATTGACTTACTTTGTACCGTCGGCCCAAATCTCTGTCCTCGTCTCCTCTGGTGGTGCGCATGGAGGATCTTGCTGATGCTGGGACAACGTCGGCACGACCTCCTCTACATGCTCATCAGTCTCCATGGTTCCGTCAGCAGGAGGAACGCTGGACGAGGGAGTACTATCACGCCTGGAACTACTCGTCCCAGGAGTGATGCCACGCAACGTCGTCGCAGTCGGAGATGTGGCTGCTCGATATACTGGAGTACTGGGCGACGATGATCCGGAACCAACAGTAGGCAGTACCGGAGTGGCACTCTGTCTACCTCGGGACCTGCCGAATCCTCCGCGTCGTCCTGTCATATCTGATAACAACATATGATGAATATAGAGAAACACAAATATATACTACATTCTACAGTCAAAATGTGATACATATCTCAAAGCATTATACAGTCAAAATATAATACATATATTCGTTAATGTCAAAATGTGATACATATCTCAAAGCATTTTACAGTCCAAATATAGTTACATTCTACATGGAATATTTTATATTTTCAATCATCTTCAGAAAATTCATCTTGTTCGCCTTCCTCGTCCTGCTCTTCCTCTTCCTCGTCTTCACTTTCATCTACTTCGTCGTCCTCTTCGGATAATTCTACATCTTCTACATTATTACTCGTGTAATGAGTAACTTCCGTTGAGTCCACATCTACAATATTTGTTACAAGAGGTAGATCGTCCTCCTGATAAGCTATTTCGTCAATGTCAAAGGTATTTCTAACTTTAGTCTTGCATACTGCCCACCAATCCGACCTCGCTGTCCCCCGTCTAGGATAAGTTGTGAAGTACACGAGCTGAGCCTGACTTGATAGGATAAATAGTTCGTAGCCTTGATATCTACGCTTGTAGTTTATATCCACAAGGCCATGCTTGTCAATTTTTCAACCTTGATCTTGAATCGGATCGAACCATTCACACCTGAATAGCACGATATTAGCAGGTTCTGGGCCATAATTATATGTCAACTCCACAATCTCTCGTAAGATGCCAAAAAAATTATTGCCCGGATTGACGTCTTTGTAGTTTGTAGATTTGATACACAAACCACTATTTTTCGTGGAATCAAGATCCAGAAAGCTGTCTCTGATAGGAGCATTTGTTGACTTGAACCTGAACCCATTCACACAGAAACTTGGCCATATTTTTACGGCAGTAATTGGTCCCTTGGCTAGAGTCCTAATAGATTCAGTCTCGGATGATATTAGACGATCGACCTAAATACCAAAGTAGCGATGGTAAGTTATTTGTTTTACAAGTGCAGAAATAAAAAGTAATTACCAAGTATCTTACATATGCGCTCAACCAAGAAGGAAAATGGCATCTTATTTCTTGTTCTACTTCTTCGTCTGTTATGTAGGGTC
Source organism: Iris macrosiphon (assembly GCA_036927795.1). NCBI lineage: Eukaryota > Viridiplantae > Streptophyta > Magnoliopsida > Asparagales > Iridaceae > Iris > Iris macrosiphon. The sequence continues at coordinate 28,206,955 of JAYESA010000005.1, forward strand.
TAACCGACCTCAACTCATCATTATATGTGCTGAAAAACAATGATGCAACTGCTAATTAGTAGCATAATAGTATCTTATACTATTACATTGAGATGATGTAAACGTGGACGTATTAATTACTTACCCCTCTAGCTTCTCCACTTCATCCTCGTCGCAATTGAGTAATATATACAATTGAGCAGCCCTTAGCTCATCGTCATTCAAATATCTCTTCTTTATTTTTTCCGAAGGCTTTCCGGATGCATTGAATACTTTGAGTATTGCATCATTAGATTCCTTATATGCGTCGTCGTTTCTGGGAGCTTTCGTCCTATTAGTAGCAACATGCAGTTTGAAATACGTCGAGCAAAAGTTTGTAATCTCCTCGAGAACATAAGCTTCACAAATAGATCCTTCAACCCGTGCCTTATTTTTCACCTTTCTCTTTAGGTGATTCAGATGACGCTCGAAGGGGTACATCCACCGATAACCGACAGGACCACCAACACGTGCCTCATAGAAAAGATGAATTGGCAAATGCTCCATAGAGTCGAAGAATCCTGGAGGAAACACCTTCTCAAGCTTACATAGTGTTACCGCAATGTCCCTCTCTTGCTTTTCTAGACGATCGACGAGCAACTTAGTACAACAAAGATCTCTGAAGAATATGCTCAGCTCTGTCAATGGGTCCCAAACGACCTGCGGTAAGAATTCCCGAAATGCAATCGGAATTAACCTCTCCATGAATACATGACAATCGTGGCTCTTCATACCTACTAGTTTGTTCTCCTTGAGGTCGACGCATCTTCTCAAGTTCGACACGTACCCGTCTGGAAACTTTAGACCCTGAATCCACCTACAAAGTCTACCTTTATCCTCTTTATCCAGTGAGAAAACTGACTTAGGTTGCTTTAACTTTCCATTCCCCTCCTCTATCAGATGCAATGCAGGACGTCTATATATGTCTTCTAAGTCCAACCTGGCCTTCGAATTATCTTTCGTCTTCCCCTTTACATCCATTACAGTATTAATTATGTTATCAAACACATTCTTATCGATATGCATGACATCAAGGTTATGTCTGATCAGATTGGTGCTCCAATATGGCAGATCCCAGAATATACTCCTCTTCGTCCAGTTATGGGTGCGACCAAATCTGTCACACTTGTACCCCTTAGCAGGCTCTTCGATAGCACTTGGTAAATCTTTTACCTCTTCCCATATCGTGCATCTGGGCCACCTTGGAGGTGGATTGGCCTTCTCCACAACTCCCGCACGAAAAGCATTCCGATTCCTCCGGTACGGATGATCCTTCGGCAAAAATTGTCGATGACAATCGAAGAAGCACGGTTTGCCTCCGTGTTTCAAACGGAAAGCCTGAGAACGGTCCATGCAATACGGACATGAGAGACGACCATGGGTGCTCTATCCCGATAACATTCCATAGGCCGGAAAGTCGTTGATGGTCCACATAAGTGCTGCCCTCATCTGAAAATTCTGCTTTCTAGAAACATCGTACGTGTTGGCACCTACTTCCCACAGCTGATTCAACTCATCTATCAAAGGCTGTAAGTACACATCGATGTTCCTCTTCGGATTGTTCGGACCCGGGATAATAACGGTTAGGAACATATACGGAGTCTTCATGCACATCCAAGGCGGTAGATTGTACGGAGTGACGATCACAGGCCAACACGAATACTGGGAGCCCGAAAGTCCGAATGGGGTAAAACCGTCAGAGCAGAGCCCCAATCTGACATTACGCGCTTCCTCGGCAAAATGTGGATACTCTCGATCAAAGTGCTTCCATGCTTCTCCATCGGATGGATGATCCAATACTCCTTCGATCTATTTTCGCCTGTGCCAACTCATGTTTTTTGCAGTCTCCTTAACCATAAACAACCGCTGCAACCGCGGCGTCAAAGGCAAGTAGTGCATCGAATCGGTAGGCTTCCTTGCACCGACAGACTTTCCTCTAACAGTGGCCTTGTAGCGATCAGCACCACAGAATCTACACGCATCTTCATCCTTGTCGTCTTTGTAGTACAACATGCACCCGTTGCGACATGCATCGATTTTCTCGTATCCCATCCAAAGCGATCTCACCATCCTCTTAGATCGATAGAAGTCTTTAGGCAACTTTGCACCCTCGGGCAAGATCTCTATAATCAAATCGAGCAGTCGATTATAGCATTCTTGCGACATGTTAAAATCGGACTTGATGCTCAATAATCTTGTAACCACCTCCAACGGTGAATGGTCCTCACAACCAGGATATAGTGGAGTCATTGCATTCTCAAGCAACTCCATAAACTTTACAGCATCGGCATTCGGTGCCTCCTCAGCTGCATCATAATTGTCTGGATTGAAACTAGGTCCTGCCGCATCATAATTGTCAGGATTGAAACTAGGCCCCGCCGCATCATAAACCATGTTCACCAACCCGTCGTCGTAAGCATCGTGGTCTTGGACATCCATATACGGCTCCACATAGGGCTCCGACTCCGATGCTAGAGATACAAGTTCTCCGTGCGCGGTCCACTGATAGTAATTCGGCGTAAAGCCCTTCGAGTATAAATGATATGTAACTTCCACTTCTGGATGATATTTCCTGTTGCGACATCTCACACATGGACACTTAATTTTGGTACCGTCCATGTACTGAGGGAACGCCTTGGCGAACTGCAGGAACTGCTGTACACCCTCAATGAATTCATCCCGCACACCGCACATGTCATCAGGATGACGGTTGTACATCCACGAACGATGACGCAGATAGTAATTCATATCCATTTCTAGATACTTCTGCAAAATTGACAGTATGTATCATATAAATCATTACATGCAAAATTAACTTCTGTGTCTGTGTCAGTGTCCGTTATGGGAAAAGCAGTATATATATATATATATATATATATATATATATATATATATATATAACATTACCCAAATAATATCTTAATACCACTTTACTACTATACCTTAACCCACTTCTGTGTCAGTGTCCGGATTTTAGTGTAGTAGGCTCCAGCCGAAGCCAATAAGTTTCTTGAGATGCATGTCCTTAATGATGCATGCTGCAATGATATCTTTGCTCCATTAGAGGCTCTTCATACTGCTAGCTAGTGATTTCAGTAAGTGTTAAAATTAATCCTTTATTTATTTAAGCTGATTTGTAAGTTTCGTTTAGCTAATTCAACTGTTATAGTCATATTATTTAGACCATTAGGCACTTCTTGAAACTGGCAGTAGGGTGAGGAACTGATATACATAACTCCGCAGTACTTTGCTTTCGGCAATTAACCCCTATATATATTGGGAGTGGAACGAGGAAGTAGCTAGAGCTCAAAATTCTTGGGGCACAATTAAGGACGGTTGCTTAGATCATACACTTCCTGGTCGAATAATTGGCGTTCTAATTAATTTGATCACATGATCAGTTGTTGTACGAATATTCAGAAATTAGTTCTAATTTGTTCACCCAATGTACGTAGTCATGACATATGAACATGGATTCAATAATAGCCATCATTTCTTCCCCTCCTCCATTGGACCAATGAATAGTAACCACAAAATCAAACAATTAGTATGTATGTATGTATGTATGTATGTATATATATATATATATATATATATATATATATATATATATATATATTGCAAAAGTGCAAATAAATACACTTATGTTCTTTCTTTCTTATTCATCGATCCATATTATTTATTTATTTTATACTTGAAAGAAGAAATTAAAATCTGATCTCTACATGATCGCACATTCATGAACATTGTTAAAAAACCTAACCCTAACCCTAACCCTAACCCTAACCCCATGTCAAAAAACCTAACCCTAACCCTAACCCCATGTCAAAAAACCTAACCCTAACCCTAACCCTAGGTCCAGATCAGTGTCTGTGTCAGTGTGTGTGTGTGCCGTGTCTGTGTCAGTGTCAGTGTCAGTGTGTGTGTCGTGTTTGTGTCAATGTCACATGTGTCCTGTGAGAGAGAGAGAGAGAGAGAGAGAGAGAGAGAGAGAGTATACCTTGCCGGAGTAGCCGCGGTCGACGGAGCTGGGGGGGGGGGGAATTTGTTTTCGAATCGAAATTTCAACTGACGGGGAAAAATGAAACCGACCCCTAATTAACCAAATTTTAGCGACGTTTAGCGACGTCCAATAAAAAATGTCGCTAAATTAAATATTTGCGACGTAAAGGACGTCGCTAAACACGTTGCTAAATATTTTGAGTTTAAATGTCGCTATATACGTCGCTAAACGTCGCTAAATTAGACATATTAGCGACGTTTAGCGACCTTAATTGAACTTATAGCGACTTATCTTTTAAAATCGTATTAAAAGTCGCTAAACGTCGCTAAATGTCGCCATTTAGCGACGTCTAGCGACGTGTTTATAATGAGTCGCTAATTTATATATTATTAGCGACGTTTCTTTTGACGTCGCTAAAATACGTCGCTAATTTCGATTTTCTAGTAGTGCTTCGAAACTAGGGTTTTTCGTGTCCGACTCGTGTCCTGGACACGTGTCCACTGCTAGGGCTAGGGTTTGGGGACTGTCGAAATTGTGGCCGGCCGGTGGCGGGTTGGGCGGCGTGGCCGGAGGGAGCCGTCGATCGAGCGGGGATGCGGGCGGAGCTAGGGGCGCTGGAGGGGAGATCCGGCACCGGCGGTTGGGAGCAGAGGGAGGGACAGCGGGGTCGTCGGGCTCGAGCTCGGCGGCCGGGCAGGGGGTGGAGCTGGGAAGGAGGAGGTCGCGGAGGGGGCTGCTCGAGGCGGAAGGGTGCTGGGCAGGGCTGACGTCGCGCCGGAGCTCGGGGGTCGTCGGACTCGGGGGTGGCCGCGGCTAGGTTAGGGTGAGGGGAGGTTGAAGGAGGCGGGGAAGGGAGAGGGGTATTTATAGGGTGGCCATGGCGGGGGCTGGCCGGGGAAGTGGCGGGGAAGGTGGAGAGGACGTGGGGGTGAGGCCGGGTGCGGGCGGCGACGTGGCCGGAGCCACCGCCGGGATTCTCGGCACGCAGCGCGTGGGGGAAAGGGGATGGGGGTCCGGGTCGGGTTCGGGTTCGCGGGTTGGGCGGACCCGCCCGACCCGCTAGGGAGCTGGGCTGCTGGGCTGGGCTTCGGCCCAATGGGCCGGGCCGGGCCGGAGAAAAGAAAAGAAAAATAAATAATAATAATAATAATAGTAATAGTAATAGTAATTAATTAATAAATATTTAAATAAATAAATTTAGGTGTTTTAAAAAATAGGTCCGGGGTCCAATAAATTCCAGAAAAATTGCCCTAAGTCCAGTTTTTCATTTTACATCCAAAAATACTATTTTCATAATATTTTAATATTGTTTATTATCATTTAAAAATCATTGAATAATTAAAACCCTGTTTTTTAAATTACAGAAAATCCCAGAAAATTGTGTAAAATCCAGTTTTTTAAAATTTTAAAAATTCAGGGGGTTTACAACTAAGTCTCCCTAAACAAGAATGACGATTTTCTAATGTACTTACTTTAACTATATCACAATTTCCAATAGATTTGACATATACTCTCCAATTACAATTCGGTTGATCACAACTATATATAATTCCACGAGCATTATTCATAACACTACCTGAACAACTAAAATTATATTTAATTGCTAAATTACTTATAAAGCTTCTAAAGTGAGAATGACTAGGAAATGATTGTCCCTTAAATACTTCATCAGTGATAGCTTTTACAACATCATCATCTACCGTATAATCTAAATTTTCAACTAAATCATCACTATTTCTATCGTCGTTGTCAATATCATCATCATGGTTAAATTCATCTGATGAATGACCTTCTTGGATAAATGAAATAATTTGTTGAGAAGAACTAGCACCCGAACTAACATGCTGATATTTAAAAAAATATTCATTATTTCTATTTTTTAATGTTGCTGCTACTTTAATAACATATATTTTTATTTGCCGTGATTGTGAATTAATCTCAATAATATAATTCCATGCATCTTCACTATATATCAAAAAACAATTAGAACCAAAAATAGACTTCAGAATAAATCATAATGAATAGAACAACGTTCAATAATATGATTACGTATATTTTCAAAACTAATATTCGGATAAGTTAAAAAAATTATACTTTCTCCTCCTTCGTAATTTAACCCATTTACTTTACCGCCGTGCGAGCATACAATTCTTACACTACGATCCATGACGGTTGAGAACTTTTGCTACAAGAAACTCAGATGAACTTTAGCTGCAGGCAGAACTTTGACTGAAGCTTTGCTAGAGGCAGAGAGACAGAGAGAGTGTTGGGGACTTTGCTAGAGGGAAGAGTGAAAATAGAGTGAGAGTGTTGGATGATTTGGTTGAGATAGAAAATATATAGAGTGAGAGTGTTGAAGGTAATAGCCGTTGTGCAACGGCTATAATGTTTTCCCTGGTTCTCAACAGACCCTTACTCGCCAAATAAGTTGGCGGACAGAGTGCAACGGTTCCCCTAAACCCTCACTCGCCAACTCAGTTGGCGGGCACAGCCTCCAACTCACCATTTCTCGCCAACTGAGTTGGCGGCCTGTAGGTATCTTGCCAACTCAGTTGGCGGGCCATTTGATTCCCCCAACAACCCGCCAACTCAGTTGGCGAGTTCTCCCCCTTCCTACAATTTCACCAAACTCCTCACTTTTTTTGCAATTATATATAAATATATTACTTTATTTAAAAAAAAGTTTGATTGTGATAATTTTTGCATATTATTCGTGTTTTTATTAAACTTTTTTGTAAATAAAATGCCAAAATTATCCCAATCATATTATTTAAATTTTAAATAATATGAACAAATATTATAATCAATATTTTTTAAATAATATACAATAATTATTCTATTCAGATTTTTCAAATTTAAATAATCTCATTTGGAATTATCACAGCTATATATTTTAAATTTTAAATTTTAAAAAAAATCAGCCGTGCAACCAGAGTTGGCGTCACACACCTTGTGCGCTACATGATAGGCCTAACTTCTTTCCCACTCCATGCCCCATCTCTCCAATTTCTCAAAACTTCTCCTTCGTTAAATATTATTTGATCTAATGTTTATAATGATGGTCCTGAGCTGTCTCATCAGGATGGAAGTTGAAATTTAATATTGTACTATTAAATAAATAGATAATTACTTACTAATATTTACTTATTATTAAGAGGCATAAAAACGAATCAAAATAAACGGTTTAAGCCGTACACATCCTAACATAAATAATACAAAAAATTGTTAAAATTATTATAACTACCTGAATATATATTCAAAATTCTATAAACATATATATAACAAATTCAAATAAAAATATAATCAATATTCAAATCATATTTAAACTAACTATATGTTATTTTCTAAACATATATCCAAAGTTCTAATATAGTTGTTTGTGTAGATATATGACAAATGTGTTGGAATCGGACACGTCCTGCAAGTGCTCTGTTACCGTGTCTGAAACTGACCGCAACGAAAACTTAGGCCAACCCACCTGAGATAACCAACCATGTCTAACGAAAATCAAGCACAAATGAAGACAAGTATATAGTGGTGACTACGTCATCTGGACAAATCCCAAGCTTTATAACTCAGGTAAAATTACAAGATTGAAAAAAATCAATGTTGAACCCTTTGCCCTAATAGATTCAATTCCCTCACCACTCTCAAGAAAAAAAAGATTACAATTGAAATCACTCACCAACCCAGTAGCAATTTTCCTAACCGAAGGTGACGACTCCTCGATCAGATCTCCTTCTTCTTTCTGTCTTGGATGACGAAGTTCTAAGAGTAAAACAAGGGCATTCTCTTTAGATTTTCTGTGGACGAGTACCCTAAATCTCCAACTTGTGCTATATTCTTTGTGGCTCTACCCTCAACCCATATATATAGGATGAGAAAATCCTATTATAGGTCATAATAAGATTTCCTAAATAGAAAATTCCTATTATACCTAAAACAGCTACTTCTATTCCAAATTGGACTCCAACAATAGGTCATAATAAGATTTCCTAAATAGGAAGCCCTAAAATAGGAATCATATTATACCTAAAATAACTACTCCAAATCCAGACTGGACTCCAACAATCTTTTCCTCCAATCTGATGAGAGTGTGTTGACCCGATGGCTCCTCAACTGGACTCCATGCCTGTCATTCCGCGACAGAGTTTCTGTCCCTCATGCCACCGATCTCCGATCCCCCGAGCTGCTTTGCATCTTCCTTTGTCTACAACTCCTCGACCGTCACGTCAACACTAGCTGTCATACGTAGCACCTCATGTACCACTGGGATCCTGCCTATATCGATGACACGGCTTAGACCGAAGTCCCTGACGATCATCCTCGCTGTAAGTGTTGGCTGCCTATTTCCGACTTCCGTCTTCCACCGGAACGTACTACCATTCCGAAGAGCTTCTTCACCCTTGGTTGACCTAACCAAGCGGACGATGAGGTTCCCCCGAGACTCGGACTAATGAACCTGCCCACATTCGTATCGGACACTGAAGCTCCCCCGTACACATGCATCCTCGAGTAGAACACCATGCACTGTGCACGTCGTCGATGACCCACGGCTCCCCGAAACTGTGCGAATGGAGATGCACCCGCCTCTGATTGAGTTTGATGCAAACCTTGATCTCCTTCCTTGCTTCGAACTGTTGAAACCGATGTCGCTCCGTGAAGTTTTGGCAAACCACCCGTCGCCAAAACTGGATCCATGGAACAACCCCCACATGGAGACCGACCATCTGTCATGGGACCGACAAACTGACCCTCAATCTTTGGCTCATCACCATTCGTCGTTTTGTCTCGACGAACCAAATCCTCCGTAATCCACAAAATATCTCTAAGACCCTCCTCAACAGGTTCCCGACGATCCACTAACTCTTGCTGAATACCCCTCGAGCCTCCATCTGATGTCTGTGGCCTGCTTATACAACTCAACGACTTGAGCATATATATGCCACAACATAAATCTTCTCGAGCCAGCTGTTAGGAACCCTTCGTAAGCATCCAATCTTTGTCCCCAAACAAATTATGACAACCATTATCCGCCAGCCTCCCTACCGAAACCAAGTTGTAGTGCAAACTCGGTACATGTCGCACACCCATCACTATCAGAATAAGTCAAATTAGCAACGTCTGAAAATGTCGCTAATTGGCATGAAAATGTTGCTAACAAAATTTAGTGACGTAATAAGCGACGTTTCATTGAAGTCGCGTTTAAGCTAATCGCTGACAGAAAAAATGTCGCAAAATATCGCAATAGCGACATTTTCTAGCGACATATTCGCGTCGCTAATCTTTTTCATATTTGCAACGTTTAGCGACGCAACGTAACTATATTAGCGATGTGTTGTGTTTCGCTAAACGTCGCTAATATTTTTTATTTAGCAACGTTTTACAACACATTTATCGACGTTCTGCTGACCTGGTAAATACTGTCATATCAGCACTTTAGCGATGTTTAGCAACATAATTAGACGTTCTGATGCAATTAGCGACATATTTAGCGATGTATATAAACATCGCTAAACGTCACTAAATTATAAATTTAAAAAAATGGAATAAATGTAATGTTGCAGTTTGTCATATATCCCTGGAATATCACGGTTCATAAAAATAGACAGACCCGAAGCAACCCTCCGTTGAATTTCCTGGGTTCGTCGACCCCTTCGGTGGAACACTCAACACCGATAAATTTTCATACATTCAATATAGATAATAAAGTGAAATTAAAAGAAATAGACACATTCTCAATAAATAAAGTATGAAAATAAATATCTAACAAATTCACATGCATCATACAAACTAATTCTGGAAAAAAAAATCCAATAAGCATCACAACTAGTACTGGATGTGAACAAATAAAGTCTGAAATACTATCTCAATACATAAATGACCCAATATCATGGGCCAAAAGTCTGAAAATAAATAAACTGTCCTAACTAGGACTACTACTGATCGGAGGAAGAAGAGCACCGCGGTGAGCCTAGGAGATGTGCATGTCCAAAGAATAACTATTGTTGATCAGGAGGAGAATGAGCACCGCCACGAATCTGGGATATCAGCGAGGCCCACTGCTCCGGTGAAATCATTATGGCACCCGATGGAGTCTGTACAGTCGTTGTAGATGTCGATTCTGGCAGACCAGGAGGACGTATATTCTCCAACGTTGTCAGTCAAGTGTTGCAATTATCTATGACAGATAACATCCTTACAGTACTCGGCTCTACTGACTGGCTCATCTGAACCTGTGACGTCTGTAACCTCGCCAGTACATCACCCGTGGCTACATGCGACCCTTGTAGTGTCGTCACGTTGCGCTCTGTCGACGTGGCCAGACCCTCAGCTCCGTGATGCTACGCTCATGCAAATCAAAATGTGCTATGATCGTCACATCGTCCGTCTGTTGTGTTGTTTGCCATCGATGTAAGTTTGAAAATTTTTTGTTTAACAACAAACAAAAAGTAAAAAAAATTCTAGACAAAAAATATAAGTACAATATTTTTGATCTGGAGAATGTGACGATGAAGATCGAGTACTGCAGCGACTCCTTTACTCCGTTGATGGTCTGACGAGGGAGTGACGATGAACTCTTCTCTTTTCTCTCTTGAGCTTGTGTGCATGTACGTAGCTCGCCCGGGGGTGGGGGGGATATGGTCTCTGAAAAGAGGACCCTGGGAACGTCCAAGTTTGTCACTCCCCGTTCCCGATATACGTATTTGGGACATATTATTTTTTTCTTGCATATTAATTATGTTGCATGGAGATTAGACCCATTTTTTGGTTTAATGTGGTTCATGATTTAGTTTGTGGGTTGGTTCAAGTTATGAGAGAATCCATAGTCTAAACTCAAACCCTAGCTATATAACCCAACATCTTTCTCTCTCTTCCTATATTCTTTACTTTCCTTCTCTTTCTTCTTCATTTAGGCAAGTACACCTTGCATGATATGGAAAAACCTCTTTGATTTTGATTCTTGTTCCTTTCTTGAATTTTATTAGTCTAATATGTGTATTATTAGTCTAATATGTGTACATTATACTCTAAACACTTTTAATGTTTGAAATTTTCGGTTTTGATGGGTGGATGTAAGTAGATCTACATTTTAAGTTTATAGTTTTTTATGGGTTCCATAATTTTTTTTTGTTTTGATATATTAAAATAAGGTATTTTAGAAAATCAATTTTTTTAGGTGATGGAGCATTGCATTTCAAGCATTTTGGCTTTTGGTTCACTTGATTTGGAGTTAAAATAAAGTTTTTATGGAGGAAACAATTTTTGCTTTGGAGCTTTTCCGTCATGGCTGAACTTGTTGTCTGGAGAAGACGAAGTTCTCATGTGGCCAGCATTTATGCGACCGAGAGTTCTATATGGCCTGATCCTTATGTGGCCAGGACTCCTTGCCGCATACACCGTCACATCATGCGTCCATCTTTTTGGATACATGACTGATTATTACACAAAGTGTTCTGGAGCTAAGTACTTGGAAAAGTCCTAAGTAACGAAACTCCTTGTATTTCGCTCGCTGAACGAATGAAAAATTCACTAAGAGATATGTGAAATTAATTCCAGTTTCATACAAAAATGAGGTTACCTCAAAGGCTCAAGAGCTGCCACCTGACCACCATTACAAGCAAGCTCTTGTTCTACTTTTGAAATCAGCTTTCCACTCTTGAAGTTCTGTAAATTTGTCAAGGGCGAATTATGGGTAAAGCACAAGGGATATGTGAAAAAAAAATTGATTTTAAAAAAATAGAACTTTATGTAGCATGCCCTAGAAGTTGGACCTGTAGTTGTCGTATGAATTTTAGTATCAAACCTAAATGATGATTCTATGACTGGGTTAAGATAGATAGATAGATAGATAGATAGAAAACTAGATCTGTTGTTTGAATAATGGTAACTTAGGTACTAGGGTATAGCTTCTGGAATCAGATTAGATATACTTGATTTATTTGGGTTGCCAGTGTCTATTGGGCTCGTGGTTTTCAACTTTGATAACTCGATTAGTTGAGCTAGTATCTGAAATAGAGTAATTAGATTAAAGGATGAGAGTATCGACATATGCTATAGCCTTGAGTTGGATATCGTGAACTACCTATAATGGATGGCCAGTTATAAACAAGATGGTACCCATGTAGTTGGATGAAGGGTATGCATAGAGTAAACTAGGAGAAACCTCAGGTTCGAGGTAAAAAGGTAGAATGGCAACAAGATGAGATTCGCAAGAAGTACCTGACCTTGAGCTTTTTTTAAATTAAGAGAAGGATCTAGGAAAGACTGAAAGTTTTATCGCTCGATAGTTGCCTCGAAGATCGATACTACGAAGTGGAAGGTACTGGGCCATGATTGACGGAGTTTAGAGATGAACACAAGATCAACGTACTACGATATGAAGGTGTGTAGGAAACAAATGATAAAAGAAATATATTAGAGTCACGTAACCCAAGGACGAGAAATTTTGATATGGACTTAAGGGACAATAATTATAGTATTTACGAATTGTAATATTTTTGGAATTTCGAGGATTTAGCGCAGGTAAAAATTGTTGGTCAGCCTCGAAGTGCTACAAATTTCAAGGAACAAAATACAGGTTTAGATAACATACTGACTCATTGGTCAATTGGTAGAGGATTACCACTGGACTTGTAGATTATATATTGACACATGAGTAGGGGTGTAAATGGAAGATAGAAGTCTGATAGAAATGATAGCTGAATATGGAAGTTTACACATAAACTGCTTAGGAATAGAGATTTAGATTTTTGACTAAGAGGACATGAGCTTGCTGAACCTAATCCTTAGTAGTAGGTGGTGTTATGGAAACCTATTTCCAATTTACCCTAGCCGATGAACTTTAGGAATCGTATTCTTGTTATTGTATTAGTTATATTTTATTCTAGGGTATTTAGAATGATTGAATAGATATTTATTACATAATTTCTATATATTCTTATTATTGTATATTGAGTAGAGACTTATGTTGTATTTTATTACATATATTTCTCCTAGAAATTGTTCGAGTTGAGCTTCTAGACTAGGTATGACTGACTGACTAGATTAGACGTGTTGCTGCGAAGACTGATTATAAGAAGTTAGGTTGCATGATTCCATTGTGGATACTATAGGATGATGACGTTATAACTAGGAAAGAATGTTGAGATATTAACCGTCTTAGTTGCAGAAAAAGAAATTTATATACTACATAAGTGGTCTTGAGGATTTTGTGCTTATAGAATTTTAGTGCCCAAGCCCTGCAGTCCTTTGAGAGTGAAAGAATGCCGTTAATTTCTTTATAGATATTGAAAGTTTCAAACTTAGAATGAGTCATGAAATCTTTGAGTAACCTAGGCTATAGGTGGTGGATTTTTTTTAGATAATGATTAGCATGATAACAATAATGAGACAATACATGATGGTGAAGAAAAAAATTAGAGGACCAAATGACTTAGACGATTAAATTGTGTGTATATGGCAGTTTAAGATTTAGAGAGTGGCCAGAAATAAGTACCAAGTTGTGTTTATAGATTTAGAGATGTGTTGAGTCTGTTGTTGGGGAGATTGATTTTTGAATTTCGAGGACGAAATTTTCTAAGGTGGATAGATTATAAACCCCTTCACGCAATTTTTATGTATACTTAGCTTAGTGAGAGATTATGGATCAATTTAGAGTTATTTTGGATTAATTAACTAGAGTTATAAATTCATCTATTTATTTTATTCTCTCGTTGCACCTTGGCATTTCTTAATTATTTAGAGCAATGCACTAATATTTGCCTTCCAACAAATTTTACATCCTTGACCTAGACAAGCCCATCTTCAATCATGGCCTTTGTGTCACTCATAAATATCCTCTTGTGCTTTACTTTAATCGCAAAACAATCGCCAGACAATATCTAATAATAAATCCAACTTTGCATGCTTGCTCATTCCAATCGAAATTGGAGACACAACCTCGACCCTTTCTCACAACCAAATTTATGACAATAATCTATTCCGAGTCTACTACGTACATGATACTTGTGTCCCACCCAATTTAAATCCTATGCACTTCCAATTAATTAATGAACACCATTGACACTAATTTTAACTAAATTGGTGCAATGACTCAACCTAACCCAAAACTAGACCCAACACCAACCCAAACCCCCACTCACACCCTCATGGTTCATACAAAACATCACACCAAACATGACATTTTTCCACATCCAATCCACTTTTTTCTCTTTGTGCAAGTCATAAACTATTGGAGACTTTTGTGCAAATAGCTAGCCATGTGTCCACCTCCTATTGGTTGGAACAAATGAAAGAAATCCATTTTTGGGGAGACATAACCAGTCCTAATACTCTTCCTCTCTCTCTCTCTTTGCATGGTACTATGCAACATCATATACCTACATTCAATCCTAGCCCTCCATTCAAACCCTACCCATCTCGACTACTTATTTCCTTCATGACCACTTACAAATCCCTAGAAATATCTAGGGGCCGACCCAAATTTCAAGGCATCCCTCTCTCCTTCATTAATCTCTCCCACTCAAAATTTTAGCTACACACCATCACCTCCCCTCAAAAACCGATCATCACCACCAACACCATCCTTCCTTCACTTCCCTTCCTCTTCTCCCTTACCAACTGTCCCGACCGCCACCACCACTCCACGACCACCTCTACCACCTCCTTCACTTTACCACCTTCGACCACCAAGCAACCACCATGACCACCACCATCACCTCCACGACCCCCATCACCTTCAGACCACTACCACCATTATCACCTTCCCTTCATCTTTTCCTTCACCAACTGTCCCGACCGCCACCACCACTCCACGACCACCTCTACCACTCCACGACCACCTCCACCTTCTTCCCCCCACCTTGCTGCAGCAGCTAGCGGCTGTTACTGCCTTGTACTGCTGTCGCTGTTGCTATAGTTGCTGATGCGGTTGTTGCTGTCTTGTCAGGCCGTCGAAGCACCCTCGGGCCACCACGAGCACCACCCTGACCTATTGTGCCCTTTCTTTGTTGTTCCCTCCAGTAGCTCGACACCCCCACAGCAACCAAACCATCATGGCATCTCCAACAGCAGACCCAAGCAGCCCACAGTCCAGAACCGAGCACCAACACCCCGTCTTCGCATTGTGATCTCCCTCCTCGCTTGATCAATCATGAACCATCACCTATGGTATACTTTCAACCTAACCCTCTTTCAGTGCCTTCAATTAGAATAATTTAGTTTACTTTCTATGGTTAGTAATTTAAGTTCCAAAATCGAAGAAAACCCATTTTATAAAACAAATAAAAATATTCGATACGGAGTTGGCCCCGTTAAACCGGACAACCACGTCGCATACCGATTGCACCGAAAGACGCATACGGTATTTCTCAACGTGTGGGATTTGGATGAATTTAATTCGATCGCGTGTGCACGACGAAACATCGTATCCGTCAAAAAATCCTGTATCACGACTTTTTGTAATTATCCTATTACTTTGTACACGCTTGTCGTATCGTGACGAAACTGGCGCCATTGGACTCGCGGCGTTTGACTTATCCTGTGACCCAAGTTTTGCCTGATTCTGAGACAGTGATCGCATCGCTGTTTCGCGGGCCCCACGATCCGTTCCAATGAGCGTTTTTGTAATCGGCTCACCGGAATTCAAATCTGGATATACCGTTGAGTTCATATCGTCGTTTAAAATTTGTTTAACCTATAATATGCTATTTTTAGGGACCTTTGCTCCTGACATATTTTTCGGTACAAGACGAGCCCACTTGTGGATCTCGTGTTGACCAGAAACTGCATTTTTTGCCCCCGTGTCCAAATTGGACGTCTGAATATGCTTTTCTGAGTATCTCACTCATTCTGGGACTGTTGGTGATATTTGTGACAACATCTGGCGATATCTGCTCCAGTTTTCATCTTGCGCTGGTACTTCCCTGGCGAGTTAGTGTTCGAATCTTCGTTTGGTTTCCAGGCAAGTATACCTTGCCTTGTTGTACTGTTTAATTTAGTTAATATTATTCATATACTTTGTTATCTGAATATTTTATAACGGTGCGCTTCTGAGTATACCTCAGGTGCAGTCGACGAAGACGTTGACGTTAGGACTTGTGTTTGAACTAGTGTCTAGTGGACGCACATAAAGTTGTGGAGTTATCATTATAACTCCAAGGCCTTATCACGTATCATTTCACGTCACGGAGTGAGTTCATGATAGGACATGAGTTTACACACTCGACTGACCATCGGTGCGAGTAGCTCGTGTGATGGTACTTAGCATAGTTGTATTGCTTTAGGTGACTTACATTATAGTTACGAGATGTCAACGTCGTACTTGAGACTTGTACATTGACATTGGACGGGAATGACAACTAGTAGGCGTATGGGACACCAACCTCTTTATTTATGCAGATTTCGCGTTCTTCGGAGCGATACGGACATTATTATTTATGCAAATTTCGCGTTCTTCGGAGCGATACGAACGTTATTATTTATGCAGATTCCGCATTCTTCGGAGTGATACGGACGTTACTATATGCAGGTGCTGCATTCTTTGGAGCGTTATGGCCGTCATTCCATACACGAGGGCCCTTGTTATGGGGGCATATGTGGCATATACTAGCCAGTCACGATGATTGGTGAATTATGTCAGCATATGTCTAGCCTACACTTCTCATACGTACAAAGTTGCCATCAAATTGCATTCACTTAGAAGGATAGTTCACCCTGATTTACTTTACTCAGTATTTATATTATGGTATGTACTTTTTGTATCTTGTTACGTCCCTCTGAGAACCTGGTTCCCTTCCAGGTTATTTGTACAGTTTTGAGGAAGCTTGATCTGGTGGTGTGTTTGACATTCTTGCAGGTATCATTATATCTTTCCTCTATTACAGTTATGTACTATTTTACATTATGACTGCTATTGTAGCCTAGTGTTTATAGGCCTATATTATTCTCTTGGTCTATTCGAACGGCTGTATTATTGGGCTGCAGACTAATGATACGTACTGTTCCCTCTTGTAATTTATTTACCATGGATTGAGATTTAGTTTAGTTATTGCATGTTAGGATTAGATTTTATTTTTAGCTTGATCACTTGACCGTGGACAGCGTAAGTGCACTTCGTCGGGTCTATTAAATTGAAAAGTCCTACGGAGTCGTACCAGCTAGCCATTGCCACGTGTCTGGTCCCGCATATTTTGAGACTGGGACGTGACACACATGCTTTGAAATATTTCCATGCATTTTCTGGTATTCAGGATTGTTGTTAGACAAACTTGGCCATATCCTCTACAAGTTAAAACAGTTAACATCTAATATAATATATTTGAAAAAAAGAGTGTCCTCTTTTGATCATCTAATATAATATAATGCAAAGTGCTCTTTATCCTGGCAGAGAATTTTTGAACTCAAATTTGTCCTTGCAATCTTCAATAAGACTGACTAGAACTTCTCTGCATTATACAATCATGCATAAAATGCATCAAAATCTGGGATCATAAACGCATCAAAATCTGGGAAAATAAGCAATATGGAGAAGTGCTTGATGACATAAAGAGGTGTGTGACTAAAAGTTCTAATGTCAAGTCCAAAACTTCTGTATATGGCAAACTTACAGAAGGTTTCCACATCGCACAAAATTTTTGTAAATAGAACTTTTCATGTATGCTATCAACTTATAAGGTTTTCACTACCTGGATCTTGTTATTATCCAAGGCTTTCTGCAACAATGCATTCCTTGCACATTCAGAAGCCATCTTATAACCTATTAGATAACATATGTAAGTTCCAATGACCACCAAAATGCAACAAAAATTACTATATCTGTAACCGAATAAAAAAAGTATCAGTAATAGTACGCAAGATAACTAAGGTATGAAAATTCATACAAAATATTTAAAGGTAAGTATCACCCAAGAGAAGAATTCAAATTCCCTTAACAGACAAATGATAAGGTGGAAGAACGATGAAGCAGGTCATGCTCTTAACCCTCAATAAATTAGTACACCGGCATCAGCATATTCTTAGAAAGTTATGTTGAGTACAATTAAGCAAATAGTGATCATAGACAAGCCCAAATAGCAAGATGAGGGCTGAAATTTAACAAACTTATGTTCACACAATAAATGCATTAATAATAATAAAAAGATAACATACCTGCAGTTTGACAATCCCTGGTCGAAGTGCTTTGCAATAACCCAGCTTCTTTGCAAAAGCATCAGCCTGGAAAAAATATTGATTTGATCATTTGATCTCATATTAGTGGTAAATGAAAAAAAAAATCTATATTAGATGGATGAGTATACTAAATTTCCGATCAAATTTATTTTCTAGGTATACTAAATGTTATAAATTTCATAAAATGCTAAACTAAGTAAATAACTAGCAAAAAATATCTAACATAATATCATAAAATGGTAACAAAGTAATAATTAGTATACCACTAAGATTTAGGTGTGCAGCATACTAGGAGAGTTAGGGGCAGCAACATTAATATGCTGCAGTCAGTTGGGTGAACAGCGGGTTGGGTGTGTGCACTTATGTGCATGGGATTTCAGAGAACACAACAGCATTAATGCAGTTGATTCCTGCAGCTTGTGTGTATGTACCACTGAGATTAGAGTGTACTGGTGTCCAGATATGTGTTGTACAATTGAGTGTGTGCAGGCTAAAACTGCACAGCAGTGAGGTACAATTCTAGCATATTCCAGTGTGAGCACTGATTTGGGAAAACACTGGTAATTGGGACCATAGGTGTATTCAAGGGGACCATAGGTGTATTCAAGGAGCACTACCTAGATAGACGAGGGTGATGTATCCTTGGGTATGTGGCTAGATACCTTGATTTGTACAAAGTAATTATGAATTTGTTAGCACACAAACAATTTTGCGAATAATTAAAAAATAGCAGTAGTATCATTATCTATATATACAAACCCATGTATTCGAATTAAACGGTCTAGTCTCAAAAAAGATGTATCCATTGAATTCTTACCCTAAGACACAATCAGTACTTGATGTATAAGCATATAATTCACTTCAATTAAATGAGTGCATCAAGAGCCAATTGCAAGGCAGGTTGTAACTGATATATTTGAGAATTTGACATAATAATAACTCTTAACATATATGTTTGAGAATTTGAAAAGTTCAACTATCAAACATGACTATCTAAATTGAATCAGAATCCCTAAATAGTAACAAGCCAGAAGGAAAAATAGCTTTAAGGGATGTAGAGAAAAATTATACCAGGAGGAAAAATAAAGATAGACATGTCTCTCTCCTTAATCGGTTCAACTATCAAACAGGACCATCCAAATTGAATCAGAATCCAAGTGACTAAGAAATAACAAATCCTAATTAAAGTAAGATCATGATCTAATGTTCCGAAACCTATTTAGAGTATTTCCCTACACAACATAAACCTAACTACCTAACCTACACCACAAGTTTCCTAATTGGTCGCAATCGAAATCTTTGTAATACTAATCAAAGTCAGGTTCACATTCAAAACCAACATAAAGTAGTAGTGTGGATATGTCCTTCATACCATGACGTCAGCATCTCAGCTCTTGCTTCAAGTTAATACCGCTTAAGGTTCCGAACATAAGTGCCTTAAAAGCATAAAAATCACGTAAGGATAGAAGACACAAAATGATAACATTTCTGTATGTATACTGATACTGGCATTATAGACCGAGCTATTGCCAATCAAGATACTGCTGTTGTTTTCTTAATTCAAAGTATTGGGACATATGGAACATTGAGGGAATTATATACTAATTTAGTGGCTATTTTCTATACACGTCAATACAACTTTTTTACTTTCCTGGAAAAGTGGTACCTTATTTTTTCGGAAGTACTTTTAAGCTCCATTTGATTGTTCTGGCAAAAAAGTTCCATGTACCAGGCATGGTTTCAAATAACATCCAGAAAGAAAGAATGCCAACATATCTAGCACGTCATTGATATTCCAAATTGGGGAAGGAAAAAAGAACTAGAAATAATGGGCAAAATGAAATGCTCATATGACATAAACTACAACAATTAAATTTTAATTCCTTAAAATATTTGAATAGGTATATTATTGTCGCCTATTTGTGTCAGACACTATTGATACAACATCATTTGCTTGTGTCTTGCAACATAGGTTATTGATAAGATTAAAAAAGAAAAACAATTAATAAACTTAAAAGCAAGTGTACACCTTGTGAATTAGTCCTATGAACATCCAAATCATTAGATATGCCTCAACCTATCATACTCGAGTTCTGTATACATCTGTGAATTATCCGATAGACAAAGTGTAAAATCTTGTCAACAAGGAAGAATACAAAAAACAAAAACATATTTTCATGAGAACCTATGCAGCACAAATACTCCTCTATAGGACCATATCTGTATCTCACATGTATCCTACACTACATAATTCATGCTAAATAGTACAGAAAACACAAAATTTATCATGTGAACATTTGGAAGGGAAGTCCAGCTTGACACTTGGGGGTGTACAAGGGAAGCATATGAGTTTTAAATTCAGAGTACTAGATAAAATACCTTTCTGCATATGTTCAGTGCCATAACCTCAATGGAATTCTTCAAACCAATAATCTTTTTTGTTCCAGGTTTCTTAAGTCAAAAACCCATGACCATGAATATATATATATATATATATATATATATATATATATATATATATGATTCCCTAAATATTCTACATCAAGTTCAAGATATGTGAGATCAGGTGATGCCTTCACTTAAATATACATATCAGCTTACTTAACCACAAGTATATAGTGAGTGCAAGTAGTAAGAATTAGACGACCTATGTCTAATTATGGGACATAAACATCGATGAAGGTATAAAAATACCTATCAAATGTAACATATTAGATGATGTGATTCACATTGGGGAATACAAGCATACAATACACAACAAGAAAGCGTGGAATATATACTAACTACAGTCACTATATATTGTGCAATTAACATTTAGTTCAGTATTCACTAAGCAATGATTTAGCTTCTTCTTTTTCTACAATACAAGATTTTTTTTTTCTTGGACTTAGTATTTTCCAGAGTAATATTTGCCTCTTAATAGACTTTAGACTAGTAGGATTGCCTCTTTCTGGCTCAGAAAGATATAGAGCTGAAAACTACAGGACAGACTAATCCCTTCACTTTCCATGTATAATTTTCCCTGTATGATAACTCAATATATTATAGAAAGGTTTTGGGATCTTGTGTCATTGTTTAACTTGTGTGCTTCCCCTCAACTTGACATTGCATGATTGATACAGTTGGCCCCTTTCCAAAAGGCTATGCAGATCCATTGATGATTGTTACAAATCCATTCTTTTGACTTCATTAATTCCTGCAGATTTTTAGTTTTCTTGAATATGAGTCCTATCAAGTTACAAGATTAACATAGCATAAATAAATCACATCTCCAGTATATATCATTTAGAAGGTTATACTTCCGGATTTGGATTTCAAATCTTTCATATTTTCTTTTGAGATTAGTTTAGGTCAGTTTTAGAATTATATATTTACCTAGTTCATCTCTCTTCTTTTAGATTAGATATTTAGTTGCTTTCTGTAATTAGGATTAGGATTATAGTTTTTCTAGAGTTTTCTGTTACTCGTGTTCCGAGATTTCTTAGAAAGAAAGGCCTCCAACGTACATACTTGAATCTTAATCTTCACTAAAAATTTAATTGATTCTGAGATATATTTCTTTTACGAATTGGGGTTACTGGAATTGGAGTTATTGGAATTGAAAATATTTTGAACTAATATGAACAGTTAAACCTTAATTTCGACCATGCTTTTGCTAATGAAGCAGAGTTCATAACTAATATTCATATACATGATGCAGCCTCCGGATGCAAACACAAGGTGGAAAACATTTGGAAATGACTGTTTACAAATGGCTACTTCATAGATGGCTGAGCTATGAAATATATAAGAAAATTATCCATGATTATCCCAGTTTCTCAACTCGAGTCTAAAATATATCTATCAAGTTCTTTTCAGGAATTCCTTTTCTTTATTATTCTGCATCATCACTTAGAAAAAAAAAAAATCCTAAAATTCTCTTATCATAGCAAGAATATCTTAGACTTGTCTGTCCAATGCATATATCACCTGATACCAACATGGTCCACTCAAATAGATTTTAAAAGTCATGAGCTACTGCTCACAATTATGGAAACAGTGTGTGGTGTGAAGGGTCATAGAGAGTTGCGGACTTCGTCAGGTTTTTCTAACCTGTTATGAAGTGAATCTGAACTGCAAATTGCAGAAAGATTTTAGAATAGAGGAAACCTCAACTGATTATTGGTTTCACAATCCTAGTGGTGAAGGAATTGATTGTAGGTTTAACTATTTAGGAGAATCCATATCAATAGCAGCTCACACTATATACCACCACTGAACACAAAGAAAATATTTTTCAAGACAGACAAGCTACTGACACAGTCAAAGTTAAAGCAATTTAGTTTAACCGATTACATCACAGAGCATAGTTGGACATGAGGGCTATACCCTTTACAAGATGTATAAAACAAAAAGAAAAATACCAGAAGAGCTGACATAATAAGTAAAAATGGGTCAAATAATAGTTTACTAAACAAAATTAACAACGGATATACAAATATAAAGTTTAGAGTTTAGTGTAAGATTATGAGATTGTATCTTCATGTCAAAATTTACTGCTGTATGGTCAGGCACTATTATATCAAGCAAGAAGAAAGAAAAAACTCAAATGTCAAACATGATAAAGCCAGTGAACATTCTCAATTCTGCAAGCTCCAGGAATGGTGGAAATCAAATGGCCAGTCATCCGGGGATTTAAAAGCTGAAAGTCTTGGGGTTAAAACATAGAGGAAAGCCAGTTTGATGTTTTCTTTGATAAAACAGTGCAGTAATAGTTGCTTTGAAAGTCTTACTAATGCTCTTATTTTGTTTCTAATATTTTGTTTCCTGGTCTTGATTATAAAAACAGGGGTTAGTATTAATAAAATTAGAAAGACTGGGTATTTAGCCTAGTCTACTAGGTTAAATATCTATCCAGTAATCTAAAAAAAAGGCAAAAGTTCAGAGAATGTGACCTAAACACTCTTTTACAAGAGAAGTAAACCAATGACCAGGTAGAAAAGTACTCCACGATGGATATATGGGTCAGAACCGCCAGGTTGGTACTTGTCATAAATAAATATTAAAGAAAAAGGATCACTTAAAAGATGAAGCTTAAAGACCTATTCTCCAAAGGAAAGGCAAAACAGGTTGATGCTATTCAACCCGTACATAGTTCCTCCTTCCCTTAGCGACCCAAGCAAAAATCCAGGTAAGGCCTCGACTAAAAAATTTAAGCAGTTCCAGATTCAGACATCCTGAATTTGGAGGACCCAGTCTAAAACCAGATTGCTTATGCTCTAAGTTTTATAACTTGCAATCGCGGATAACATGCGTAAGCCATGGAGGTTCTGGGAAATGAAGGCTTCCTAACATAGAAAGAGACAAAGTGATGCTTTACAAAATATTCAATTATGTAATATTCCTAACATAGAAAGAGACAAAGTGATGCTTTACAAAATATTCAATTATGTAATATCACAGCATGACCGTAAGCAAAATATACAATTTCTCTATATTGAGAAAGCACTTAATCATACTAGATCACAAATACCAATTGACATGAACAAATAAAATTATAAACTAGATGAACCAATAACCATAAACAAACACTCACTACTCACAGGGATTAAACAACAAACATTCAACGGATTTTTTCGTTTAAAGTAATAAAATATAATATAATTATAAAAAAAGGGAAAAGTGGGGGGTATTTGCAGATAGGGGGACCACTCACCAACTGACTTGGTGGGGTGCTGAGTTGGAGAGCATCTCGCCAACTGAGTTGGCGGGGCGCTCTCCTCGAGAGGCCACTCGCCAACTCAGTTGGCGGGGCATGCTGAGTTGGCTTAGGACCGTTGCAATTTGCTCGCCAACTGAGTTGGCGAGTAAGAATCCGTTTCCCGACCGTTCCACAACGGCTATTAACAACAACGGCTATTACATTCTCCCTCTATAAATTACCTATCTCAACCAAATCATCTCACACTCAATCTACTTCCTCTATTTCCTCTCTTCCCTCTAGCAAAGTCTCCAACACTCTCTCTGTCTCTCTGCCTGCAGCTAAAGTTCATTTGAGTTTTCTGTAGCAAAAGTTCTCAACCGTCATGGATCGTAGCGTAAGAATTGTATGCTCGCACGGCGGTAAAGTAAATGGGTTAAATTACGAAGGAGGAGAAAGTATAATTTTTTTAATTTATTCGAATATTAGTTTTGAAAATATACGTAATCATATTATTGAACGTTGTTCTATTCATTATAATTTTATTCTGAAGTCTATTTTTTGTTCTAATTGTTTTTTGATAAATAGTGAAGATGCATGGAATTATATTCTTGAGATTAATTCACAATCACGGTATATAAAAATATATGTTATTAAAGTAGCAGCAACCTTAGATAGTAGAAATAATGAATATTTTTCTGAATATCAGCATGTTAGTTCGGGTGCTAGTTCTTCTCAACAAATTGTTTCATTTATCCAAGAAGGTCATTCATCAGATGAATCTAACCATGATGATGATAGTGAGAACGACGATGAAAATAGTGATGATTTAGTTGAAAATATAGATTATACGGTAGATGATGATGTTGTAAAAGCTATCACTGATGAATTATTTAAGGGACAATCATTTCCTAGTCGTTCTCACTTTAGAAGCTTTATAAGTAATTTAGCAATTAAATATAATTTTAGTTGTTCAGCTAGTGTTATGAATAATGCTCGTGAAATTATATATAGTTGTGATCAACCGAATTGTAATTGGAGAGTATATGTCAAATCTATTGGAAATGGCAATATAGTTAAAGTTAGTACATTAGAAAATTGTCATTCTTGTTTAGGAAAACTTAGTACAGGACGTCATCGACTAGCTACCGCTTCATGGATTAAGACCATGATAATTGACATTATTAGAGATAACCAGTCATACAGTCCATCACAAATTGTTAAAGATATATATAGGGAGCACCGTATACAAGTTAGTTATTCCAAAGCATGGAGAGCCCGAGAGATAGCATTAGCTGAAATTAATGGTAGTTATGATGAGGCATACGCTAGTCTTGAGGAGTATTGTTATAGAATTATGGAGACAAATTCAGGTAGTACATGTTTTATTAAAACTGCCTAAAACAATAGCTTCCAACGAATTTTTATTTGTTTTAAGTCATGTATTGATGGATTTTTAAGTGGATGTTTACCAATTATTAGTACGGATGCTACATTTCTTTCGTCTAAATATCAAGATATCTTATTTATTGCTTGTGCTCACGATCCTAACTATCAATTATATCCTATAGCTTATGCTGTTGCTGAAGGTGAGAATAGTGATTCTTGGGCTTGGTTTTTAAATTCTCTTAAAATATCTTTTAAAATTTGTTTTAATGATTGGAGTACACTTTCATTTATATCTGACAAGCAAAAGGGATTAATAAATGCTGTTCGTGCTATTTTTCCTGCATCTCCTCATTTTTTTTGTATTCAATATTTTAAACAAAACATGAAAAAAGTTACAAAAGAATCAGTATTTCAACGCTTGTTAGACTCGCTTGCTAGATCATATAACAAAACGGATGCAGAGAGTGTGTTTGATATAATTAAAGCCGAGAATATAGTGTTGTACGATTGGCTTATTGGTGTAAACGATGAAAGTCGTCGATTTGAACATTGGATAACATCGTATGCTACTTGTCCTAGATTAGATATTAACACTTCTAATGTTGCTGAATGTTTCAATAGCTGGATTAAGAAATTACGAGATAAGCCAATAACAATACTTCTCGATGGTATTAGAGCCAAGTTTATTACACTTCATGACAATCGTAGAAAGTTTGCTAAAAATATAGACACAGATTATTGTCCGAAGATGTTAAAAAATATGGCTTCTATTATCAAAGAGAAGAACCACCTATAAATATTAGCTATTGATAGTTATAAGTTTGAAATAATAGACCGGGCAACAAGTAGAACCTATATTGTTCATATAACTGACAGATCTTGTACATGTTTTAGATGGTACCATACTTATATACCATGTATACATGCATGTTTTGTTTGTAGATATTGCAATATTAGTATTGATAATTTTTATCCTGCAGTATTTTTGACAAAAAACTTGAAAAGTGTATACGCGCCAAAAATGGAGCCAATTCCAGTTCCCTACGAGATCCAAGGTCCTTTGGTAAGAGGACAAATTGGGGTGCCATATGTAAGACGCAAAGCCGGAAGACCAAAGAAGAACCGCATCAAACCCCGAAATTCATCGACAAGAGATCTACGTTGCAGTAATTGTGGTGCTATGGGACACAACCGAAGAAGATGTACTAGTCAACCGAGAGATTAAAATAGAATTATTCAATACCCAAATATTGTAATAAAAAACCATTACAAATCATACAAAAATTATAATCATATAATGTTACAAATTATCTACTAATCCTCGTCCTCGTCTTGTTGAGTTTGGGTAGGCAGCGGTGTTGATGGAGTCGAAAAAAATTATGTGAATATCTGGTAGCTTTCATCTCCAGCAGTCTGGTAACTCGGACCCGCTCCTGCATACTGGTAACTAGTGCCCGCTCCAGCATACTGGTCACTCGGGCCCGCTCCTGCATACTGGTAACTCGAGCCCACTCCTGCATACTGGTAACTCGGGTCCGCTTCTGCATACTGGTAACTCGGGCTCCCTCCAGCATACTGGTCACTCGGGCCCGCTCCAGCAGTATCCCGCCGATGACGACGAGAGTGTCTCTGTCGTACTAAGCCGGTCGGATAGTCCGGTGGAAGACGGGATTATACTGGAGGCATTTTTGGTTCCCGTTCAATACCCAGATGCTCAACACGAGTCACAAGTTCCTCCATAAGACGCCGACTGTCTGGGAAAAGGTTTCTATGAGGTCGTTGTAAATATTGCCTGTATACACCACTCTGAAATTTGAAACTTGTAAATTAATATATTTATCATATCTATGTATATGTATTTTTGAAAGTATAATGAAGTCATACCAAATCATGCATTCCATCGACAAAAGCACGCATAGTAGAATCATCTAGGGATCTACTCTTGAACCTTTGCTCCTCGTAGTGGTATACTAGGTTGCTCAGAAGAGGGCATCCCCACCATTGCCTATAGTCCAGACTACCTATGTCTGCAAAATATAAACAAAATTTTAGCAAACTATTCACACTAAATCAATACGAATAATGAGTAACTTATAACTTACATTCCTCAGCAGAATTTAGTCTGGGAGACATGTCCCTCACACTATAATTCTCGAACCGATTATTCCAGTCAGCAACGAGACCAATGATTCGTTGTAATGCATTTGATGTCTCATAACCGACTGTCGGTGGATCATCGGGAATTATTGGGGCCATTCCGAATTACCGAAGAACACGGTCTGCTGGATGGTACATGGTGAACCGATCATATATAATATGACATCTGTGTAAAGTAAATGCATATGATGTCCTCTTGATTTCTGGAGCATCAGGTTCACATGAGTACGGTAACCAGGTTACCTATTTAAAGATATTGTATCAATTAGATGTGATGTTTATCTACGATCAAAACTTAAATAATTTAAAGATATTTATTGCATATTTAAAAATTACCTCATTATACTGCAGTGTATCAAATTGGCTACGATATAGTGATACAGTCCTATATTGGTAGTGTTGATAATCCACTACGTCTGTAGGTCAGCGCATAGCAATTGGAAATACTCCAACATCACTGAGAATGCTGGTAACAGGCCTACCAATATAGAAGTGCTCGTAGGACCAGAACTATAAAACAAAAATATGACATTAGTATAAACAAAATTTGCGTATAAAATTACTCTAACTTTTTAAGGTCTTTCATTCATACCTGTATTAGTGAAATACATCCACAAATACTCTTACGATTGGATCTGACAAATTCTGTCAGATTGGCGTATAAAAAGGCAAGAGTAGCAGCTCCCCACGCATGCTCAGTAGGTTTTGTCAGATCATCCAAGAATGGTAGAAGCTGCACATTTACCATATTTCCCGATGTATCGGGAAATAAAATTGTACCACATAAACAGAGCAGATACGCTCTAGTGCAACGAATGACCTGGATTTATTAAGTGTTAAGAATTGCACCACTAAATTAAGTAATAAACAAATTTACTAATAAAAATATATACCCGAATTTCATCTACATCAACCACCCCATCAATAGTTTGATGTAGGTCCATAAAGTTGCCACGGAGCCATGTAAATTTCACATAATTGCCGTCTTTTAGACCTGAAGGAGGGCTAACACCGAGATACCTCCTGATCAGATCAGATCCCTTTAAGTGCGGATCAAAATATATAGCATTACCTTTAATAGGTAACCCTAGTATATTCGCCACATCAAAAAGGGTGATCGTCATCTCACCGAATGGGAGTTGGAAAGTGTTGCGTTCGGGCCACCAACGCTCCGCAAGGCTTACAACTAAATGAAGATCGTGGATTAAATATCTAACTCGATCTATATAGTGGAATCCAAATGATTCCACTAAAGCCTTTTGGACCGAATTTAGCTCCCACGTACGATAATTTCTTTCGGCCCGCCAATGTACATGGATTCGGGTTCGTAAACCAAGATCATGGTCGTATAACTATAAAAAATATATTCATTATTTTTTGTGTGTAAATTTATATGCATTAATAAAGTAAACATATGCATTATAAAAAATATATGCATTAATAAAGTTGGCAACTTGTAATTTCAAAAATTATCTCTCCAGTAAATATCTGACTAGAAATGTGGTCTTCATGTTGCTTAATAATAAGCGCGGTAGTCGGTACGCCAGGAATACGACCATCATTGTGGGTAGCCATCGCCAGTAAATATCAGGAGGAGAAAGAGAATTACTGTGATTAAGGAGGAGAAGCTGTGAAAATAGGAGGAGGAGGAGGAGAATGTGTTGTGTAAGGAGTGTTTGGGGGGATTTTTATAAGGATGAAATGTATCCGTTGTGCAACGGCTGGAAAGCAACGGTCGTCTCTCGTAGACAGCGCTCCGCCAACTGAGTTGGCGAGCGGCCTCTCGAGGAGAGCGCCCCGCCAACTCAGTTGGCGAGATGCTCTCCAACTCAGCACCCCGCCAAGTCAGTTGGCGAGTGGTCACCCTATCTGCAAAATCCCCCAACTTTTCCCTTTTTTTATAATTATATTATATTTTATTACTTTAAACGAAAAAATCCGAACATTCAATTATAGGCTCAAAAAAGCGATCATATAATAGCATGTCATAAATGATTCATATAAAGTGAAAGAGAGGAACTTGTATATTTTTGGTTGCCATGATACGGGTTGCTCTGATATCATATAAGATTTTTGGTTGCCAGTATATCTCAATCTTACATGTTACAGTCAGATAATAAGTGCTCTACCTCAGACACAATTTTATAGGCATAATTGATCTTGCGCCTTTCTTTCATGATGCTACTGCCAATGGGAAAGGGAACAATCATTATGCTTACTTGTACGACAAAGAAAACAACCAGTTTTACTAATCATTATGCTTACTTGTACTACAAAACTCAGTTTTCAGCAGGTTTTATTTTGACAAAATAGCTAACCAGAGTATCCAACACCAAGTCTACCAAGTCTCTAATGATGATTACCTAGGGTAGGCATAATGAACAAAAATTTATTGTAAAAAGTAGAGTAAATCTCTAATACTGATTACTAAATAGGTAAAATTTCATGGTCTATGCTAGGACTAGGGAAGATTAATAACTTAAAATCAAAATAAAACTAATATCAATGAAAATCAAACTAATCCTACTCATATCTCAAATTAAAATCAAATTTCTTATGGAAAATTTGGGCAAAAGAGAAAATTATACCCATGGGAGTCGCATGGCAGCCGTCGCGTTTGTGTCGCTGGTGGAACCGTCGGTCGTGGTCCTAAAATTGGGGTAAAATTGGGGGAAGGCGGTACAGAGATCAGTCATGGCCTAAAAATCAGATCGACCCTAAAAAATGGAAGGAAACCCTAAAGGAGAAAAATTCGAGAGAGAAGCTTGAGAGAGAGAAGCGTGAAAGATTTCTAAATACTTGACCGAAAGATGAAGCACCCGTGGGAGAGAGAGAGAAGCGTGAGAGAGAGAGAGAGAAAGAAAACCTGTGCTAGATCAACCACCGCATTGAGGAAGAGAAGCGTGAGAGAGAGAGAGAGAGAGAGAGAGAGAGAGAGAGAGTAGCGAGAGAAAAAGAACCTGGATCGTGGGGAGACGACGAGAGTAGCGAGGCAGACGAAAGCAGCGGAGCAGCGAGAGAACATGTCTTCTTCTTCTTCTTTTTGAGAACAGATGAAGGCAAATATTTTTGCGGGCAAACGAAAACAAAAATTCAACGCGGCTTTTTCAGGGTCTGCGACATTTAATGTGTGCCTTCTTTTGGTACGATCAAATACGGCATTCCAATGCAAGTCATAAATAGACATAATTGTTATATTTCGGATCCTTTTATGACATTCACTCAAATGTATGGAGTAAATTAACTATTTATGGCATACTATTTATGTACGTTTTAATTTTAATGTCGTAGAAAGTCACTTTTTTTAGTGTTCCCATGGATATTGTTTAAATTCTCATTAGTGGATTATAATATTCGACTATTATATCGTACTATGTTTTCTATGCGATCTTAGCACGGTGGCGCCACGAGGACCGATGCATAATACTATGTGCTATGCGACGATTCATGGCTCGGCTATTCCTGCTAGCATATAGCTCGATCTGAGGATTCCTATTATACGCATATATCTCTGGGATAACCCAGACTCCACCTAGTATGCCGTATAAGT
Organism: Iris macrosiphon; assembly: GCA_036927795.1. Classification (NCBI taxonomy): domain Eukaryota; kingdom Viridiplantae; phylum Streptophyta; class Magnoliopsida; order Asparagales; family Iridaceae; genus Iris; species Iris macrosiphon. The sequence goes on from JAYESA010000005.1 coordinate 28,237,924, forward strand.
GATTGGCCAATTATGTAACTGAGCTTGATTGTGTATTGTATCTTCTGTTAAATAGTTTAGGGACATGGACTATCATGGTGCGATGGTCTAACCCTTGTCCTTGTTTGTTTATAGGGTTAGATTGTTATATCATGATAGGTTATGGACTGAAACTATGAGACATATATATATATATATATATATATATATATATATATATATATATATATGTGTGTGTGTGTGTGTGTGTGTGTGTGTGTGTGTGTGTGTGTGTGTTTATTTCTTACTGGTTTTGTTCCTTCAATCGTGTTTTCTTTGTGGTACTTGTTATTTAGGGTCTAACCCCACTAGTTTTGCATGGCCAGGTTTAGAGCTAGCACTCGAGAATCCAGCATACTTTTTCCAGAATAATGGCTTGGGCCAGACGGATGGCCGTTGAGGAACACGAGTGGGTTTCTTCTTCCCTGTTCGTTATTGTACATTTTGCTCTTTTGGACGTTTAGCCACCGACACTTGTTAGCCTCAAATTTAGACATTTAGTTTCATTTGCATGATTGTAAATTAATCAGACTGCAGCCGATCATGATCATGTAAAGTCACTTTTTTAGTGTCCCCATGAATATTATTTAAATTCTCATTAATGGATTATAATATTCGACTATTATATCGTACTATGTTTTTTATGCGATCTTACCATGGTGGCGCCACGAGGACCGATGCATAATACTATGTGCTATGTGACGATTCATGGCTCAGCTATTCCTGCTAGCATATAGCTCGATCTGAGGATTCCTATTATACGCATATATCTCTGGGATAACCCACACTCCACCTAGTAAGCCGTATAAGTGATTGGCCGATTATGTAACTGAGCTTGATTGTGTATTATATCTTTTGTTAAATAGTTTAGGGACATGGACTATCATGGTGCGATGGTCTAACCCTTGTCCTTGTTTGTTTATAAGGTTAGATTGTTGTATCATGATAGGCTAGGGACTGAAACTATGAGACATATATATATATATATATATATATATATATATATATATATATATATATATATATATATATATATATATATATATATGTGTGTGTGTGTGTGTGTGTGTGTGTGTGTGTGTGTGTGTGTGTGTATTTATTTCTTACTGGTTTTGTTCCTTCAATCGTGTTTCCTTTGTGGTACTTGTTATTTAGGGTCTAACCCCACTAGTTTTGCATGGCCAGGTTTAGAGCTAGCACTCGAGAATCCAGCGTACTTTTTCCAGAACAATGGCTCGGGCCAGACGGATGGCCGTTGAGGAACACGAGTGGGTTTTTTTTCCTGTTCGTTATTGTATATTTTACTCTTTTGGACGTTTAGCCACCGACACTTTTTAGTCTCAAATTTAGACATTTAGTTTCATTTACATGATTGTAATTAATCAGACTGCAGCCGATCATGATCATGTAAAGTCACTTTTTTTAGTGTCCCCATGAATATTATTTAAATTCTCATTAGTGGATTATAATATTCGACTATTATATCGTACTATGTTTTCTATGCGATCTTACCACGGTGGTACTACGAGGACCGATGCATAATACTATGTGCTATGCGACGATTCATGGCTCGGCTATTCCTGCTAGCATATAGCTCGATCTGAGGATTCCTATTATACACATATATCTCTGGGATAACCCAGACTCCACCTAGTAAGCTGTATAAGTGATTGGCCGATTATGTAACTGAGCTTGATTATGTATTGTATCTTCTGTTAAATAGTTTAGGGATATGGACTATCATGGTGCGATGGTCTAACTCTTGTCCTTGTTTGTTTATAGGATTAGTTGATGTATCATGATAGGCAATGGACCGAAACTATGAGACATAACTATATATATATATATATGTGTGTGTGTGTGTGTGTGTGTGTGTGTGTGTGTGTGTGTGTGTGTTTATTTCTTACTGGTTTTGTTCCTTCAATCGTGTTTCCTTTGTGGTACTTGTTATTTAGGGTCTAACCCCACTAGTTTTGCATGGCCAGGTTTAGAGCTAGCACTCGAGAATCCAGCGTACTTTTCCCAAAATAATGGCTCGGGCTAGACGGATGGCCGTTGAGGAACACAAATGGGTTTCTTCTTCCCTGCTCGTTATTGTACATTTTACTCTTTTGGAAGTTTAGCCACCGGCACTTGTTAGCCTCAAATTTAGACATTTAGTTTCATTTATATGATTGTAATTAATCAGACTGCAGCTGATCATGATCATGTACTTTTGCTACTCTGCCACCTTCTCATTTTGTACAGTTGGTTCTAGAATATTTTGGCAGGACGTTTGAGACGCCTTACTTCCTTGTCATATATATTCTATGTGTACTATCCTCGTTTGATTGGTTGAGATATTAGATGTTCTATGTGACCCTAAGTGACTTGCTTGTAGTATGCACCCCCTTGTCTAGTTACAGTTGTGACCACCGTACTACGTTCTATACCTTGTACGGGAAGCTGGCCATGTCCGTCTCTGTATTCTGGTACTGGAGCGTGACAAAGTTTTAGTGGTGGTTGTTTGTGGTTATTTAAACGAAAAGAATAGGAATGTATTCGATGTGGGGGTTTACACGGAACCCGCCTTCTTTTATTTACAAACAAACTTGTACAATGTAATCCTATACGAGGATGTGGGAGTACAATTTATTTAATCTGGGAAGATATTGCTATAGATGTCTGATCTGCGGTCGATCACTTTAGCCCTTGGACCACACGATGTTGAAGAAGTGCCATAGGAGACAGGAAGCAGCTTCGAAGGTTGCAGAAGAGGGTGGATGCACGATGCTGAAGTCGTCGATCCCTACTCTTTGCCTGAGCTCCGGGTGCTCTCTCTCTCTCTCTATCAATTCTCCGACCTGGTTCGATCTTCCAAATTGTCGACCTTGTTCCCCATTGATAGGGGTCTCTATTTATAGAGTTTTGGTGACAGTGACCACTCCATCGATGTAACAACCGAGGAGTGGAAAGTACAATACCCTTTTACACAATGGTTAAAGTAACCAATGCCTACGTATAGATGATCTTTTGAATGAGCGTGTGACGCGGGTCCAACTAAGGGAACACAACGCATACAATTGCTACTAAGATCACGGCGTAAAAGCCACGTAGGTAGGTATCCACTGTGTAGCAGAGGTTGGCATAGAAGCCAAATGTCTGTCACCATGGCATAGAAGCCAAGTAGGCATAGAAGCCGAACAGGCATAGAAGCCGAACAGGCATAGAAGCCGAGTAGACATAGAAGCCGAGCAGGCATAGAAGCCGAACAGGCATAGAAGTCGAGTGGTCGTAGAGACTGAATGGTCGTAGAGACTGAGTGGGCGTAGAAGCCGTATGAGCACAGATCCTGAATGGGCGTAGAAGCCGCTGCGTACTGTACTAGAATGGGCGTAGAAGCCGCTGCGTACCGTGCTGATGTGAACGTCTTAGCCGGAATTACGGCTTTTGGAGATATAATCGAATCTCTTGCAGAGATTTGCCATCATCTTATGCATTAAATGCGGAGGCGTGTTTGAAGGTCTGCAGCCCTTCTGTGCACCCGTCGTAGAGACGTGCCTTGAGAGAAGTTGTCACCGCTCTGTGTAATTAGACGTGGAGACGTGCCTCGAGTCCCGTACGAGGTACAGCTTTTGACGTGGCAGACGGTTTGCCTGCTGCGGAGCATAAAACAGCTCATGTTTGCCTGTGTAAAACAGGGCGGCGTATTCCTTTGTACGCGAAAGAGCGGTTTATGCTGAGGGTACTCCAGTAAACGACGGTTTGGTGATGCTTTAACCAAATCCTCTGCATTAAATGCAGAGATCCGCCATTATACTGTGGGGCGCGTCCCGAGGGGTCTGCCATCGTTTCCAGCCGTCGTCTGGGTAGTCGTACAGCACTTTTTGTCAGGAGTCAGAGGTCAGATTCACTGCGTGACTTGACAGGTTCATTTCGGGGAAGACGAAGCGTTCCTCGTACGCATTAACGTTGCTTTGAGAGCGGTTGAGTTTTACGCCATGGAGGCGATGAAGAACTCTGTCTTACGCTGGAGCGGCCTGGACGTACTGCACTTACGCGGATGGTCCTTTGAGCATACACTTCATGTTGTGTTTTAGCCGAAAAAGCTCTGTTGTACGCTCGATGGCTCTGAAGGCCTCTGTTTACGCTGCTCTGCATCAAGAGGCTGCGTAGCTCTTCCCAGCGTATTTTTCATGCTTCTACAAGACCCCCTTCAAAGCTTTTAAATTCCTCGAAATTTGAAATGCTTTGAATGAAGCATGAACGGCCCCTCGTAACTCGAAACATTTCTGAATGGAGCGTTAAAACGGTCGATGCGGACTTTATGGCAGATTTATTGGGGACCGCTGTGATCTCTTTTGCCTATAAAAAGGCTGGGGGTGAACCTGTTCTCACCACATTCCCATCACCATGCAGAGATGATCGCCGGAGTTCGTCGGGTCGACCTGAGGAAGAAGGAGATCATGTTCTTCCAACATGTAGGGAGCCGAAAAAGACGGCATCTTCGAGCAAATGTCCACTACAATGATGGATCATGGAAGGATATCTTAGCCTCCCTTGCTCGGGATAATCAGCAACTTTGTATGGCGTTGCCCCAGGAGAGAGGAAGGGTCGTATTTGACCACACTGCTTGCAAGCGATGTCTTCTCCTGTTGCCTCCGGTGACGAGAGTCAGACAGACTCGCTCTGTCCCGGCTTGATCGGTGCACGGAGCATGGGATCTGCATAGTCTATGCGAGCCCCAACTCTGTCGTGCCCGTCGGTGATCATTTCCTTGGAAGAAGAAGACCTCCACCCGTGCGAGAACCTGTCAGAACAGACTCCGGGTGCGATCTTCAGATGACGAGGGGGTATCTCCTTTTGTAGACGGAGTTTCCCTCAGATGTAATCATGAAAATGAAAAGAAAATCCTTGTAGATTGGATTTCCCTCATATATAATCATGATTTTGATCTTTAATAAAATCGTCTTGCTTCTTCATATGATCATCTTGCCATACGTTGCTGTGAAGTCTGAATCTTTACGCCGACTCTGTAGAAAGAGTGCTAGGTCTTGTCCTTTACGCATAGCGAATAGTCCATAGAACGCTGTAGAGCATTTTGAATATTTTAGAACCGTCATGTTGCTAGGACCGAGGAACCGCGTAGAATTTCTGAACTGTTGCTTCTCTGATGAACAAAATTTTTGTTCAGACTTCATCTTCAAGAGTGACTTCTCGAAAATCCCTTGGAACAGGGTCGAGAAATGGCTGTCTAACTGAGTTGCCATCTTTTGATAGACGAGTATTCAGACTGGAGTCTGGATGAACCTCCAATTTTGGACCCGAGAAGAGTAATTTCTCAATGTTTGAACTCTTGTATGCTTCGGGTACTTAGGATGCTTTGGGTCAAGAACGAGTATCTTCTGTGTGAACTCTTTGCAATTGACCGCTTTGGGTACTGTTTCGAATATGCGAAAAGTCGTGGAGCACGAAATCATCAGTCTGTAACCTCTGGGCGTAAAACACCATCGAGCGCGGAATCGTAGACTTGTGGTTCCTGAGCGTGAAGTCGTAGGTTTGTAGCCTCTCGAGCATAAAAGCTACCGAGCACAAAGGCATCCGGGCATAAAACCATAAACTTATAGCTGTCGAACGTAAAGTTGTAGATTCGTAGCCGTCGAGCGTAGAAAGCTCCTTTAGCGTAGAACTGTTTGATTTGTAGCTCCTGAAAAGAAAGTTTCTTCGAGCGTGAAGTTTGCGGATCTGTTGCCTCTGAGCGTAAACTGAGCTCCACCGAGCGTGAGATCGTCGATTTGGTATCTGCTGAGCGTAAAGTCATAGGTTTGTGGCCTCTCGAGCATAAAAGCTACCGAGCACAAAGGCATCCGGGCGTAAAACCATAGACTTGTAGCTTGCGAGCGTAAAATCGGAGATCCGTTGCTGTCGAGCGTAGAAAGCTCCTTTAGCGTAGAACCCGCTGAACCGTTTTGCACGAAAAATCTTTCGAATTCGCTGACTGTCCGTCTTCCAAGGGTAGTGGGCTGACGTAGCATCCAATCATAACCCATCATTTAATTTGCGAGATTTGGTTAGGGTCTCGAGGAGTTCGTCCGAGGATTCGAGGAGTCGACCCGGACTATATATACCCCAAGTTTTTTGAGAGAAAAAACTTTTTATCTGTCTTCTGCGAAAGAGAGAGCTTTCGACCGTTCCGAGTTTTTCTTCGTTCCTTCTCCGAGCACTCCGAGTCTTCAGAAATGGCGCCGAAACAAACCCCCTCCGCTAAGGGAAAGAGCGTAGGTTCTTTCTCTCATTCTTCTGCCCCAGCGAGGGAGTCTCTGGTCGGACAAGGCGAACTTCCTTCCGAGCAAAGTATCCCGCCGACGAGTAGCGCACCCGGCCTTAGAGGTAGAGCCTTTGGGGTGACAAAAACAACAAAAAAAATCCTTCGTACACGTTGAACGTGACCGCGCTAGGTCGTCTTCTGTGCTGATAGCCTCTCTGGAGGAAGTTGATGCCGGAGGCGTTTTTATCTTTTACGTCCACATTTTTAATGTGCCAGCGTAAAGACTCCACATTTTCGTAGTTTTGAGCGTCAAAGCTCTGGCTACCAAAAATTTGTGTATATCGTAAAATTTGAGTTTTACGCTTGTGGGGAGGACTGCCGGCGTAAAATAGCCAGATTTGCATAATCCCGCGTAGAGCACAGACTGTCGTTTCTTCGGTCTTAATGTTCGTACAAGACTTGTAGTGACATCTTTTCCTTGCACTTTTGTAGTTGATTTAGGTGAGTCTCCACTGGCCGAGGTGATGGGCTCCGCTGCTGGGATGCTGCACTCGAACTACCTGGAGGATCTGTCCCACGTGGCATTTTCTATCTCCGGACCCCAGTATCCTGAGGGAAGGGGGTTTCTGATATCGGTTCAGGGCGAGCGGACGCTGCTGAGCATGATTAATGGCGAGCCCCTGACCTACGTAGACGGAGAGCAGTACATAAAGCCGGCTTTCCTCTTTGGGGACATGATTGACAAACAGTCCCAGACGAGGCCCAAGAGGGAGACCTGGGTTTTCTCTGCCGGGAATTTGGTTTTGTATTTGCCAACGATGCCGAAGGATTATCCCATCTCGGCCTTCTTCCACGCGACGCATCCCAGGAAGATGTCGTGGATGCTGACCCCTGATCTTCACGGTAAGCCGGGGAAGATCTTTCATCTCAAAGGAGCTGACCGGGGGTCATTTGTCAGTCGCCCTTTCGGCTTTGTGACGTTGTTCCGGGGACTGTGCCCGGGTAGTGTCCCGAGTGAAGACAGCTCGGTGATCCAGCCGGTCCAATTGCCGACCTTCTACAACGACTTCATGGGACGAGGCGGGGTATATCCCAAGGAGAATCCCCGGTGTAATGGGTGGATTGCCCCAACAAACTCCCGATGGACATGCCTGGTTGACTGGGCCTTGAAGCAATTCTGGAGAGAGCTGGAGGTTATTGGACTATATGCCGCTGTGAGTGCGACGAGCGTCGGGTTGCCTCCGAACCCTAACTTGTTCTTGGCACTGATGGAGCGGTACATTCCGCTCACTGGGACCTTTGCCACTCCACTGGGGGAGTTGGGATTGGCGCTCCATGAGATGGCAGTTATCTCGAGACTGCCGATGGGGGATACCCCCTATGAAGAGTACGTTCCCACCAACCGGGAGTTGGGGAATTTGGACCTTCGGGTGACGGAAGTATATCAGGAGCTGATGTGTCAATACTTCGCGTGCACAGCTTTTTATAACGAGCCTTCTGATTTGGCTCATACCACCAAGTGGATGTCCTACCTCTTCTTTCACCGAGCTAGGGCTGCCAAGTCGGAGAAAGCCTCGGGGGGGGGCAAAAATGAGCCCGTGAATTATTTGGGCGTACTTAGCGCCCAGGTCGTCGAGGGTCTTATGGAGGAGGCCACAGCTCCGGATCAGATTCTCGTCTAGGGGGTAGGAAAGTACCCCGAAGGCACTAAGGCCTGTAGTTACTTGAGGCGCTGTCGCCGGCCTCTGTCTAAGGAAGCCCAGTTGGCTGGTTTCCTTTCCATATGGCTGCGTCGAGTAGTAGTGCCCGGCACAGCGTCCGCGGATTGTATTCACCGGAACATCCTATGGCCGGCAGTGCGCCTGGTGTTCGGGGCAAGACTGGGCTTGCTTCCTGTCATGGTGTGCCGTATACAGGCTGGCCTAAGAGCCATAACTGATGGGTTGCTTGCCGACGAAGCTCGGCGTGAGAGTTTTCCCAGGGTGGAATTATCATATCTATACTTGATGGGATGGTTAATCCTCCACAATCCCCGGGTGATGTCTCCTGGCTCCGGTAGCAGCTCGGGGGGTATATTCTTGCTGAATTACAAGGATTCCTTCTGGAATGTGAACACAGTCTTAGACTGTCGGTTGGTGTTGAACCTCAGCCAGGGCTGGAAGATCCTCTGTATTGACCCCTCTATACATCGCAATCAATCAGGGGTGCGGCTTGAGGATTCAGGTGGAGAGAAGATCGACCTTTCCCCGGAAGCTTTTAACTGGTTGGTCTGTATTAGGCCCTCCCATCTGCTGTACAGGAGCGAAGATCACTGCTTCTTTGAACCCTACTTGCCTAGTTGGTTCGCCAGGCAGTTTGGGTACGATCAGTTGCATGTAGGCAATGCCGTCACCAGCTTCAGGTCCAGGGGCGGACTCATTGATGGAGCTAGTGGGTGGCGATATTTCATCACGGGTTGTACGGGGGCAAGCTTTATCGTGCCGGTCGTTACAGCCTCCACGGAGCTCCGCATTCTCCATTCTTACGTCTAGTTCTACATGGCGATTAACACCTTCCATCATGATTTCGACACGCGTGGAAGCTTCAGGGTGCCTTCTCCCAAGCCTGGGGAAAGAGTTGACGTCCCCTTGATTTCTTCGGACGAGGGTGAGGAGTCTGGTACTCCGGATGAGCCTCTGGTGTCGGTGCCGAGGTGTGAAGTGCCTCCGCCTGCGGGGGCTTTGGTAGTCTCTTCTGGGAAGCGACGGGCTTCTGCTCCGAAGGAAGTTTCTCTTCGTAAGCGGAGGAAGGAGACGGTCGCTCGTCCTCTCCGCATTCTTGGTGTTGAGGCTCCCGGGAGTGAGCCTGCCTCTTCCTATATCAGGGATGATTCTTTGGCTGGAGGTTCCTCGCCTTTTAGAAAGGGACCTTCTACAGTTCCGGCCGGCGGCGCCGGAGAATCCTCGCTAGAGGTCGCTGTCGTGGCTGCTACTCCAGGTAGCGGAGCGAGTTTGCCTGTGTGGCCGAGGCAGATGGAAGAATCTTTCCCGAGGTCAGCAATGGGTAAAACTCCCGTTGTGTCAGCGAGCGTGCCTGGCGAGATTCCAGCTGATGAACCTCGACCGCGTCTTGGTGAGGGCTTGGCAGAACTCTCGGCGATGTCAGTCGGCCCACCTCCTTCTCCAGGCATGACGATTCGCATTGCGTCATTAAGGCGTGGTTTAGCTACCTCGGGTGCAGATGCGTCGTATATGCCGTTGGCCCCGGGTAAATGTCGTCTTCATGTCTCTCTTTTAGAAAGATTATCATCATACTGATATTAACTTTCTTGTCCTCTTTTCAGGGGATAGCGCCCACGGGGAGTATAGCGTTGAAGCGCATTCTGGCTCCGCTCGGGCTCCAGACGATGATACGGAGGCGTTCGACTTTGATGAGGAAGTGGCTTTGGGGGCCAGTACGCCCGGAGTAGTTTTGTCACCTCAAGCGGAGGATAAACCCATCGTCGTGACCATGCCTCTTGTGAGTGTGGCGATGACTTCGACCGCCGTTGCCGCACCTTCTTTGGTCGTGCCATGCGCCGATGCGACGGCTGTGGCCACCTCGTCTGCGATTGTCCCGAGAGAGGGACTTGCTGATATTGCGGCCAATCCTGGCGTCCAGTCGGATCTAGTTGCATTGACCGAGCAACATACCAGCCTTTTCTACACCGGTTTGAAAACGATGATATCAATGGTGTTAGCGAAGAGTCTAGATTTTGAGCGCCTGAAGAAGACTTCTCTTGCTTCGATCGTGGTCATCAGGGAACTCGGCGATCCTGGGGCAGCTGACGCTCTGGAGGCGGTGGTTAATGGGTTAGAGCAACCCATTACCGAATACTTGCAGCTGACTCGGGGCAGCCTCGATGCTGACGTCCAGGCTCGGTTCGACCTCATGACTGCGCGGCTTGCTACAAAGCTGGAAAGCCTAGACAACTCCATCCAGAAGCATAAGCTGGAGATGGATAGGAGAAAAGCTGTCGTGGAAGAGGCTCTTGCCGTTGAGACGCAGTGTCGCACCGAGCATGAAGGGAATGCGGCGAGGGCCTCCAAGCTGAAGGAAAAACTCGCTCAGGCTGAGGTATGGGCTTCTCAATCGTTGGCGGGTCTAGAGGTAGCAGCTGGTCGTCTGAACGCAGCACGACAGGATTTGGACCGTGCAGAAGCTGCTCGAGCGGGCTGTCTTCGGGCAAAGGCTGATCTGACCCTTACGAACACCCCCGAGGCACGGCTGGAGCAGGCTCGCGCCGACGCCTTGGTTCTTAGGAATAAGAGGATAGCTGCACTGGAGTGGCTGATTCGCAATCTGACTACTCCGCCATTATGATGTATCCTTTCCCTTTTTGCTTGCCCAGATGTAATTCTGCCTCCCTTTTGGGAATAAATAAAGGCGACTCTTTTCTGACTTTTGTGGACCCGTCATTTCGGAATATAAATGACAGTTTTTTAGGCGAGAGTAATATCAGAGGTAGTATGGATATGATAGACTCTCGATAAACTTCTTAGCAGGACATATCTTATTCAGAGGTCGTACAGACATGATAGGATATGACCCAAGTAGTTTTGTTTTGGGAGTACTTTTGTCAGAATATGAGATCCTTGCTATATTCCACCTGAGCAGGGGAGTTTAAGCATAGTACCTTTTCAGGAATTTGCCGTTGATAGGAGCCATTAACAGGTCTCCATTAGGCTGGGCTAACCTGTAAGCGCCATTCGAGAATGTTGTCTCGATCACATAAGGGCCTTCCCACTTGGGCTGGAATTTGCCTTTGCTTCTGTGAGTAAGAATCATCGGCCTTCTTACGGCTAGGACTAGCTCGCCGACTTTGAACACTCTTTCCTTTACCTTACGATTGAAGGCTTTGGAAATGCGCGCTTGGTAGAGCGCAATGCGTTGTTGAGCTTGGAGGCGTTTCTCGTCTAATCCTTCCAGCTCTTGGAGCCTTAACAGGTCATTCTTTTCTCGAGTCAGCTCACTAGTCACGGCTATCCTGAGCGACGGGATCTGGATTTCGATAGGAAGAACTGCTTCGCTCCCGTAGACTAGTGAAAAGGGGGTACAACCTGTCGGTGTCCGTACCGTTGTACGGTATGCCCAGAGACATTCGCCTAACTTCTCGTTCCAGTCTCTTTTGTTTGAAGAGACAAATTTCTTCAAGAGTTTGATAATGGTTTTGTTGAAAGCTTCCGCCAAACCATTAGCAGCTGGATAATATGCCGTAGAGGCAATATTGTGTATCCGATTTTTATCGCAAAACCGATGAAATGCTTGGCTGATGAACTGAGGCCCATTGTCGTGAATTATCCTCCGGGGTACCCCGAAACGATAAATGACATGGTGCTTGATGAAGCTGATTACGTCAGACGCCTTTACCTCAGCCAGAGGGATCACCTCTGCCCATTTGGAGAAGTAATCCGTGATGGCCAGTATGAACCGGTGGCCTCTGGAGGAAGACGGGTGAATGGGACCAACGATATCCATACCCCATGCTTCGAAGGGCCAGGATACAACCGTAGGATGTAGATATTCAGACGGTTGGTGTATGAAGTCTGCATGAACCTGACAGGCTCTGCATTGTCTTGCATAGCTGATCGCGTCTGTGATCATAGTGGGCCAGTAATAACCCATTCTCCTGATACGATCCTGTAGCTTAGGACCGGGCTGATGTGCTCCGCATACGCCGTCGTGAGCTTCCCGGATAACCTGCTGTGCTTCATCGTCCGAGAGGCATCTTAATAGCAGTCCATCGTAAGTCCGACGATATAGGCATTGTGAAGATGCATCGAAGTAGAAGCGTAATGATCGTCTCTTGACGGATGCTGCTTCTCTGGGGTCTTCTGGCAAGATTCCGTATGCGGCAAAATCTATAAAGGGACTCCTCCAGTCTCCTCCACGGGGATCTGTGTTTACAGCGTAGCTGCGTTCTATGTGGAGGTTATTCTTCACGCAGAATAAATCTCTGTTAAGAAGGATCACCGAATTCTGCCTTCTTATAGGAGTAGCTAAATCCGCCGCTAGACTGGCTAGGGCATCAGCTTCCAGATTCTGGGATCGAGGGACATGCTCTAGGAAGAATCCTTTGAATGTCATGGCTATCTTGACCGTCGCTTGGTGATAGAGGATGAGGTCTGGATTCCGGACTTCATATATTCCTCTGACTTGATTGACGATAAGCAGAGAATCACCAAAAGCTTCCAGGGACTCTACCTCCAGCTCTTTAGCAACTTAGAGCCCTATTAGTAGAGCGTTGTACTCCGCCACATTGTTGGAGCAGGGCTCGCTAAGAGAATATGCTCGGTAGATGACGAGCTGATCAGGGGCGACCAGGACGACTCCTACTCCTGAAACGATGTTTCCCTTAGGACAGGTTCTGGAGGCGCCGTCGAAGAACAGTTGTCATGCGTCTCCTTCCATTGCGGAATTACATTCTGCAACTTCGTCGGGAATGTCTTCGTATAATTTGGAGGTCTCCGGGATCGGATGAGCGGCTAGGAAGTCGGCCAGCGCTTGGCCTTTGATAGACTTCTGCGGTACGTATACCATGTCATATGGTGTTAACAGCATCGCCCAAGTTGTAAGTCGGGAATTAAGAACGCTCGGCTTGCTCATCAGTACTCGAAGAGGGTTAATCCTGGAGATGATGTGGATAGTCTGGCCGGTGACGTAGTGCCGCATCTTTTGGATAGCGAACATCAGAGCCAAACATTCTTTCTCCACTGGGTTGTACCAGTGTTCGGCTCCGACCATCATCCTGCTGAGGTAGTAGATAGCCTGTTCATGCCCTACATCATTCTTCTGTGCGAGAAGAGCTCCTAGCGAATGATCTATTGCTCGGACGTACAACAAGAACGGTTTTCCCATAATGGGAGGCACCAGAACTGGCGGACTGGTGAGGTAGCGTTTGATATCCCCGAATGCTTACTGACAGGTTTCGTCCCACACGAAGGATACACCTTTCTTCATGAGATGCGAAAAGGGCTGACATCTTCCCGAGAGGTTGGATATGAACCTCCGGATATAAGCCAGACGGCCTTGAAATCCCCGGAGTTCTCTCAGATTGTGGGGCAGTCGCATTTCTACGATGGCCTGGACTTTGTCAGGGTCCACCTGGATGCCTTTGGCGGTGATGACAAATCCCAATAATTTGCCACTAGATACACCCAGGAAGGACTTCGTAGGGTTCATCTTGAGTTGATGTTGGCGCATTAACTCGAATACCGTCCTCAAGTCTTGAATGTGATCATCCTTGAGGCGGCTCTTGACGGCTATGTCGTCCACGTAACATTCTACTATTTTGCGTAAATGTTTATGGAATATGCTGCTCATAGCCCGTTGGTATGTAGCCCCGGCGTTCTTCAATCCGAAGGGCATGACTATGTAGCAATATACTCCCAATGGGGTACGGAAGGCAGTGTGCTTCTCGTCTTCAGGATGCATCTTGATCTGATTGTACCCTGAGAACCCGTCCATGAAGGACATGCGTTCAAAGCCGCAGGTGTTGTCGATCATGATGTCCGTGATGGGAAGAGGGAATTCATCCTTGGGGCAGGCTGCGTTCAGATCTCGGTAATCGATGCAGATACGTACCATTCCATTTTTCTTCATGACTGGGACAACATTGGCGACCCAGTCGGGATATTGTTCTTCCCGAATAAATCTACAGGCTATCAGTGTCACGACCCGCACCCGGAAATTCGGGCACGAGTGCGTGGGTACGTCCAGCCTACGCCGCAGAATCGGCGGTAGTACGCTGTCTAGGTCAATCCATTATTTGCTAACTAGCTCATTCATAAATAACATAGGCAAGATAAAATGAGAATGAAACTTAAGATTTCAACTGAACATAAATGTGACAACAGATTCAAATATTTTAGTACAGGAATTCAATATTGAAATCGGGGACAAACCCGATAAATAAGATGAGAATATAAATGAAAGATAGCTACTACTAGTTACTCAGCAGCAGGGGTCTCCTGGGTGGGTTCTGGCTCCTCATAGGTATCATCAGTCCCCTCATAGGGACCATAATAAGTAGGGGCAAGATCCTCATCATCGCCTAAATCAACAGATCCAGTCAGGAAAGGAGCAAAGTACACAGTGCACAACAAGGTTAAACTAAATATTTTTATGACAATTAAATATTGGATATCATGTTGAGAAACAGCATAACAGAACATTATTATCTCAGAGTTAAACTGTAAATAGGAATATGAGGAACATAAATAAATAAAATAGGAAATGGAACTACAATAGCCAGCAAGAAATATAATATGACCAGAAACTATCTGTGTGAACTCGTGTTTGTTTTTAGAATACATAGTTGGCATGTAGGGGTTTATAAGGCTAATCCGGCCGTCATGAACGGCTATTAAACAGGGGAAATCAAGATCCGGCTGAGGTACAGTCGTGTACCAACAGCTATTAAACATGACAAGGGGAAGGGTAAACTACATGCCTTCTAGGTATTCTCCCACCCGACATGAAAAACAAGACAGGAACTTCCAATATTCAAGACATGAAATTCAGCATTTCTAACACTAGGTGTAATCATCAAGGGTACATGTAAGGCAGGAAAATTAATTATCACAATATATAAAGATTAACTTGAAGTGCAGGTACTTGCCTGTTGTTTGGATCTGATTAATTTAGTTCTTGGGAAAAAAGTCCAGAGATGAGTCCAAAAGCTGAAATAGACATTACCAACACACTCAGAAAATGTCAAATAGCTAAAAACGCCTGTCCTTGGGTCCAATTTGGAGACAAGGGCAAAAACGACAGTTTCGGGTCAAAACGGGGTCCGCCGGTGGGCCCGCTTTGCACCAAAAAACGTGTCCGGGTCAAAGGTCTCCAAATTCACCAAACTTAGTGTCAACAGGTCAGGAACGCTGATACGAACCCAACGAAACTTCCAGATTTGGATTCCGATGAGCCGAACACAAAATCGCCCGTCGAGCGAGGCCTGTGGGGCCCACGACACGCGATTTCGTCAACGTTCTCAGAATCGAACCAAACTTGACCCACAGGACCAGCGTATCGCTACGAGTCCGATGGCGTAAGTTTTGTCTCGATCCGACGTGTGTGCACGAAGTTAGGATAAATAACCGAAAAGGCGGATACGGGACGATGTCCTCGGATACGCGTTGATTCCGGTGTGCACGCACACCCGAATCAGCTTCCACGAAAACTCACACATCCGTATCGACGATGCGTACGTATCTGTGAAGACCGCACGCGACCAAGTCGTCCCGTTTGGCGGGGCGCACTCAGTTCCGGGATAAAACATGGTCTGGTTTTTCCTGTTTTTGGATCGCGGTGTGCGATCACCACAGGACGCGATGTCCCGAACAGTTTATTCGGACACCGAGAGGGTCAAACAGGCTTCACAACGCAATTTACGAAATCGAAATCGGAGATACAGGGTGCAAGATACGAGTACCTGAACGAGGCCTAAAAATTGGGGTTTTCGTGTCCGTCTCGTATCCTGTGTCGACGAGTCCGTGCCCGCTGTGTCCGTGTCCGGCAGCGAGTTCTGTGTCCGCGGCACGTCCAGCTAGGTCAGGGTTCAGCTCGCCGGAGGAGGGCGGTGCTGCGGCTAGGGCGGGGTCGTCGGATCGGGGCCGAGTGGGCTGTACGGCGGGGATTAGCGGCGGCGGAGGAGCTTGGGGAGTCCGGCGTCGGGTTCTGGAAGCGGTGGGAAAGGAGGAGGCGGAGGAGAACGGCGGCTAGGACGGAAGGGTCTGATCGGAGAAGGAGGAGGAGAGTATGCGGAGGTCGGCGCCGGGGAAGGGGATGGCCGGAGTAGGGTTTTTGGGTTTGGGGGAGAAAGAGGGAGGAGGAGGAGGGTTTTATAGGGAGTCGGCTGCGGAGGTGGCGTCGAGACGTGGCGGATAAGGCGGAGCTGCGGGAGGTCGTGGGGTGAGCGGGTCGCGGGCGGGCGGCGTGGCCGGAAAAAGCGGCCGAAAATCGCGTTCTGAGGCGTGGGGGAGGAGAAGTCCTCCGGGTCGGGTCTCGCGCGGTCCGGGTCTAGCCGACCCGACCCGACCCGCGAGCGGATGCGGGCTGGGCTAGGCCCAACGGGCTGAGGAATTGGGTTTGGGCTGGGGGAAAAATGGGCTGAACAAATAATAACAATAATAATAATAATAATAATAATAATAATAATTAGTTAATTAATTTAATTAGTATAAAAATAGTTTTTAGGCTTTCAAAAATAGGTCTGAGGCCCAATAAAATCCAGAAAAATTATCCCAAGTCCAGTTTTTCATTTTACACCTAAAAATATTATTTTCATAATATTTTAATATTATTTATTATCAATTAAAAATCATGTAATAATTTAAAACCTTGATTTTAATTACAGAAAATTTCCAGAAATTTCCAGAAAATTGGGAAAAATCCAAGTTTAATAATTTTTGAAAATTCAGGGGGTTTACAATCTACCCAACTTATAAAAATTTCGTCCTCGAAATTTAAGAATAGCAATGGCACGAAAGGAAAGGGCCGAGAATTAAAATATACCTCAGGGTTCAAAAAGATAAGGGTAGCGCTCTCTAATCTCGTCTTCTCGCTCCCAGGTGGATTCGCCGGAGGAATGGTGCTTCCAAGCTACGCGAACCAGGGAGATAACCTGGTTCCGTAGGACTTTCTCCGAGCGATCCAGTATCTCCACGGGTTGCTCTTGGTAAGTCAGACTTGGGCCTACTTCGAGCTCTGAGTGATCCAAAATGTGGCTGGGGTCCGACACGTACTTCCTCAGCTGCGACACGTGAAAGACGTTATGTACTCCATCCAGAGAGGGTGGCAATGCCAATCGGTATGCCACTTCTCCGATTTTCTCCTGAATGCCAAAAGGTCCAATAAATCTTGGGCTGAGTTTTCCACTCCTTCCGAACCTAATGGTGCCACGTGTCGGGGAAATCTTTAAGAATACCAGCTCTCCAACCTTTAATAAAGTCATAATCAAGCCTTAGTTCCATAATCAAAATGTTTAAATTGACTTGAATTTCATAAATTTAATTACCTCAAATTCCAAGGGCCTTCGGTGGCTATTTGCCCAATGTCGTTGCCTGTCTTGAGCCACTCGAAGTCTGTCCCTTATTTGCTTTACCTTCTCAGCTGAATCGATCACCATCTCTGGTCCCAGCAGGGCTCTTTCTCCAACATCGTCCCATGACAGCGGGGTACGACATCTTCGACCATACAGAGCTTCAAATGGAGTCATCTCAATACTTGCTTGGTAACTGTTATTATAAGAGAACTCCACAAGATGTAGATAGTCTTCCCAGGATCCTCCAAAATCCAGAACACATGTACGGAGCATATCTTCAAGTGTCTGGATTGTACGTTCCGATTGTCCGTCGGTTTGGGGATGATAAGCTGTGCTGAATTTGAGTTGCGTCCCCAAGCTGGCTTGTAAGCTCTTCCAGAAGTGAGAGGTGAACCTTGAATCTCGGTCGGAGACAATACTTACTGGAACTCCATGTAGCCTGACAATGTGTCTGATATATAAATCTACCAGCTTTTCTGTAGATAGCCCCACCTTGAAAGGTAGAAAATGTACAGACTTGGTCAGTCTATCTACTATCACCCAGATTGCATCCTTTCCACTAGGTGTCCTTGGAAGTCCAGAAACAAAATCCATTGTGATATGTTCCCACTTCCACTCCGGAATGGGTAGGGGTTGAAGCAATCCTCCAGGTCTTTATCTTTCTGCCTTGACTTGCTGGCACACTAAACAACGAGATACGAACCTGGCTACTTCTTTTTTCATGCCATGCCACCAAACATGCGTTCTCAGGTCCTTGTACATTTTGTTGGCTCCTGGATGTATAGAGTATTGCGATCTGTGCGCCTCTTGCATGATTTCTTCTCTTATGTCTCCTTGAGGTACACATAATCTATCGCCATGCCTCAGTGATCCATCTTCATGAATTCTGAATTCTTCTACTAGTCCAGCTTGCACTTGACCTCGAAGGCTTCGCAGGCCTTCGTCCTGAAACTGAGTCTCCTTGATCTTGTCCATTAAAGTAGACTGAATCTGCAAGTTCATCATTTGGCCTTCTTTTCCTGGGATAATTACTTCAATACCTAAACTTTCCAAGTCCTCCAGCAGGTGTCTGTCCATAGTCAAGTACATCGCCATAGGATACCTGCTTAGAGCATCAGCAACTACATTTGCCTTCCCAGGGTGATATTGAAGAGTGATATCAAAGTCTTTCATTAGTTCCAGCCACCTTCTTTGCCTCATGTTTAGCTCTTTCTGAGTGAAGATATATTTTAGACTTTTATGGTCCGTAAATATTTCCACCCTTTCTCCATAAAGATAATGCTTCCATAGTTTAAGAGCAAAAATGACAGCTGCCAATTCTAAATCATGAGTTGGATAATTCTTTTCATGTGGTCGAAGCTGTCTAGAGGCATATGCTATTACCTTCTTGTTCTGCTCCAGTACACAACCTAGACCTTTTCCAGAAGCATCACTATAAATAGCGAAACCTCCGGTTCCGGAAGGTAAGGTCAGAATAGGGGCAGAAGTCAGTCTTTTCTTCAATTCCTCAAAAGCACGCTGACATTCATCAGTCCAGGTGAACTCTTCATCCTTTCTTGTTAATTTTGTCATGGGCTCCGCAATTCTAGCAAAGTCCTTCACAAACTTTCGATAGTAGCCAGCTAGTCCCAGGAAACTTCTAATCTCAGCTACAGAGTCTGGAGTGGGCCAGGATTCTACTGCAGCTATCTTCTTAGGATCTACTGCTATTCCATCTCCAGTCACAACATATCCCAAGAATTCTACTTTGTCTAGGAAGAAAGCACATTTAGATAATTTTCCATAAAGTTTTTCCTTCCTCAAAGTCTCCAATGCTAACCTCAAATGTTCTTCATGTTCTTCGGGGGTCTTGGAGTAGATCAAAATTTCATCAATGAAGACCACTACAAATTTGTCTAGATATGGCTGGAAAATTCTGTTCATTAGGTTCATGAAAACTGCTGGAGCATTCGTCAACCCGAACGGCATTACTAAGAATTCGTAGTGTCCGTTCCGGGTATTAAAAGCAGTTTTAGGGATGTCTTCCTTTCTCACCCTTACTTGGTGGTAACCAGACCTTAAATCAATCTTGGAAAAGACCCGAGCTCCACTCAACTGATCAAATAAGTCATTTATCCTGGGCAGGGGATACTTATTCTTAATTGTCAAGGCATTCAAGGCCCTATAGTCAATACACATTCGGGATGTCCCGTCCTTCTTGGGCACAAATAATACTGGAGCTCCCCAGGGTGAGACACTAGACCTAATGAAGCATTTGTCTTCTAAATCTTTTATTTGCTCATTTAGTTCTACTATCTCTTTCTTGTTAATTCTGTAGGGATTTTGAGATACTGGTGCTGCTCCTGGCACTAGGTCAATAGAGAATTCAACTTCTCGGTCTGGGGGTAAGCCTGGGAGATCCTCAGGGAAGACATCAAGGTATTCAGAGATGATAGGTAGTGGCACTTCTTCTGTTATTAGGGCTCCACAAATTTTGTTACTACCCATTTCTCTAGAACCTCTAGCAAATTCAAATTCTGGCTTGTCAGGGGGCCTGAAGATTACACTACCTCTGTGACAATCTATAGTGGCATGATGTTGACTCAACCAATCCATACCCAGTATAATGTTAAAACTGGGAACTGGCATTACGAGTAGCCTAGCATATAGTTCTCTTCCACATAGTGTAATAGGACAATTGTTACATGCATCACTAACCGGGATAATTCCTCCACCGGTAATGATCTTATAACAATTCCTAAGGGGTTTAGTGATTAAGCTATGCTTCATAAGGAAATCTACTAACATGAATGAATGTGAAGCTCCAGAGTCAAATAAAGTAACAGCTGGTATTGAATTTATAAGCACAGAACCTGTAATCACGTCTGCTGTGGCCTCAGCTTCTTCCAGAGTCATTGCATAAGCACGACCTTGCTGCGGTGCACCCCTCTGTTGCTGTTGTTGGTGCTGAGCAAAGCGTTGTTGTTGTATTGGAAGTGGGGGTCCCCTCTGTTGTACTGCTGGGGCCCTAGCCTGGGCTGGAGCCTTTGGTGCAGCGGTGCATCCTTGAGCAGCTGGACAGTCCCTCATTTGATGCGCTGCTGAGCCGCAGTAGAGGCAGGCACCTAGCCTCTTCCTGCAGACTTGCCAAGTATGACCTGGTTTTTGGCAAAAGTTACAAGCAGCAGTTTGCTGGTTCTGTCCCTGAGCCTGGTGTTGGGGTGCTGGAGCTCGAGGGAGAGGACGCTGAGTTTGCTGCGGGGCCCTCTGCTGTTGTTGTTGTTGTTGAAAAGGGCGTTTGTTGGGTCCCGCATTTCCGGTATCTCTCCCCCGTTTCAGTTTATGCCCCATATCTCTTTCAACGCCTTGTGCCACGCTCAGGATTTTTTTATAGGTGCGAGCTCGGCTGGTGGTGACAGCAAGGCGGATATCCGGAGACAGCCCCTTCTTGAATCTACGGGCTCTGTCCTCCGGGGTACGAACCATGTACTCCGCAAAGTGCCTTAACCTGCTAAATTCAGCAGTATATTCATCAACAGACATATTACCTTGTTCCAGTCTCTCGAATTGGCTTTCGAGAGCTTCCTGAGCCACTTTGGGGTAGAATTTCTCCTTGAATAGCCTCTTGAAGTCTTCCCAGGTGATGTCGTGAGCAGATAGTTGGGGTTCATCTCTGAACCAGGTTCGAGCAATGTCGAACAGTTGCAGGCTTGCGGACTCTACTTTGAGGTCATCAGGGACCCGGGCAGTCTTCAGGAGTCTCTCGACATTCTCTATCCACTCATCGGCATAGAGAATGCCCTCAGTTCCGTAAAATTCCAGGGGTCTTAGATTCTTGAAATCTTTGGCACTCCCTGGCCTCTTGAGTGGCGTCTCCTGGGACTTAAGAGCTTCTGAGAGGCTGGTCCGCAGAAGGGCCGTCTGTTCTTTCTGGGATTCCACCAATCCCTGGAACACTCCTAGTAGCTGTGCCCCATCTAAGGTAACTGCCGGAACAGATGGAGGCGACTGGAGTACAAGAGTCTCGGGCACATTCTGCTCAGCTGGTTCTGATGTGCAACCTACTGTATTCCTGGTCTGGACCATTCTGAAAGATTAAGGAATAGGAAGATCAGAATAGAATACTTGGAAATCAAAGGCGATAGGAAAAATTGAGTAGCAATGATATCAAGAATTGAAATAAGGACGCTATACTGTGAATGAGCTTTTCCTAGAATCCTCAATCTTATTCCATACCCTGTCCTAGGGTATTACCCTATTTTAGGATAGACCTGCATGGGCCACCATAAAAATGTGTCACGATCCGCACCCGGAAATTCGGGCACGAGTGCGTGGGTACGTCCAGCCTACGCCGCAGAATCGGCGGTAGTACGCTGTCTAGGTCAATCCATTATTTGCTAACTAGCTCATTCATAAATAACATAGGCAAGATAAAATGAGAATGAAACTTAAGATTTCAAATGAACATAAATGTGACAACAGATTCAAATATTTTAGTACAGGAATTCAATATTGAAATTGGGGACAAACCCGATAAATAAGATGAGAATATAAATGAAAGATAGCTACTACTAGTTACTCAGCAGCAGGGGTCTCCTGGGTGGGTTCTGGCTCCTCATAGGTATCATCAGTCCCCTCATAGGGACCATAATAAGTAGGGGCAAGATCCTCATCATCGCCTAAATCAACAGATCCAGTCAGGAAAGGAGCAAAGTACACAGTGCACAACAAGGTTAAACTAAATATTTTTATGACAATTAAATATTGGATATCATGTTGAGAAACAGCATAACAGAACATTATTATCTCAGAGTTAAACTGTAAACAGGAATATGAGGAACATAAATAAATGAAACAGGAAATGGAACTACAATAGCCAGCAAGAAATATAACATGACCAGAAACTATCTGTGTGAACTTGTGTTTGTTTTTAGAATACATAGTTGGCATGTAGGGGTTTATAAGGCTAATCCGGCCGTCATGAACGGCTATTAAACAGGGGAAATCGAGATCCGACTGAGGTACAGTCGTGTACCAACAGCTATTAAACATGACAAGGGAAAGGGTAAACTACATGCCTTCTAGGTATTCTCCCACCCGACATGAAAAACAAGACAGGAACTTCCAATATTCAAGACATAAAATTCAGCATTTCTAACACTAGGTGTAATCATCAAGGGTACATGTAAGGCAGGAAAATTAATTATCACAATATATAAAGATTAACTTGAAGTGCAGGTACTTGCCTGTTGTTTGGATCTGATTAATTTAGTTCTTGGGGAAAAAGTCCAGAGATGAGTCCAAAAGCTGAAATAGACATTACCAACACGCTCAAAAAATGTCAAATAGCTAGAAATGCCTGTCCTTGGGTCCAATTTGGAGACAAGGGCAAAAACGGCAGTTTCGGGTCAAAACGGGGTCCGCCGGTGGGCCCGCTTTGCACCGAAAAACGTGTCCAGGTCAAAGGTCTCCAAATTCACCAAACTTAGTGTCAACAGGTCAGGAACGCTGATACGAACCCAACGGAACTTGCAGATTTGGATTCCGATGAGCCGAACACAAAATCGCCCGTCGAGCGGGGCCTGTGGGGCCCACAACACACGATTTTGTCAACGTTCTCAGAATCGAACCAAACTTGACCCACAGGACCAGCGTATCGCTACGAGTCCGATGGCGTAAGTTTTGTCTCGATCCGACATGTATGCACGAAGTTAGGGTGAATTGTCCAAAAGGCGGATACGGGGCGATGTCCGCGGATACACGTTGATTCCGGTGTGCACGCACACCCGAATCAGCTTCCATGAAAACTCACACGTCCGTATCGACGATGCGTACGTATCTGTGAAGACCGCACGCGACCAAGTCGTCCCGTTTGGCTGGGCGCACTCAGTTCCGGGGTGAAACAGGGTCTAGTTTTTCCTTTTTTTGGATCGCGGTGTGCGATCACCACAGGACGCGATGTCCCGAACAGTTTGTCCGGACACCGAGAGGGTCAAACAGGCTTCACAACACAATTTACGAAATCAAAATCGGAGATACAGGGTGCAAGATACGAGTACCTGAACGAGGCCTAAAAACTGGCGTTTTCGTGCCCGTCTCGTATCCTGTGTCGACGACTCCGTGCCCGCTGTGTCCGTATCCGGCAGCGAGTTCTGTGTCCGCGGTGCATCCAGTTAGGTCAGGGTTCAGCTCGCCGGAGGAGGGTGGTGCTGCGGCTAGGGCGGGGTCGTCGGATCGGGGCTGAGTGGGCTGCACGGCGGGGATTAGCGGCGGCGGAGGAGCTTGGGGAGTCCGGCGTCGGGTTCTGGAAGCGGTGGAAAAGGAGGAGGCGGAGGAGAACGGCGGCTAGGGCGGAGGGGTCTGATCGGAGAAGGAGGAGGAGAGTATGCGGAGGTCGGCGCCGGGGAAGGGGATGGCCGGAGTAGGGTTTTTGGGTTTGGGGGAGAAAGAGGGAGGAGGAGGAGGGTTTTATAGGGAGTCGGCTGCGGAGGTGGCGCCGAGACGTGGCGGATAAGGCGGAGCTGCGGGAGGTAGTGGGGTGAGCGGGTCGCGGGCGGGCGGCGTGGCCGGAAAACGCGGCCGGAAATCGCGTTCTGAGGCGTGGGGGAGGAGAAGTCCTCCGGGTCGGGTCTCGCGCTGTCCGGGTCTGGCCGACCCGACCCGACCCGCGAGCGGATGCGGGCTGGGCTAGGCCCAACGGGCTGAGGAATTGGGTTTGGGCTGGGGGAAAAATGGGCTGAACAAATAATAACAACAATAATAATAATAATAATAATAATTAGTTAATTAATTTAATTAGTATAAAAATAGTTTTTAGGCTTTCAAAAATAGGTCTGAGGCCCAATAAAATCCAGAAAAATTACCCTAAGTCCAGTTTTTCATTTTACACCTAAAAATATTATTTTCATAATATTTTAATATTATTTATTATTAATTAAAAATTATGTAATAATTCAAAACCTTGATTTTAATTACAGAAAATTTCCAGAAAATTCCAGAAAATTGGGAAAAATCCAAGTTTAATAATTTTTGAAAATTTACGGGGTTTACAATCAGCTTCTTGACTTCAGCTTCAATGGCGTCCATCATATCCGGGCGGAACCGGCGTTGGTGCTGCTTCATAGGCTTTGAATTGGTCAATATGTTGAGCTTATGAGTAGCCACCTTTGGGTCAAGGCCCGGCATGTCCCCATAATCCCATGCAAAGACTTCGACGTATTCCTTTATCAGCTGTATGATTTCTCCCCTTTCAGCTAGGGGAAGATCGTCACTGATAAATATCGGTTTTGACGAAAGTTCACCCCCAACATCGATTTGGATAACTTCGTCTTTGGTGGGAGGTTCTCTTTGCTCAAAGCAGAATTCCCACTGCGTATCCATTTGTTGAGTCCAGGAGTCATTCTCAAATGGCTCAGAATTCTGTTCATCTGCTTCTGGGGAATCTGTCACCACCATATTTACTGATAGCGTTTGTCCGAGAGCATCAGGTGAGTCGGGGGGTGATGGGCCGTCCTGGGAGGAGAAAAAGATGTCCTCATCCGACTTGAAAGTCGTAAGGGAGGTGGCATACCCTAACCCAAAACGAGTTTGACGATAGCGGGGGTTGTCGCACGGCGGCGTTCGTCTGCCTCTTCCGTAGTTGAGGTCTGGCTTCTGCTTCAAGTCATAGCCCATGTTTTGCATGATCCTTAATGCCTGCGGGCTGTATCGGTGAATCTGCATTTTCCTAGTATCGTCATCGAAAGGGTCTTCCAGGTTGGCCGGTTGATTGTGCATGCGACCAAAGAATATGGGGCGCTGACTGCTGCAGCTAGGCGGGACAACGAAGATAGAATCCTCATGGGGTCCATACGTCGTGATGATGTTGGACGATGACGCTGCTTCCCAGACATATGGATGGTAGGAGTTTATAGCTGCCAATAATTTTTGTGCTATGGGTCCTACCTCATCACGGGGCGTGGATTCCTAATTTGGAATCTGAGCATCAATGTACCGGAAAAGAGAAATTTTATTATCATCTGGAACTCAGTTCCTGGTCGTGTTTACATCGGTCGGCTGCCCGTTGCGCCGAAGGTTGATGACCAAAGGTGGAGGCTTTTGGTTCAGAGTGACCGTTGGAGAGTCGCTTCCTTTTCCTGAGTTGGATCTGTTCAGGTGAATAGCCATAGGCTCTATAGCTTTTGGACGAGTGGTTCGTCCTTTCATTCTGATTGACAGCGGTAGTACGGCGGAGGGTTTTCCTGGCTCCCGGACGAGTGCTTCGTCCTTCGCCTCGCCTGGCGCTTCTTCCGTGTGGTCTTGGGAGTACAACATGGCGTCAGAATAGTAGGATTCTATTCCTTTAAACGGGTTTTGGTCAGCCACCTCCGTTTGTACGGTTCCTTATGCGTCTACATATTTAAGGCATTGATGTAGAGTTGAAGGAACGATGTTGTGGTCGTGGATCCACGGTCTTCCCAGCAAAATATTGTAGGACACCTCTGAATCGATGACGTAACATGTGGCCACCGATCTGAGGTTGCCGATCTGGATTCTCAAGCGGATCTTCCCCAATGGCTTACTTCTTTCAGTGTTGAAATCCACGATTGTAGTGGTAGTGTAAGCCAGTTCGCTGGTAGGAATTCTTAGCGGCCTGAGCAGACTGTGAGGGATGATGCTGATCGACGACCCCGGATCTATGTGAATCCGGTCGACCTCCATGGAACCGACATACCCGGTGTAATAGAGGGGCCTGTCATATCTATTATGTTTTAACAGCATGTCGTCTTGAGTGAAAGTGATATTTGGGACCACCTCCATCACGCTGTGGCATTGAGGACACGCCACTGGCTCCTCGTCGGGAGACTTGAGCTGGGTCAAGTATACCTCCGCCTGCATCAGTGCTTCACTCAGGGCTAGACGAGTGTCTGGGGAGAGCCTGAGTAGCTCAAAGATGGAGAGCCTGGCTGGCGTATTGGCTAGTTGGGCTAGGATGTCGAATTCGTACGGCTTCTCTAAACCCTTGCTTGGAATATTTTTCACAGGTTTATCAAAGCGTACTTCTCTCTGCTTTCCCTTTTTCACCAGAGTAGGTTTCGCAGGGCTGATGTTTTGCATGGCGGGACCTTGCTCTGAAGGTTTGGCGGCTGGAGCGTCGGCCGGTGCGCCTTCCTGACCTGCTCCGTTGTCGTTGAGGTAGGCCTTCTTCGAACGGGTTGCGGCAAATACTTCGTCTCCGTCTGATGCGAAAGAAGTTGCGACCATGTGGCATGGCCTGTATTTGGGGCTCTTTTTAGACGTAGCTTTATTAGCTTTCGTCTCTTCTTCGAGTTCTGACACCAAATCCGGATGGACCCACATGATCTCGCCCTGACGGGTGGTCAGGGGTACTAGGTCATGATTTTGATCCCTAGCTGGAGGAAGATTAACGATGTTCATCGTAGCTCGGGAAATGGGCGTGACACCGTTCATGACTTCTTGGGGAGGCAGATCGCCGAACCGCAGAGAGATCATGTTGGCCATGACCGTCTTCTCGGTGTTGTGCAGAGTGATGGCCTTAGCATCGATCAACCCCTGGATCTTCCTTTTTAGTATGTAACACACCTTTGTTGGGTGGTGTACGTATCTGTGAAAGATGCAGTATTTGGGGTCGTCAATGCTGCCGACTTCTTGGGGCCGCCTTAGCTCCGAAAGAGTGATCTTGCCGCTTTTGACGAGACACTCGAATATACTAGGGATATCGTCGTCGTTGAAAGAGTAGACTTCGACGGGCCTGGAAGTCCCGGGCTTCGTCTGCGTGGTTGCCGCCATCTTTTGTCTGGACGTATTGACCGTCAGAGCTTCTTTTCCCTTGGAGCTGCGAGGATGGTCGCTGCTGGGAGATGACCTGTTGCCTCTATCTGAGGCGGAGATCATAATGCCATTATCGCACCCCTTGCGACTGTTGTCTTCGGCGGCCACTGCCGAGATGATGAACGAAGGCAACTCATGGAACTGATATGGTCCTGTAAACACCGAGACTACGGGAAGGAGGTTCTTCCTGCAAATGTCTACTAATGCCGAGTCCGGAACTCCTGGAGGCATTTGTAAGGTGGCCTGACGAAAACGTTCGACGAAGGTGCGAACGTCCTCTTTTTCTCTTTGTTTGACTTCAATGAGAGAGGACATAGACATGTCCATCCCACCCTCGTAGAATCACGTGAAGAACAAAGCTTTGAAGTCTTCGAAGGAAGTAATGCAGTTGTCCGCCAAGCTACGGTACCACTGATAGGCTACTCCTGAGAGGCAGCCTTTGAACACCCGAGTGAGGAGGGCGTTGTTCCCTTGTAGCAACACCGTCATCATACTGAAGTAGTTCATGTATTGACTTGGTGATGTTTTTTCTTCGAACAGAGCCATAGTCTGAGGTTTGTATTTCGGACAAAAAGGGACTTCTTCCCAGGTAGCTGGGTAAGGTTGGTTGATTCCCAGTTTCTTGAGCTGATCTTTGTGCTTCAAGGCGTCGAACTGGGCTTTCAACTCCCGTACTGCCTGCATCGGATTTTTAGTTGAGAGCGAGGCTCTGGTGTAGTGTGGAGTTGGTTGTATCGTGACTCCAACGGGAGGTAATACATTCACCGAGTGGGGAAGCGGAGGAGCTGCCGACTCTTGATCTAGAGCGGGCTCTTGGCTTGGGTTGGATGGTGGCAAGTCCACCCCCACACGTATCTGAGTTGGCGGGACCGACGCTTGAGCCACGGCAGTTGCGTGCTGAGTCAGCATCATCTGGTGCATGTTCTCTATTACGGATTGTATTTGTTTCAGAGACGTCTCCAGCACAGTGATGCGTTATTCCGCGTTTCCTGAGGGCGAAGCTTCCTCGCGTCCATCTTCAACAGCGTAAACTCCCATTTCCCTGGGCGTCACCGAAGGATTAGTATAGGTCGATGCAGAAGTCGACTCTATACTCTCAGCGTCTGATCTGGGAGATTGGCGACCCCCAGCGTTGGAATAAGATGAGTACGAAGCCGGTTGCTGTGACCTTGCACGGGTGTTTTGGAATACCCCAGCTTCAGTATTTCTGAGGAGGTCTTCGAATCTCCTTCGGCTCGGAGGTCCAGAGGAATGACGTCTTGAGCTTGACCTTCTTCTAGGTATGCGTGAAGCCATGTTCACGGATGCATACGCGGGCTCTTCCTCCGGAAAAGACCGAGAGTAGCTCAGTCGGTCGAAAACCGACCGTCTTGCTTTAGAACAGTAGCAGTCAATCATGATTTTATGACTATTACAATATTGCTCTCTAGGGGGCGTAATAGACATGTTGGAAGGTCCCCTCTCCTTACGCTTCTGGTTTAGGCATTCGCGTAGGTCAGGAGTAGCAACCTGAGCTTGCTTCACGTCGTGGGACCTCGCCTGGCGTAATTTGGAGATTCGCTCAGACTAGCGTAAAGCTGAAGAGGTCCTCAGTCGGCCATCGGCTTCTCGCGTAATTCGGAGAGTAGGCAGATTGTTCTCTTGCTGGCGTAAAGGCCGAGAAGCTGAGTATTCGCCTATTTGCTTCCCCTCGTGGAGATCACAGCGCTCATCTGGTTTACCGTAGAGGTCAGATGTTGTTTTGCGCGTGGAGCGTGATCTATACTTCCAATTTGGCGTTGAGGCACCATCGAAAGTTTTGTCTGTACCGCGCGTAGCGGGAGACTGATTCCTATGCGTAGAGCGCAGTGGATACTTCTGGGTTAGCGCTGAGGCTTTGTCCGAAGTTTTGTCTGTACCGTGCGTAGCGGGAGACTGATTCCTACGCGTAAAGTGCAGTGGATACTTCTGGGTCAGCGCTGAGGCTTTGCCCGAAGTTTTGTCTGTACCGCGCGTAGTGGGAGACTAATTTCTGTGCGTAAAGCGCAGTGGATACTTCTGGGTCAGCGCTGAGGCTTTGCCCGAAGTTTTGTCTGTACTGCGCATAGCGGGAGACTGATTTTTACGTGCAGGGCACGGAGGGAGCGATGCTACCACCTCATTGGTCGGAGAGATCGAAGAGATCGGAGAGTCCACAGGAACGGTAGAGGATGTCTTGGGCATCCACACTTTGCGCAGCTTCCTGTTGTCTTGGACGGAGAGAGAGTGAGAGCCACCCCCAGTCCGAAGAATATCTTCGTAGGCCGACTGGTCAAATTGGACGACCAGTGTCTTCTTCACGGATCCCATGGATACCGCATCGTGTTGAGCAATTGCTTCCTCGTCAGAAGAGAAAGATGTCCCCAGCAGAGTCGCCATCTTGTTTGTGGTTATTTAAACGAAAAGAATAGGAATATATTCGATGTGGGGGTTAACAAGGAACCCGCCTTCTTTTGTTTACAAACAAACTTGTACAATGTAATCCTATACGAGGATGTGGGAGTATAATTTATTTAATCTGGGTAGATATTGCTATAGGTGTCTGATCTGCGGTCGATCACTTTAGCCCTTGGACCACACGATGTTGAAGAAGTGCCGTAGGAGACAGGAAGCAGCTTCGAAGGTTGCAGAAGAGGGTAGATGCACGATGCTGAAGTTGTCGATCCCTACTCTTTGCCTGAGCTCCGGGTGCTCTCTCTCTCTCTATCAATTCTCCGACCTGGTTCGATCTTCCAAATTGTCGATCTTGTTCCCCATTGATAGGGGTCTCTATTTATAGAGTTTTGGTGACAGTGACCACTCTATCGGTGTAACAACCGAGGAGTGGAAAGTACAGCACCCTTTTACACAATGGTTAAAGTAACCAATGCCTACGTATAGATGATCTTTTGAATGAGCGTGTGATGCGGGTCCAACTAAGGGGACACAACGCGTACAATTGCTACTAAGATCACGGCGTAAAAGCCAGGTAGGTAGGTATCCATTGTGTAGCAGAGGTTGGCATAGAAGCCAAATGTCTGTCACCTTGGCATAGAAGCCAAGTAGGCATAGAAGTCGAACAGGCATAGAAGCCGAACAGGCATAGAAGTCGAGTAGGCATAGAAAACGAGCAGGCATAGAAGCCGAACAGGCATAGAAGCCGAGTGGTCGTAGAGACTGAATGGTCGTAGAGACTGAGTGGGCGTATAAGCCGTATAAGCACAGATCCTGAATGGACGTAGAAGCCGTTGCGTACTGTGCTAGAATGGGCATAGAAGCCGCTGCGTACCGTGCTGATGTGGACGTCTTAGTCGGAATTACGGCTTTTGGAGATATAATCGAATCTCTTGCAGAGATTTGCCATCATCTTATGCATTAAATACGAAGGCGTATTTTGAAGGTCTGCAGCCCTTCTGTGCACCCGTCGCAGAGACGTGCCTTGAGAGAAGCTGTCACCGCTCTGTATAATTAGACGTGGAGACGTGCCTCGAGTCCCGTACGAGGTACAGCTTTTGACGTGGCAGGCGGTTTGCCTGCTGCGGAGCGTAAAACAGCTCATGTTTTCCTGTGTAAAATAGGGCGGCATATTCCTTTGTACGCGAAAGAGCGATTTATGCTGAGGGGACTCCAGTAAACGACGGTTTGGTGATGCTTTAACCAAATCCTCTGCATTAAATGTAGAGATCCACCATCATACTGTGGGGTGCGTCCCGAGGGGTCTGCCATCATTTCCAGCTGTCGTCTGGGTAGTCGTGCAGCACTTTTTGTCAGAGGTCAGATTCACTGCGTGACTTGACAGGTTCATTTCGGGGAAGACGATGCGTTCCTCGTACGCATTAACGCTGCTTTGAGAGCGGTTGAGTTTTACGCCATGGAGGCGATGAAGAACTCTGTCTTACGCTGGAGCGGCCTGGACGTACTGCACTTACGCGGATGGTCCTTTGAGCATACACTTCATGTTGTGTTTTAGCGGAAAAAGCTCTGTTGTACGCTCGATGGCTCTGAAGGCCTCTGTTTACGCTGCTCTGCATCAAGAGGCTGCGTAGCTCTTCCCAGCGTATTTTTCATGCTTCTACAGTGGTGGCCTATGCAGGTCTGTATTTTCATACTTGTGGGGCATTGTGGTCCTAGGATTCTCAATCAAATATGTCCCCTATTATATCTTGCTTCGTCTTACTCGATACCGATGCTTGAACTGTTAAACTGCTTGCCTAATTAATCATTCTCGTCATGTTCTTGATATTTTTGTCTTTTCCTTTAGGGCTTCCTCAGTTGCTGGAGAAACAAGCATAGCAGGACAGGGTCCCCCGGGCAACAACGGGACATAGCACCTACTCAGAGTCAATTCAAATAGAGCCAATAGTTTAGCAAGTTGGCACAGTGGAACCGGAAGCTGGACATGTTGAGCAACTAGCCCCTCAAATCCCCGTACCCCCAGTAGTACCAGCAGTAATAGTGGTACTTGACACCCCGACATTACTAGAGATCCTCCGGGAAATAATGGCTACGTAGCAGCATCAGATGGCGATGCAACAACATCAACAATTTCAACAATAAAAGCAGAATGCCTTATTGAGTCAGGGTTTACAGACGGCTCTGGAGAGAGGCAGAAGGACTGATTTGGGGGCATCGATTAGAATTTGCCTACTTAACCCAAGGTACTTCGATATCATGGAGGACTCCATCATAGAAGACGCATGGTTGTAAGACATTGAGATTATTCTGGCAGTAATGAAGGTTCGAGCTAATGAACAAGTTGACCAGGTCCGACTGCAGCTTCAAGACCTTACCCGTGACTGGTGGGCGTTAGTAGATGTTGTCTTAAGGCATCCTATCTCTTGGAACAATTTTAGGACTAGATTTTGGGCAAAGTATTTTAGAGTCGTCGCACAATATGATCTTTATCAGAGGTTTATCGATCTCAAGCAGGCCGGTAGGACTGTGGACGGATATGCAACAGAATTCTGTAGGCTGAGTAGATTCGCTTCGACCATGGTGGCTACAGAGTCTGACGGAGCGATGAGGTTCCAGCAAGGACTTCATCTGGAGATTCTACAACTGGTAGAGGGGCACGACTACCAGACTTATATAGAAGTATTGATAGCATCTCGGAGGTATGAGCTTACCATGCAGAGGTTGTCAGCGAGGACGGGAGGCCAGAAGATGTCTCATGATCAGAGTGGAAGAGGAGGTAGAGGAGTACCCCGAACGTCAGCACCATCACCTAGCATTCACATTCATGATTTAGCGCTACAGAGGGCGACAATTTTGACAGTGACAGCAATAGCTCGACAGCAGCCGATGTAGCAACAACAACAACAAAAGCGTTAGGGAGCACCGATGGGATATACTTATTATGACAAAGGAGGCCATACTAGATATGTATGTAGGGAAGTCAATGGATTATGTATGTGGTACGGTAGTCCAGTTCACCAGATTGTCAATTAGCCGATGATGTAGAGGCCAGGAGGGCCAGTCCAACAGTTACCAGCACTGCCAGCACCAGGGGAACTTCAGCACAGAGGGCCAGCAATAAAAGTACGTCCATTAGCTCAACGTCCATTACCGACACAAGCTCAGATGTACCAACAATATTATAATCAATAGTAGGGCCAGCAGAGGCTACAACAACGCTTCCAAGGAAGGCAACAATGAGGAGTGCAGCAGGGCCAAGGGCAAGCATTCATTTTATCCTTGGAAGAAGATTTGGCATCATGTGATATGGTGGTAGGTAGCATCTCTGTCGCATCTTTTTCTGTTGTAGCATTATCTGATTCGGGTGTATCTCATTCATTTATATCTGCTCAATTTAGGATACGTATTGGATTAGAATTTAAGGCGTTACCATAGAGGTTGAATATACTCACTGGTAATGGGCTCGTAGATGTTAGTAGAGTGTGTATATCGTGTTCAGTCATAGTGTACAGGAATTCATTACCTACAGGGTTGATCGAGTTCCCTATGTGTAACTTTGACATTATCCTAGGCATGAACTGGCTGAGAGACAGTCATGCTACGATAGATTGCCATAGGGGTAGGATATTGTTTAGTATCCCAGGCACGAAAGACTTCGCCTTTGATAGATCTGTGGAAGACCAATATGAAGAGAGGATTACGACGGTAGTAATAGCAGAAGAACAACTTTCCGGGATAGTCAAGAAGTTTCTAGATGTATTCCTAGAAGAACTCTCAGGGTTCCCACCAGTGAGAGATGTAGAGTTTTGTATAGAGTTAATTCTCGGAGCAGGACCAATTTCTTGTAAAGTTCACCAGATGGCACCATCAGAACTAGATAAGCTGTACCAACATGTAGAAGAACTAAAGGTGAAGAAGCTCATTCGAACTAGTGGATCACCTTAGGGAGCGCCAGTAGTTCTAGTAAAAAAGATGGATGGATCAACACTATTGTGTATCGACTATAGGTAGCTGAACATAGTGACAATAAAGAACAAGTAACCATTACCAATAATTGATGATTTGTTTGATCAGTTGAGTAAGGACAAAATTTTCTCCAAGATCGATCATCGATCAGGATATCATCAAGTAAGAGTTCGGGAACAAGGCATACCCAAGACATCATTTAGGTCACGATATGGACATTACAAATTTTTAGTTATGCCATTCAGATTGACAAATGCTCCGATAGTATTTATGGATCTGATGAACCACATCTTTATGTCATATTAGATCAGTTCTTGGTGGTTTTCATAGATGACATTCTCGTCTACTCCAATAACGAAGAGGAGCACGAAGAGCATCTTTCGAAGGTCTTACAAATTTTGAGGGAATACCAGTTATATGCAAAGCTCAGCAAGTACGAGTTTTGGTTAGATTATGTATCATTCTTGGGACACATTATCTCGGGAACAGGAGTAGCAATAGATCCGAAGAAGGTTGAGGCAGTAGAGAGTTGGCCAGTTCCTAAGATAGCGCAGAGGTGCATAGTTTCTTAGGCTTGGTGGTCTATTACAGGAGGTTCATGGCAGATTTTGTAAAAAAAATTAGCACCATTGACCCATTTAACTTGATAGGAGGCTAAGTTTGATTGGTCAGCAGAGTGTTAGACATCATTCGAGGAATTGAAGAAGCGACTAATTTTGGCACCGATTCTCACACTTTCAGTAGGTTATGGAGGATTTACAGTATATTGTGATGCATCTGGCAAGGGACTGGGGTGTGTATTAATGTAATATAGAAGAGTGATAACTTATGCATCTCGACAACTTCGAGATCATGAGAAGAACTACCCGACTCACGACTTGGAGTTGGTGATGGTGGTCTTTGCACTTAAGTTATAGAGGCACTACTTATATAGTAATCGAGTGGAGATATTTACAGATTATAAGAGCCTGAAGTATGTATTCTCCCAGAAGGACCTAAATATGAGGCAGATGAGGTGGCTAAAATTATTGAAGGATTATGATGTGAAACTCCAGTACCATCCAGGTAAGGCGAATGAGGTAGCAAATGCTCTAAGCAGGAGAGGTAGTGTATATATGTTGACATCAAAATAACATATATTAGAGGATCTTCAAGATATGTGTATTGAGATAATATGTCATGCCACAGTCCCAAAATACCGAGAGACTAGCCACGTGGCAATGGCCAGCAACACAACTCTAATAGGCAATCCCCATTTAATGGACCCGTTAGAGTGTACTTAAGCTGTATAAAAATGCAGTCTATACCATCTATCGTAGAATAGTTCTAATCTCATCCACATAAAAAAAAATAACTAAATATGATAGACTAATCAAGATAATTGATAAAGGAAATAGTCCATCATCAAATCCAAATAAATAGTGTCTCGGGGAATAACCTGACACAATAAAAGAAAGAGAATATCACCAATACATATGTCCATGAGTTCAGATATAAAATAATAATGAGCATAAATAACTGAGTATGAAACTGAAATACTTAAAAGAAATCCTCCTGCACAACCTCGTCCTCTGGTGCTAGTACTGCTCCAACGTCAGCTCATGTCCCATATATCTTGGGGTAATCCTCCTCTACTGTACCTGGGAACATAATCCGGATCCAGGTCCTCAGGGGACATAGCAAGGTACAATAAACACTCAAGCCAAATAAAATGCAGTAAGTAAAAATAGATCCTCAGGGCAAGCTATGTAACCAGCTATGTGAAATACAAATGAGAGCATTACTCATACTCAAGCTGAAACTACTATAGGCTCTATGTCGGAAAGCCCATAGCAGCATGTAATATCTCGAAGGGCCAGTAAATATGCCAAAGACAGAGTCTAAGGCACCACCAGTAATGTAGTATATATATATATATATATATATATAAACATAATCAGCATGTAGTATGGTGAGACTCTTCCCTCCCATGTAACCTCTCGTATCACATAGTAACATGCAGTGCCAAGACCTCTATCTATCACCATGAGTCATAAGTACAAGTATATAAGTAAGTCTGTATACGTCATAAAGCCTATAGTCCTATAAAAAATTCTAGTACCAAGAAATATATCAAGACAAACTCTCTCATGTAATCTGTGTCAGGTGTCCTATGGTCTGTCGTGCTAGTAGTGCAAGCACGTAAAAATGGGATCGTGGTATCAACTCTCTAAGTGATGTTACACGACTCTGCGTACGATATCAACACCCGAATCTTATTTGGACGCTAAGTAACATCTCACGGTTCTAGGGTGAACAAGTAAATCACAGAAGTAAAAAGAAAGAACACAAGCAATTAATATCACATGATTTACTGCAAGTTGGCAATGTACACTTGCCTGGGTCTAAGCTCCGTCAGTTGCTCAGATATAAGTGGAATCTCCAGGTACACCTCCGGATGCTGAAATAAATATCACAATTGCTCTAAAAAAAACTTAAAATAGCTAAGATTGAATAATATAAGTCTAATTTGGACACAGGAGCATAATTGACAGTTTTTGGTCAAAGCGGGGTCCACATGTGGCCCACTTCTCACCAAAAAATGTGTCAGAGATAAAGTTCTCCAAATTTGTCAAACATAGTATCTATGAGTCCAGAATAATGATACGAACCCAACAGAATATCCAGAATTGGATTTCTATGAGCCGGTTACGAAATTGCCCGTGAAGTAGAACCATGGGGCCCACAAAACAGGATTTCGTCAACATTCTCAGAATCTAACCAAACTTGGGTCACAGGACCAGCGTAATGGTACGAATATGATGGTATAAGTTTTATTGCGAAACGACAAGCACACACAAAATTATGATGAGTGTCACAACAGGTCGATATAGAGCTTTTCGTCGGATATATGTTGATTTCGGTGTGCACGCACATCCAAATCAACTTCCATAAAATCTCATACATCCGTGTTTACAATATGCATCTTTTGGTGCAATTCTAACACGAAAAAGTTGCCTCGTTTAGCGAAACGTATCCCGTTTTGAGAAAATTTGGGTTTAAAAAATTAAGTTTTCGGTCAATTTCAACAGTGAATAAATCATAATATACTACGAATTAAAATAAACTAATTGAAGAGATTACATTTTGGTTATGTTGTCTAAATTACTGTTTAAGTAGAATTTAAAAATATTAACTAGGTTGAAAGAAAATCAGACATCAACATGGGTGATTGGAACCATTTTTGAACTAAAAACTGGGTTATTTTTTTCCTGTTTTGCGTCGTGAATTACGATCGACACAGGACACGATACACCGAACTAATTATACAGGGTTCAATAGGGTCATGTGGTCTTCGCATAGGATTCGACAAATCAATATTTGGTCTACTATACAGGGAGATACAGGGGCTAGAAGATGGGTACCTCATTGTGCGCTGTGCTCGGGATGTCGGAGTTGCTACTTTGCAAGCGGCGTGCGACGGTCGTGGCGGCGGCGTCGACGGCCGGGGTTGGTTGGGGTGGTAGAGGAGATGATGGTGGTGGTAGTCGGCTAGGCTGATCTATATATAAGGGTGTACATGGGAGGTTACAGGGAGAGGAAGTGAGGGGGTCGGGGCTGTTTTGGAAGAGGAATGGAGGGGACGCTGAGGGGGTTTTGAGTATACTATAACAGAAGGGGGGATGCGGGTTCGGGTGTAAGTGATGAGCGGGTCTGGGGTTAGTTTAGGGTTTCGGGTTTGTGGGTTTGGATCCGGTTTGGTTTAGGTTGGTTTGGGTTGGGAGATTGGGTTAGTTTATTAAAACTATATATATATATATATATATATATATATATATATATATATATATATATAGTTTTGGACCCTAATAAATTTCAGAAAAATTACACAATATTCTATTATTAATTATACACCCAAAAATATAATCTTTGCACTATTTTTTATAATTAATTTAATTCAAAAAAATATAAATCCATGAACGGACATTTATTATAATTAACTAAAAATAATAAAATTTTCTACAATAATAATTAATAATTTTTATAAATTAAATTCTAAAAATCAGGGTGTTTACATAGTACTTTCGCATGACACAAATTTTTTGGCATGCTTGCAAATATAGTTTACTTTGGTTGAAAGGATTAAGGCAGCTCAGGAAGAGGATTCAAAAGTTCAGAAGCTTTGGGCTGAATGTGAATCCGGTCTAAGAAAGGAGCTGACTATACATGATGATGGAACACTTAGATTTGGAAATCATCTATGTGTACCGAGCGGAGATATCCGACAGTAAGTTATGACTAAGGCGCACTGTTTCTAATATTCAATTCATCCAGGAGGTACCAAGATGTATCAAGATATCAAGCAATATTTCTGGTGGAACAGGATGAAGAGGAAGATAGGACGATTTGTCACTCAGTGTTTCATATGTCAACAAGTGAAGGTCGACTAACAGAGACCAGCAGGGTTACTACAACCGCTTCCTATCCCGGAGTGGAAGTGGAAGCATATTACGATGGACTTTGTGACCAATTTACTTAGATTCCCGACTGGTCGTGATGCAGTTTGGATAATAGTGGATCGACTTACGAAAGTAGCTCATTTTCTTCCTTTTCGAGTAAGACAGTCTATATTGTAGTTGTCAGAGATATACGTGTGATAAATAATAAGATAGCACGATATCCCAGTAAGTATCGTATCAGATTGAGACATTAGGTTAACTTCACATTTTGGGAAGAGCTTGCACCAGAGTTTGGACACTAAGCTGAGATTCAGTACCGCTTACCATCCACAAACAGATGGACAATCAGAAAGAACCATCTAGATATTGGAGGATATGTTGCGAGCTTATACTTTAGATTTTGGAGGGTCTTGGAAAGATCACCTTCTCCTAGTCGAGTTCTCATATAACAACAGTTACCAGGCCAGTATTTA
Source organism: Iris macrosiphon (assembly GCA_036927795.1). Lineage (NCBI taxonomy): Eukaryota > Viridiplantae > Streptophyta > Magnoliopsida > Asparagales > Iridaceae > Iris > Iris macrosiphon. The sequence goes on from JAYESA010000005.1 coordinate 28,276,351, forward strand.
GATTGCACCCTTTGAGGCATTATATGGGAGGACGTGTAGGTCACCTTTGGCATGGGATAATATATGTGAACGGAAGAAGTTAGGCCCAGAGATGATCACGCAAATAGTAGAGGTTGTCAAGCAGATCAGAGAGCGACTTCGTGTGGCGCAAGATAGGCACCGTCATTGGTTATATCAGCATCGTAGGACTTTAGAGTTTTGTGTCAGCGATCACGTGTTCTTGCGAATTTTACCGACCTGGGGAGTTATTAGATTCAAGGTTCGCGGAAAGATTAATCCATGATACATTGGTCCGTTCGATATTCTCGAGCGGGTGGACGATGTTGTTTATCATCTTGCCCTTTCGCGTTCACTACGTGAGGTACAAGATATATTTTATGTGTCTCAGTTGCGTAGGTATATCCCAAATTTGAGTCATATCCTCGACCATTTTAAGCTTATCGTTGGCACCAACTTATCTTACGAGAAGCAACCTGTATTCATTTTAGACCGAAGGAAGAAGGTGCTCAAGAATTGGACTATTCGTCTTTTCCGGGTTGCTTGGGATCATCACCATTTGGGAGAGTCGATGTGGAAGCACGAGGACGATATTTGGTCTCGGTATCCGCACATATTCGACTTAGAAGGTATATTTGTCCTTATGCCTTCGTATCTCGAATCTCGTGATTCGTTCACCCATGCTATGTGATGTTGCTTTTCTTTATTATATGATTGATTGTTGATTGCATGTGTAGATGTACTTGTATTTAGTATAGTGCTTATTTTGATTTTTTTAGCTAGCCTTGAGTTTGAATTTCGAGAATTTTTTTTTTCTAAGATGGGTAGAGATGTAACTCCCCGTTCCCGATATACGTATTTGGGACATTATTTCTTGCTTGCATGTTAATTAGGTTGCTTGAAGATTAGATCCATTCTTTGATTTAATGTGGTTCATGGTTTATTTGGTGGGTTGGTTCAAATTATGAGAGAACCCATGGTCTAAACCTCAAACTCTAGGTATATAACCCAATAATTTTCTCTCTCTTCCATCATTCTTCACTTTCCTTCTTTTTCTTCTTCATTTAGGCAAGTACACCATGCATGATATGGAGAAACCTCTTTGATTTTGATTCTTGTTCCTTTCTTATATTTTATTAGTCTAATATGTGTACATTATACTTCTAAACACTTTTAATGTTTGGAGTTTTCGGTTTTTATGGGTGGATAACGTGATGCTCCACAAAGCTGATCATATTTGAGGTCTTTACTTCAGCGAGTGGAACAGATTCTGCCCATTTGGAGAAGTAGTCGGTGATAGCCAAGATGAACCGATATCCCTTAGAAGAAAGTGGACTAATTGGCTCAATAATATCTATTTTCCACGCTTTAAATGGCCAAGATGCTACTGTTTGGTGTAGAAATTCTGAGGGCTGGTGGATAAAGTCTGCGTAGATATGGCACGCTTGGCAGTTCCTCGCATAGTTAACAACATCCACTTCCATTGTCGGCCAATAATAATCCATTCTCCGAAGACGGTCCTGTAACTTGGGTACTGGCTGATGGGCTCCGTAAACCCCATCAAGAGCCTCGCGGAGAGCCTGCTTTGCTTCTGGATTCGATAGACATCGTAGCAGAAGACCGTTGTAGGAACGAATATATAATATTTTGGTAGTCATATCGTAATAGAACCGATAAGAACATTTTCTGATAGAAGTAGCCTCATTTGGGTCATCTGGAAGGATTTTGTAGACATCATATCTATAAATGGTAGTCTCCAATCCTGGGTGATGGTGTATGTCTCTACTGAGGAGCTCAGGCATAGACAAAGGTTGTTCTTCAGGAAGACTAGTTCTTGTACGACCACTGTGATCAGCTGATGGGTTTTGACCGTGACTGCTAGGGAGGCAGCGAGGCCGGCCAGGGCACTGACTCGATGTTTTGCATTCGAGAGATGTGCTCTATGACGAACTCCTCGAAGGTGGAGATTATTCCGAGCACAACTTAGTGGTAGGGAATCAAGTTTGGGTGGTATCAACGAGAATATTTTACTGGACCTGAGAACTATTCCATTGGAGAATTTTTTGTAGATCCATTATCCGTTGCGTATTCATGATCTCTTAAACACAAATAATAGATTTGGTAAGGAATCATGTAGGGACACACATCCTCTTATACATTTGTACTTGTGGGGGATAAGAAAATATAAATACTGTAGATTTTAAATTTATCTGCTAGGAAGTACTAGCTTAGACGTAGTACTTGTTGAAGAACTTGCCCTTGATTGGCATCATTGGCAAGTCTCGATTAAGCTTTGTGTGCCTGTATGTACTGTTGAATCGAGGAGACATTGTCCTTGATAAAATGTCGAATTAAGGAAATACTGTACTTGGTGGGTTCGAGAATACAACGTCCTTGATTAAGAGTTCAGATCTTCTCTTATTTGTTGATAAAGTCTGGAGCTCGAGATTTATGGACTATAGTCTTGCTGGAGCGATGATGCGTGCTAGCACCTTCGTATCCCAGCCCACTGCGAGTGTCGTTGTAATAGTTGTCGGACTGTAAAGGTACGTACTCCTTTACCAAAATTTAGACCTTCATCTTTCTGGAGATCATAGCCTATCTTTTGCACAAGACAGAGTGACTATTGGCTGTAATAATAAAACTGTGGTCACTCATCATTTATTGTACCGGATACTACTGATGCTTTAACTTATGAAAAATGGAGAGTCAGGTATAAAGGAACACTGTCGCGTACACATGAAAGAGTTGGCTAAATTATGCGCATAAGATTACTGCCACGTGCGCATGATTGCTTATTACGCCAAGGACCACCGCCAATTGTATGTATATGCATAATACGCAGAGAGCCACTACCCGCTGTTGGAGATTTATTTCGTCGAGAAGCACTGTCTCGCCATTGTTGATGAGTCATATGAGGCTTAGATTTTTTGCAGAAGGAGACTGGTTGAGCTGCGATAGACATCCTGTCACACCCCAGTCCCAAAAGTACACGGGACCAGGCCACATGGCAATAGCCAGCTGTGACATCCCTTAGGATATTCCAATTTAATGGATCCAAACGAAGAGTGCTATGCTGTCCTAAATGACTAACAAGTCCAATATCAACATCAGGCAGGTAATCTAATCTCATCCACAAATATAATCAAAAAGTACTAGAATAAATACTGGAAAATAAACACCAGTCTCAAATATCATAGTACAACCAAGAATGTCTAGTGGGAACAAACCCACTACTAAGACAAAATAAAAGTACTGAATGACAGAAAAAAAAAGAGTAATGACTAGGGCATCGGCTGACTAGATAATGATGCTCCCAATCCTAGGCAGAAGGCCTACCAACTGATCACAAAAACTCTGACGGTAGCACCTCCAGCTCCTCAGCTGTAGCGTACCTAGTCTCCTATCCTAGGCCGTACACTGTGGGATAATATGTCTCATCCAAATCTGGAAAGGTACCAGGTCCTCAGAGGGAAGTAACAAGATACATATAAACATGCCACATATATAAATACTAAATAAAATAAATGCAATAAAGGGTGTGCTAACCATCTAAGTGAATGCAATGTGAGGACAATATTGGTACACATGGGTAGGCATAGGCATATAACATCCATACCGCTTCGAAGAACGGGGCATCTGCATAATATAACGTCCATACCGCTCCGAAGAACGGGGCATCTGAATAATATAACGTCCATACCGCTCCGAAGAACGGGGCATCTGAATAATATAACATCCATACCACTCTGAAGAATGGGGCACCTGCATAAAGGGAGTCATTGGATCCGTGGCTCCTCCGGATACTACGGATTCCAATGTGTGTATCCCATACGCCTACTAGTTGTCCTCCCCGTCCCATGTAAATATACAAGTCAAATACTCGACGTGCATACCACATATCTATATGCCAAGTCTCTACTAATACAAAATCCTGAATTACGTACTAACCGTAATGCATGTCACACGCACCGATAGCTAGTCGAGTACGCAAACCCGCATCCCAATATAAAATTGTCACGGTGTAACGTGTAAGAGTGTCAGGTCTCGGAAGATACCGGAGTATCCTCCCAATGGGGTGAGTCTGCTAATGCCTAGGTCAAGTACACTACTCATCGACGCATCCGTCGACTGCACCCGAGTCAATCTCGGACGCACACAGTCATATAAAATAAAGCAACAAGATATCATACAACATATGCATCATTTAATTTAAACAGTAAATATGGCAAGGTATCTTGCCTGGGTCCTCAAGCTGTGAATGCCAATAGCCTGCTCCTGCAGTATCTTCTGGCTGGTCCAGTGACCCTAAACACACAATATAGTATAGCAATCTAGCATCAGAAACTAAAGCAACACATACACAATCTACAACGTTGCTCTTAGGCACTGTCGCAAGATCACGGTTGGTCGACTACATAGTCACGTGTGCACGTAGCTAGGGTGTACACGTTTTCTGTCCTCGGTTCCCGCGTACCTCACAATAATAAATTACTAAGGTTATGGGTTACGAAACTATTTAAGTTTTGTATAATTCATGCCCTTATTCCTCATGTTAAGCATACTTGTCAAGGTCTAGTTTTTATTGGTGAAATATAAGTCTTTAATAGCAAGTCCTATTATTAGGGTATTTACTAATTTATTTATTTCTAACTAGTCTAATTAAACATACATGCATACACATATAGGTTTTAATGTTATTTGGCTTGTGTCGACACACGACACGCTGATACGACGATATATAACACAGCGATACAAGGAAATAAGAGGGTTAGAGGACGAGTACCTAGTGGGATGAACAAGGGGAGAGCCTGTTCGTCGATGTGTACCCTCACCGACGGTTGGCGGAGCTCCGGCATCGGTAGACAAAATCAGCAGCGGCAATAACTACAGCAGTTGCAACAGCGGAAACAACAGCCTGGCAGTGGCGGCAGCGGCAGTTTGGCGGTGGGGGAAGGGGTCAGGGTCGTGGGGAACGGGTGCTGGTGTATTAAGTCACATAATTGTTGTATATTAATATTAATTGTATCCAAATTAATCCTAGTCTCTCAAATTAAATTAAATAAATCCTAAATTGGTCGAGGGAGTTTACAATCTACCCTCCTTAGAGCATTTCGTCCTCGAAATTAAAACATACATATGGTAAGAACTATTGACTGAAATAAAAATGTGACTACATACCTAGTCCTTCGAAGAGATAGGGATAACACTGTCGAATATCCTCCTCATGTTCCCAGGTCGACTCGCCTGGTGCATGATGCCTCCATGCGATACGGACTAGGGGGATAGTCTGACCTCACAATACCTTCTCACTTCTGTCCAGAATCTCAACAGGCTCCTCTTGGTATGATAAGCTCGGGCCGACTGTGATTTCTGAATGGTCAAGTACATGACTCGGATTTGGCATGTACCTCCTTAGCTGAGATACATGGAAGACATCATGGACTCCTTCCAAGGTCTGTGGTAAGGCTAACCTGTAAGCAACCTCTCCGATGTGTTCTAATACATCGAATGGTCTGATGTACCTCGGGCTCAGCTTTCCTCTGCCTCCAAATCTGATAGTCCCTCGAGTAGGTGAGATCTTTAGAAACACATAATCTCCAACCTGAAACTCTAGGGGTCATCGATACGTGTTCGCCCAATGCTTCTGTCTGTCCTGTGCTGCTCGCAGGTGCCCTTGGATCTTCTTCACCTTCTCTACTGTACGAACAATCAACTCTGGCCCAAGAATTTGTCTCTCGCCTATATCGCTCCAACATACTGGGGAACGACACTTTCTTCCATACAACCCTTCATAGGGAGCCATCTGGATGCTCGCTTGATAGTTGTTGTTGTAGGAAAATTTGACCAAATAAAAATGGTCCTTCTATGATCCTCCAAAATCAAGCATGCACGCTCTTAACATGTCTTCCAATGTCTGAATGGTGCACTCTGACTGGCCATCTGTTTGTGGATGATACGATGTACTAAACTTTAGGCTGGTACCGAGACTCTCTTGCATACTCTGCCAGAAATAAGATGTAAATCTCGTATCCCTATCAGACACTATGCTAACTGGCACTCCATGCAGTCGCACAATCTCCCTTATGTACATATCTGCTAAGACCTCTGTAGATTGCCCAACCCGAAAGGGTAAAAAGTGTGCGGACTTGGTGAGTCTATCTACGATTACCCAAACTGCATTGCAACCACTGGGACTCCTCGGAAAGCCCGTAACAAAGTCCATAGTAATGTGCTCCCATTTTCACTCCGGTATCGGGAGCGGTTGAAGTAAACCTGCAGACCTCTGATGCTCAGCCTTGACTTGCTGACACACCAGGCACTTTGCCACAAAGCGGACTATCTCCCTCTTCATTCTGTGCCACCAGTAGTACTTCCTTAAGTCTCTGTACATCTTCGTACCTCCTGGATGAATAGAGTATGTTGAACTGTGTGCCTATGACATCAACTCCTAACGAAGTTCTTTATTTGGAACATAGAGACGATCTCCAAATCTCAAAGTTTCGTCTTGACTACCCAATAACATCTGTCCTCTGTTGAAGCCTCTGGAATCTGGCATCTGGCGGCAAATCAGCCTTGATCCTCTCCACTAATGTCGATTTTAACTAAAAACTCGATAATTGTCCGTCTAGTCCGGGCATAACGACCTTTATACCCATCTGCTCTATATCTCTCAACAGATGTTATTGGGTAGTCAAGAAGAATGCCATGGGTCTTCTGCTCAACGCGTCAGCTACTACGTTGGCCTTTCCCGGATGGTACTGTAGCTCGATCTCAAAGTCTGTCATCACCTCGAGCCAACGTCTTTGTCTCTGGTTCAATTCTTTCTGGGTGTAGACGTACTTCAGGCTCTTATGATCAGTAAATATCTCCACTCTTTCTCCATGTAGGTAGTGCCTCCAAAGCTTCAAGACAAAGATCACTACGACAAGCTCCAAGTCGTGAGTGAGATAGTTCTTCTCATGGGTCCTCAACTGCCTAGAGGCATAGGCCACAACCTTTCCATGCTGCATCAAGACACATCATAATCCTTTCCCGGATGCATCGCTATAGATCATGAATCCTCCGGGTCCAGAAGGTATGGTCAAGATAGGTGCTGTAGTCAGACGCTTCTTCAGCTCATCGAATGCATTCTGACACTCCTCTGTCCAAGTGAACTCCTGCTCCTTACGGGTCAAGCGGGTCATCGGTTCTGCGATCTTCGCAAAGTTCTCAACGAACCTCCGGTAATATCCGGCAAGTCCTAGGAAACTTCTCACCTCTGAGACATTGGTAGGGGTTGGCCATGTCTCTACTGATAAAATCTTCGTCGGATCCACTGAAATACCATCTCCTGAGATAAAGTGTCCTAGGAATGCGATACGATCTAGGAGAAACTCGCACTTGCTCAGCTTGGCATAAAGCCTCTCTCTCCTCAGCATCTCTAACACTAGTCTCAAGTGCTCTTCGTGCTCCTTGTGGATCTTCGAATACACCAAGATATCGTCGATGAAGACTACCACGAACCGGTCTAGGTATAGGTGGAAGACTCTATTCATCAAGTTCATAAATACAGCAGGTGCATTCGTTAGTCCAAAAGGCATCACTAAGAACTCGTAGTGACCATAACGAGTCTTGAATGCTGTCTTTTGAATGTCTTCTCTTTGCACCTTTACTTGATAACCCAATCTTAAGTCGATCTTGGTGAACACCACTGCTCCTGTCAACTGGTTGAATAAATCATCAATCCGCGATAGGGGGTACTTGTTATTGATAGTCAAAGCATTAAGGGCTCTGTAATCAATGCACATACATATTGTTCCATCCTTCTTAGGTATAAACAACACTGGTGCTCCCCAGGGTGACACCCTAGGACGGATAAATCCCTTGCTCTGTAACTCCTCTAATTGTAGCTTCAGCTCATCTAGTTCCTTCTTCGTCAATCGATATACATTAGAAGATACCGGTACTGCTCCGAGTACTAGCTCAATAGTGAACTCCACATCTCTATCTGGCGGTAAGTCTGGCAATTCCTCAGAAAAAACATCCTCAAATTCTATAACTATTGGTGGGTGTACCATCTACATAGCCATGTAAGCTCCAGCTATCTGTCCTACTCCTTGTTCGACGGTCCCTCGCATGTACTCGAATCCCAGTTGATCTGGCAGTCTAAAAGTGATGATACCTTTCCGGCAATCCAGTACGACATTATACTGGCTTAACCAGTCCATGCATAACACAACGTCAAAGTAGGGCATGGGTAATACCAAGAATCGTGCTCTCATCTCTCTACCATATACGACTATCGAACACGTTCTAATAGTGCTGGTAACCGGCACGATGCCTCCTCTGGTAAGAATCTTCCAACTCTTAGGTAAGGGAGAAGTAGCTACTCTATGCATTGGTACGAATCTACTAGATATGAATGATAGTGTAGCTCCAGAATCAAATAATACAGTCGTAGGTAATTATGCAACTAAAATGGTACCTGTGATAGCTTCTCCTTCTATTTCCTCCTCAGTAGCTGCTAATGCATAGGCCTGTCCATGACTCTGCCCTCCGGTCTGCTGTCAAGCTTGATCAAACTGTGTCTACTGTGGGGCCAAGGGTGGTCCCCTCTGAAATCCTCCGGGTGCTGGTGGACGCTGACCTCATGGTGGTGGTAGTATCCTCGAAACTGGTGCTGCTGGCCTCTGTCCGGTCTGTGGTGCTGCATCTCTGCGCTGTAGGCAATCTTAGGCTTAGTGCTGGCTCGCCCCACAAATCATGCATATCCCCAGTCTCTTTCGGCAGTCCTTCTGGTAATGTCCTATCTTACCACAGTGGTAGCAAGTCAGAAGCTCCTTTTGCTGGTATGGTGCTGCCCTTTGCTGTGTCTGTGCTCCGGGACGACGGATCGGTCCTCCTGCTCCGGGCTGGGCTCTGGCTGGCATGGTCGTGCTGGAATATTTTGCTCTTCTGCCGATGGCCTCCTGGATCCTCGCCTCTGCAAGAACCTCCTCATAAGAAATCCTCGCCTGTGTGGTGGTATACCTCTGTAGCTCGAAGGTGAGGCCGTGATAGAATCTCTGGGCCTTCTTTAGATTATTGGGTATCAGGACGATACCAAATCTGCTAAGATGGCTAAATTTTGCGTAATATGCGTCAACAGTCATATTCCCTTGTTCTAGATGTAGGAACTGGGAGTACAGGACATTTCTGACTGTAGCTGGAAAATACTTCGTATTGAAGTATTCTAAGAACTGTTTCCAAGTCTGGTTCTTGTCTACACTGCGCTTAATTGAATCCACCAGTGATGGGCATTGTCTTTCAGTTGGGCCCTCACTACGGCCATCCAAAGGTCTGGATGCAGTTGTGAATCCTCTAGTAGCATCTCAGTGTTGGTGACCCAATCAGAGATCTCCTCTACGGTCTCGTTGCCCGAGAAAGTATCCGGTCCCATCTGTCGGAACCATCTTACAGTGCCACCTGTCTGGGCTGGTGTAGGTACTGGTACGGTTGCTGAGACAGGTGTCCTTTCTAGTACTGCCATCAAACTTTGTCTCAATGTCTCAGTTTGATGCCACCGTACTTGCATCATAGTTTGGAAGAACTGAAGCAACTGTGGCTGTCCATCTAATGGAACCTCTGGCTGTACGGTAGATATTTTCTCTGATGTCGGCCTCTCGGTTTGTGGCATCGGTGTAGCTCCTGAAGTCTGGCCCTCAAAATGCTGCATAGGGATCGTCTGGGAAGTCTGCCCCTCGTGCTATTGGGTAAGATCGCCCAGAGAAGTCTCGTGCCAATGTATCAACGGGGCCTGTAGTGATAGTTGCTCTCCAGGTAGTCCCTGGGGTATCTTCTCTCTCTAGGTGGTGTCGGTTGGCACTACGGCACCGGGTGCTCCTCGTCCACTGCACAAGTTCATCTTGCTGCAAGAGATATGACTTTATTAAAAGAATACGGAATCAAACAAACATGATGCAGATATTTAGAAGTAATATGAAGGAAGTTCAAAGACAAAATCAAAGTGGATGAGACATAGTAATTTCTATCCTATTGCAGGCTCGCTGGACATGTTACTATACCACAAGTGAATAAGTTGACCTGCATGGGCCACCACTAAAACCATGTCACGCCCCAGTCCCAAAAGTACACGGGACCAGACCACGTGGCAATAGCCAGCTGTCACATCCCCGAGGATATCCCAATTTAATGGATCCAAACAAAGAGTTCTACGCTGTCCTAAATGACTAACAAGTCCAATATCAACATCAGGCAGGTAATCTAATCTCATCCACAAATAAAATCAAAAAGTACTAGAATAAATACTGGAAAATAAATACCAGTCTCAAATATCATAGTACAACCAAGAATGTCTGGTGGGAACAAACCCACTACTAAGACGAAATAAAAGTACTGAATGACAGATAAAAAAGAGTAATGACTAGGGCATTGGCTGACTAGATAATGATGCTCCTAATCCTAGGCAGAAGGCTTACCAACTGATCACGAAAATTCTGACAGTAGCACCTCTAGCTCCTCAGCTGTAGCGTACCTAGTCTCCTGTCCTGGGCCGTATACTGTAGGGTAATATGCCTCGTCCAAATATGGAAAGGTACCAGGTCCTCAGATGGACGTAACAAGATACATAAAAATATGCCACATATATAAATATTGAATAAAATAAATGCAATAAAGGGTGTGCTAACCATCTAAGTGAATGCAATGTGAGGACAACATTGGTACGTATAGGTAGGCATAGGCATATAACGACCATACCGCTCCGAAGAATGGGGCATCTGAATAATATAACGTCCATACCGCTCCAAAGAATGGGATACCTGCATAAAGGAAGTCATTGGATCCGTGACTCCTCCGGATACTACGGATTCCAATGTGTGTTTCCCATACGCCTACTAGTTGTCCTCCCCGCCCATATAAATATAAAAGTCAAATACTCGACGTGCATACCATGTATCTATATGCCAAGTCTCTACTAATACAAAATCTTGAATTATGCACTAACCGTGATGCATGTCACACGCACCGATAGCTAGTCGAGTACGCGAACCCGCATCCCTATATAAAATTGTCACAGTGTAACGTGTAAGAGTGTCAGGTCTCGGAAGATACCAGAGTATCCTCCCAATGGGGTGAGTCTGCTAATACCTAGGTCAAGTATACTACTCATCGACGCATCCGTCGACTGCACCCGAGTCAATCTCGGAAGCGCACAGTCATATAAAATAAAGCAACAAGATATCATACAACATATGTCTCATTTAATTTAAATAGTAAATATGGCAAGGTATCTTGCCTGGGTCCTCAAGCTGTGAATGCCAATAGCCTGCTCCTGCAGTATCTCCTGGCTGGTCTAGTGACCCTAAACACACAATATAGTATATCAATCTAGCATCAGACACTAAAGCAACACATACACAAACTATGACGCTGCTCTTAGGCACTATCGCAAGATCACGGTTGGTCGACTACAGAGTCGCGTGTGCACGTAGCTAGGGTGTACACATTTTCTATCCTCGGTTCCCGCGTACCTCACAACAATAAATTACTAAGGTTATGGGTTACGAAACTATTTAAGTTTTGTATAATTCATGCCCTTATTCCTCATGTTAAGCATACTTATTAAGGTCTAGTTTTTATTGGTAAAATATAAGTCTTTAATAGCAAGTCCTCTTATTAGGGTATTTACTAATTTATTTATTTCTAACTAGTCTAATTAAACATGCATGCATACACATATAGGTTTTAATATTATTTGGCTTGTGTCGACACACGATACGCTGATACGACGATATATAACACAGCGATACAAGAAAAGAAGAGGGTTAGAGGACGAGTACCTAGTGGGCTGAACGAGGGAGGGGGGTCTGTTCGTCGATGTGTACCCTCGTCGACGGTCGACGGAGCTCCGGCGTCGGCAGACAAAAGCAGCAGCGGCAGCAATTACAACAGTTGCAACAGCGGCAACAGCAGCCTGGTAGCGACAGTTTGGCGGTGGGGGAAGGGGTCAGGGTCATGGGGAACGGGTGCTGGTAGGACTGGTGGTGGTGGCTGGCGATGCTGGAGGCGGTGGGGATTGAGAGCAGTCGGCGGCTTGGGGAAGTCGGCTAGGGTTCGGGTTGGATGAATGATGGGGATGGTGATAATGCGGTGGTCAGGCGGGCTGTGTAGGCGGAAGAGTGGGTCTGGCGTGGACAACAGGGGTGGCTTGAGGTGGTTATAGCTGGAGGTGGTGGTGGATGGCTGGTCGGAGGAAGGAGAGGGTGCTCGGGTTTGATAAGGAGGAAGGGTTCGGCTATAGGGTTGAGGTGGTGGTGGTGATTATAATTTTAGGGTTTCGTATATAGAAAAGTATGTATTTATATAGAAGGAGAATTATGGGCTAACCTCAGAATTTGGGCCTGACTGGACTCTTTGGGGTGGGGGCTGGTCCACATGAAAGGGTGTACATGGTCTTGGTTAGGTCCTGTTTTGGGTGAAATTGGCCTCCAATTTAATTAAATTAAACAAATGCACTCGGCGTTCATTTGTAAATTAAAAACACAAGAGATTAAAATCGAGTGGAACACAAGAGTCATGGGCGTAGCAGGCTCAGAATAGATTTATATCCTAATTTGGGTTATATGGAGTTGGGTTGTGGTCGTGCCTCAAATTCAAATAGGAATGGTCACTTATGAGAAATTGGATTTATTAAAATTATTCATGGACGTTTGTAACGAATATTGCACAGCTAAAATAGAGCACAATATTGAGTATTTAAAAGTTACACAAGGGTCAGATGGGTAGTCTGGCATGTCTAGGAGATGCGTATGAACTTTGTTTGAAGGTAACTACTAATGTAATGCTCCAAACATCAAAGCAATGGTAAGGTGTATTAAGTCACATAATTGTTGTATATTAATATTAATTGTATCCAAATTAACCCTAGTCTCTCAAATTAAATTAAATAAATCCTAAATTGGTTGAGGGGGTTTACACATCCGAAGTCTATAATTTATGTTTTCTGAGGAGAAGATCAAGCGACACCGCCTACATTTTTTTTCTTTTAACCTAGTTGTTGAAAGTGCTACTTGCTGTATTAGGTCTTGAGCAATGTCAGGGTAAACTCACATGACCTTGCCCTGTGGTGTGCTGAGAGGTACCAGACCGGTTGTTTGGCCGCGAGCTGGTGGGAGATTGATAACCTCTATTGTTGCCCTCGGGATCGGGACAACACCATCCAGGGCCTCCGTCACCAAAAAGTCACAAAAATGGAGGAATACTATGTTCGCAATGATCGCTTTGTCCTTAAATTCGAGGGTGTGTGCCTTGGCATCGATCAGTTATTGGATACGCCTCTTCAACATAGAGCAGTCTTTGGTTGGATGATGGACGTATCGGTGGTAGTGGCAGTACTTTGGGTCATCGACCTTATCTGCCTCCTCAGGGTATCTAATGTTTGGTATCCAGAGTTTGTTGCCCTTTATTAGTACGTTGAAGATCTCAATGACGTCATCGTCATCGAAGAAGAAAGTCTCTTTTGGCTTTGGGTCTTCTGATTCCTGAGTCGCATAGTCCTCAGGGAAGTCCATTAGTTTTGTATCGTCTTCGGACTCGGAGGGAATGCTACCCCCCAGCTTTGATGCTGCTCTGACTTGTCAAGGGCGACTACCCCATGACTTGTCATTGTTTGTTTTTGGGGAATCACTGTCCTCACGGAACTAGTTGGTGTGGATCACCAGAATATTGCTACTCCCGGCTTGCAGAGTTATTACGGGACCTGAGGAAGGCGAGACCATGTTCGCCTTTGTCTCCAATATCGATGGGCTAAAGTCTATATTTTGGCACTCATGGTATGCATCATTGCCTCCAGAGCATCGAGACATTTGTAATTATTGGTGCCCTCATTGTCCTCCCCTGTCATGTACACTGTCATGACATGGGGGGAGGTAGACGGGACAGTAGACCCTTTGCTTTTTTGTTTCTGCTCCTTGAGTCGCACTGTCATCATGAAAGGTAGATATTGTTGCATCTTCCTCAGACTCAGAAGGAGCAGTACCCCCAGCGTTGGAAGGTGCTTTACTTTGATAAGGGTAACTACTCCCTGTTTGTGGAGTCATCTTGGGTCTTGGGGAAATATTATCCCCAGCTGATGATAATTTTGTCCTTAAGCGGGTGCCCAGGAATACTCCTTTCTGTAGGCACCACTACTTGCCTCCGGTTTCTCAACTCACTGGCTAAAAGTAGAGGGTTGGAGGTTCTAGACTTCTGACCTCCATTCATAGAAGGAGACCTCCAAGTGGAACAACATGAGGCAAAGCGCAACTCCTACTCCTATAGTATTTTTACCTATTTTTTGGAATGCTGCTGGACCGGTGCTCTTAGTCACAGTCGTTGGAATGTCGACTACCAGTCTGTAGGTGCTGCTGCCTTGGCACAATAGTAGTGGATGACGATGTTGGCACAATGATTCCCTAGAGAGCACACCGCCCATGCCATAGTTATTTTTCTCGTTTTGCGCTTGTGATTGATCACGTTGCACAAGTCGACCGAGGAATGCTTCACCTTTACACCCTCATTTTGAGCACGGATAGATTAAGCGCATGGGTTTTTGGGTGTTGCCTTTGCTCCCTGGCCTGGGGTTCATATAATAACTTTTTTTATGTCATTAGTGGAAGAGTTTTAAGACCGACCATATCCGTTTGTCGCTGTGGGCTGGACACATAGGTTATTTTTGTATATCTTCCCATCAGGGGCATATATAACTGTTAATGGTGCCTGTTGATGGTCTGTCGGATGAGCAATCACTTGAGTTTGGCGAGCTCATACGGTCCTAGACTTTTTCGTTCTAGCATGCACCGGTACATAGTATGATGAGTCAAAGTTTGAATTTCCCCTTTCTCAGTATGGCGCATAGATTCAGCGTTGTATGAGATTCAATCGAAAACTGAGCTTCTGTTTCTGCCAGCATCTGACCATCTGCCTACGACTGTCGACCAGTACCATATAGTCCTTCTTATGCGGCCTTTGTTGTAGTCACAAAGAACGTGCATCAACACCCAAACTTCTAGCATCGTAGTATTTTTCTCTACCAGAGTTTGGGTGCTGAGCACCTTTCTTCTAAACCAAGGTTGTCGCATAACCAGGGGACAGCCTGGATAGACATGTGATATGCGTCTTCAGTAATAGAAAGATATGGGGAGCGCATTCTCCATAGTTAGGTGAGGCACAACGGCCTTTGTAACCCATGTCCTGCGGGTCTTCTTAGGCTTTGCCAGCCACGGTGAAGCACTGCCCTCAGAGAGCATTTTCTCAAAGGCTTGCTAGTCGAAGCATACAACCAACATCTTCTGGGTCTAACCCAGATTTGACGCATCAGATTACGTCACGACCTTCTCATCAGGGCAGAAGGATGTCCCCAGCAGAGTCACCATCTTGTTTGCTATCAGTGTAAGTTTGAAAAACTTTTGTTTAACAACAAACAAAAAGTACGAGAAAATCCTAGACAGAAAATCTAAGTACAATATTTTTGATCTGGGGAATGTGACGATGGAGATCGAGTACTACATCGACTCCTTTACTCTGTTGACGGTCAAACAAGGGAATGATGATTGATCTATTCTTTTTTCTCTCTCTTAAGCTTGTATACATGTATGTAGCTCGCCGGAGGAGGGTATGGTCTCTGAAAAGAGGACCCTGGGAATGTCCAAGTTTTTTTTATTTATAGCCAACATGCTGATGGACTATAGGTGCCGCATAAGCCTCTATTTGGTAGCCGTATAGGGCTCCTTCAACAAAATATGGTTGCAACTATAGCCGCATACCACGGGCATGCTGCCATGTAGCCTAGGTTAGGTATATTATTGATAATACCTTGGGGTTGTTTTCAACTCTGTTGCGTGCGTGACTTGTTCAGCAGGACACGTAATCATCACTAACTATGTGAACATCCTTTCTATTGTAATGGAAAGATCTTGCAAGCTGAGAGCCGCATTGTATTATGGATGTATAGAGTCGTGGCCGCATACGTGCCCTCTTTTGGCCTTGGTCTTATGGATACTTCGGCCGTATGGTGTTGTGGTCACATGCGACCTCTCATCTGGCCTTGGTCGGATGGACACTTTGGCTGCATGATGATGAGGTCATATAGGGCCATAGCCGCATATGAGGGACCACGTGTCATGGCACATTTGACGAATTTTTTAATCCACTGATTTGACTTTTTATCTTTTTATGAGCTGCCGTCTCTCTCACGATTCTCAAAATGCTCTGGGTGATGAGTGGTGTGTCAGAACTTCTGACATGCATTAAATACCATGTCAGGAGATCTCATGCGGCCCCTTACTTTATGGCTGTTCAGGATGCATTAATTTTTCTTATGCGCCTTCCAACTCCTTGGTTGTTCGGGCCGCATAGGCTCTATATGGCTCCTCTGTAGCCTACTTTTATTTTGAAGGGGCATGAGCTCTATGCGGCCTGCAAGATTCTCATGCTTCTACAATATCTCCTTCAAAATTTCTAAACTTTGTAAGTTTTTTTAAGTTCAAAATACTTTGAACAAAAGCATGGAGGAGATAACAACACGAACTGTAACGGCGCATCTGTGAAATGTCCTTTTGTTTGGCGCATGGGGATGCTTGAGGGAGTAGTGGCACATGACACTGTTGGCGCAAGCGGATACTAGTTACTTATGGTGCATGGCACTTCTGGCGCATGGGAACACTAGTTGCTTAGTGGCACATGGCACTGCTGGTACATGGGAACACTAATTATAAAACTATCGGCGCATGGCACTGGATCATTATGGCGCAGAGGGCTTGATCGTTGCCGCACATGGCCTTTGATTACTATTGGTGTATGGTAGAAATTTTCTATGCTTCTACAGGTGTAGGCTGCGATATAATCCTCTACAGCAACTCGTCACGCAGAGACACAATCTGATGGTCAAACCTCTCATGTTAGGCTCGTACCGATTCCTAGGAGGGCTGTGTGCTATGCAAACTGACAGAGGGGGTCCTAGAGGACTACGACGCAACATAGGTATTGTAGGATCCCGTACCGTAGTACGTACCCCTCTGTAGTCTATAAACAACGGTCATTCACTGCTCGTCAACCGATGGAGCTGGGTGGGCGGTGGACTGGGAGGAACTACCGGCCTCTCCCTGTGTGGACTGGGTCGACCGCTTACGTAGCCTATGATACTCATCCTAAAAAATATGTCTCTCTCCATAAGAGTATTACTTACTATCCACTCATCATGCATAATTATTAATATATATCTAAGGTACTTATTACTAACTACATGAATATTTATTTGTATATTTTTTAAGTTATATTAAAATTAAAAAAACATAAAGTAATACTTATGTAGCTCTGTGTGGCCCTCTCATCGATGAGTTATCCGTCCTTCCTATGGTTGACGAGGAAGACTGTCACCATGTTAGATTCCTCACCCCTCTGGACCTGTTAAAAAAATATTGTATGTTACTAAAATTAAATATTTTATCCTACTTCGATTAAAATACTATGTATACAAAAAAATACATACCATGCGACAAAAATATTCCGTCATCGGAATTGATCCACCATACCACTTTTATGCCTTCTTCCTGGCCGCCTTCGCCTTCTACGACTTTTTCTTGTACCTAGGATCGTTAAATCTAACCGTCATCGCAGTCTACTGCTCAGGCGTGATCCAACCTTGGATTGGTTGTCCCAAACGATCACGATCCTTCTGGTCACAGATTGTATCACGAATATTTTGGCGGCGGATAGAAATATGTTTTCTACAAGAAGTAATATAGAAAGTTATATAGAAAAAGAACAAATTAGATGATTAATATTAAAATCAAATTTACTTTTACCTTGAAGTGCGCAAACCAGAATGCCTTATTCTCGTCCTGGGCATTCGAGTAGTTGATACAAGGGCCACCATAGTTGTACCTCAAAAATACTCCAATAATCTCTGTATCGACGAGGGACGATATCTATACATAGATAATTATATTAAAGTAAAAGTAAATATATATTTATATATGCATAAGAAAACTAAAACTAATTTACTTTGTTGGCCCATCGGCCTAAATCTCTGTCTTTGTCTCGTCCGAAGGAGCACACTGAGGATCGCTTTGAAACATGTGAGAAGACGAAGGCGTAGTCGGCTATGACTCGTCCATCTGCTCCTCGGTCTCCATGGTACCGTCAGCAGGAGGAACGGTAGACGTAGGAGTAGTCTCAGGCCTGGAACTGCTCGTACCAGGAGTACTGCCAGAGGAGATAATGGTCAAAAGACTGGAGTAATAGGAGACGAGGGTCCGGACCCAGTATCATGTCCCGAAGGAGAACTGCTAGTCGGAGTAGCATGTTATCTAGATACTCTACATCTAGACCGACTGAATGATCCGCGTTGTCTTGTCATACCTGACTTATGATAAACAAAATAAAAGTTACAAGAAAATAGTTTAAATACAGTACATGTCACTAAATGAAAAAAAGAAAAATATAGTACATAGCCGCAAGTACATGTCACTAAATATATTTTATATTCCATAGCTAAAATACAATAACATCACAAAATAATACTAAATCAAATACTAAGTAAGATAAGCACAATATGATATATAGAGAAGGAAATCTAATTTCTCAAGTTGTAAACAAGTCTAGATAATAACCATAAGTCTAATCTAGAAAGATAATACATCCAGAACGATAATATATCCAGAAAGATAATACATCTAAGACGTTCAATCCAGAAAGATAATACAACAATAAGTCTATCGGAGACAAAACTGGGCATGTCAAAAGACTAAATATATTTTATTTTATTTTCAATCATCTTCTGAAAAATCACCTTCTTCGTTTTCCTCGTCCTTCTCTTTATTTTCCTCCTCATCTTTACTTTTATCTATTTTGCCTTCCTCTTCAGATAATTCTACCTCTTATACACGATTAGACATGTAATGGAAAACTTCCATTGAGTCCATATCCATAATATTTGTTACAAGAGGTAGCTCATCCTCCCGATAAGCTATTTCGTCAACGTCAAAAGTATTTTGAGCTTTGGTCTTGCATACTGCCTACCAGTCCGACCTCGTTGTTCCCCGTTTAGGATAAGTTATGAAGTACATGAGCTAAGCCTGACTTGATAGGACAAATGGTTCATAGCCTTGATATCGATGCCGATAGTTTATATCTACAAGACCATGCTTGTCAATTTTTCAACCTTGATATTGGATTGGATCGAACCAATCACACATGAATAACACGATATTAGCAGGCTTTATTCCATAATTATATGTCAACTTCATAATCTTTCGTAAGACGCCGTAGAAATTATTGCATGTATCACATCTTTGTAGTTCGAAGATCTGATACACAAACAACTATTTTTCGTAGAATCGAGATCTAGGAAGTTGTCAATGATCGAAGCAGTTGTTGAATTTAACCTAAACCCATTTGCACAATAGCTTGGTCAGATTTTGATAACATAAATTGGCCCCTTAGCTTGAGTTATAATAGATTCATGCTCAAGTATTAGTGAGCTTCTTATATATTCACTCAATAAGAAGTTAAGTTCAACATTCAACGTTCTGTTAATTATAAAAAATTAAGAAATTAAGTTCAACGTTCTGTTAATTATTTTATAAAGTGCATACACAAAAATAAATTAGCGAGCTTCTTATATATTCACTCAATAAGAAGGAAAATAACGTCTCATTTCTTGTTATACTTCTTCATCTGTTATGTATGGTCTCATCGACCACGTCTCATCATTAAATATGCTAAAAATAATAAAACATCTCCTAATTAGTGTAACAATATTAGCGTATACTATTACATTGAGATGACTTAAAGTGGACGTATTAATTACTTAACCCCCGAGCTTCTCCACTTCATCCTCATCATAGTTGAGTAATATATACAACTGAGCAACCCTTAGCTCATCGTCATTCAGATATCTCTTCTTTATTTTGCCCGAAGGCTTAGAGAAAGTGTTGAATACTTTCAGTATTGCATCATTAGATTCCTGGTACCCGTCGTCATTTCTTGGGGCTCTCATTTGATTAGTAGCAACATGAGGCTTGAAATACATAGAACAAAAGTTTATAATCTCCTCGAGAATATATGCTTTACAAATAGAACTCTCGACACATGCCTTATTTTTTACCTTTCTCTTTAGGTGGTTCAACTGTCACTCGAACGGATACATCCACCGATAACCTACATGTCCACCGACACGGGTCTCACAGGAAACATGAATTGACAAATATTCTATGGAGTCAAAAAATTCAGGAGGAAACACCCGCTCGAGCTTGCATAGTATTATCACAATGTCATTCTCTTGCTTTTTAGGTGATCAACGAGCAACATTGTAGAACAAAGATATCTGAAGATCAATGGATCCCAAACTACCTGTAATAAGAATTCCTGAAATATAATCAATATTAATCTATCTATGAATACATAACAGTCGTGGCTCTTTATATCCGTCACTTTATTCTCCTTCGGGTTGACGCATCTTCTCAGATTTGACACATACTCGTTTGAAAATTTTAGCCCCTGAATCCACCTACGAAGTCTCCCTTTATCCTCCTTTTACAATGAGAAAATTGTCTTAGGCTGCTTATACTTCCCATTCCCTTCCTCTATCAAATTCAATGCAGGGCGTCTGCATATTTCTTTCAAGTCCAACCTGGCCTTGGGATTGTCTTTCGTCTTCCTCTTTACGTCTATCACAGTATTAATTATGTTGTCAAACACATTCTTCTCGATATGCATGACATCAAGGTTATGTCTGATCAGATTGGTGCTCCAATATGGCAGGTCCCAGAATATGCTTCTTTTCGTCTAGTTATGAGTGTGTGTGAGCACCATAGTTTTTATATAGGGTTAGTTCGATAATTAATAAAAAAAATTATTTTAAATATTTATTCAATAGTTTAATTAAACTTTGGAAACCAACCACCATGGTTTAAGATCTTGAGTCAATACTAGCCCTTCCCTTCCAACCAACCTAGCATGCTAGACTTAGACGAGTCAAATTAGGCTTCTGCCATGACTATCACACACAAATTAGCAATCCCAGGCTTTGTTTTAGTTGCACAACATTTGCGACACAATTACGAGAAAACGATAATTAATTAACCCTTTTGTCGTGGCGTACGATTTTAACATGCCACCCCAATCCATTGCTTCTAACTAAAGTCATACTATGAGCCTAACTGGTCCTATTACGCATATGACACTCGAGTTGCGTTATTCAACCCCCCTGCATGCTTCCAATATAATATTAAATAGAAAATAAAATTTATGGATTTATTTAATTAATTTAATATTTATTCATATTTGGTATATAGCTTTTGAATTGATATAAATTTGGCTGTAAATTATTTGTTGGAAGAAATATGAATTTTCTAATTTTTTTTCCAAGAACCTAACTATTTTTGAGAATTTTCTACAAATAGTTATGAATAAAATAAAAGAAAAGAAAAGAAAAGAAAAAGAAATAAAATAAAACCTAACCCATACCCGCTAAACCTATACCAAACCCCAACCCATATAAGCTTCCCCCCCACATTACACACACACATATATATATGTATACATATTAAACCCTAACCCTAAACCACACCACCTCCACCATCACCCACGCCTCCACCCTCCAGGCGACACCCACGCCGGACCCCGACCACCCAAGCGACCACCTGATCCCTTGTCGCCGCCGTCGCCGCGCCGAAGCAGTGCCAGAGAGCCATCGCAGATCCGCTCCAGGCGCGCACGCGCGCAACAACAGCAGCCATGCGACCCTCCCTTCGTGCAAAGTTTTCTCCCTCCTCGCTCGTCCGTTTTGCGTTCTATCTTCGCTGGTATGTTTACAACCTAACCTCTAGAATTTTCTTCAAGTGGAACAAATTTAGGCCCCCGGGTTTGATTAAAAAATCGACCGAAAGTTGGCCGAAAAACTGTTCAAAAATAGTTCAGAAATTCAGTCCAAGTACCCATGTTCATGTCCAATTTTCTACCAAATCGTTAATTATTTTTAAAATATAATTGATAGGACTTCTTCACAATATAATCAAGATTTTTATTATTCTTTTAGTTTTTATTAGTTTGCTTTATTGGTTAAATTATTTTGATTCCAAAACGACCAAAAATTTATTTTTAAAGAACCCAAAAATCTTCGATACGGGATGCGTCCCTCCAAACGAGGCCACGTCATCGTGTACGGATTATACCGAATGGTGCGAAATATGAACGCAGACGTGTGGGCTTTCACATAATTCGATTTGGACGTGTGTGCACGCCAAAATCAACGCGTATCCGCCGAAAAATATCGTATTGGCCAATTCTGACACATCGCCATAACTTCGTTTGTACTCGTTGCTTCACAAAGAAATTTGTTCCATTGGATTTGCAGCGTTACGCTGGTCCAGTAACCCAAATTTGGTTCGAATCTGAGAACGTTGACGAAATATTATTTCATGTGTCCCATGGTTCTACATGACGGGTGATTTGGTGATCGGCTCATCGAAAACCAGTCATGGACATTCCATTGGGTATGTATCATCATTCTGAACTCGTAGACACTAAGTTTGATAAATTTAGAGAACTTTATCTTCGCTTGTGGACCCTGCTGAGACTCAAAACTGTTAATTATGTCCCTGTGTTCAAATTGGACTTATGAGTAGTCAATCCTAACTATTTTAAGTATCATGAGAATATTGGTGATGTTTGTTTTAGCATCCGGAGGTGTATGTGCAGATTCTACTTTCCCAGCAGTAGTTGACGGAGTTCAGAACCCAGGCAAATGTACTTGCCAAACTTGTAGTAGATCATGTTATATTATCTGTTTGTGTTTCTTTTTATATATATATATATTTTTTTTTGTGTTGTACATGTTCAACCTAGGACCGTGAGACATTGCTTAGCGTCCGAACAAGATTCATGTGTCGATGCCGTACGCGGAGTCGTGTAACGTTATTTAGAGAGTTGATTTTACGATCCTATTTTTTTATGTGATTACTTTACCAAGTATGCCATACCATTGGATACTTGACACTATTTCATATGACATAATCCTTCTTGAGTTATTCATGGTGATTCTGTATAGGTTTATAGGATTCGTGATATGAGACTTGCATATTATATAGAGATATCATTATGACTCGTTGTACTAGCTAGAGGTTATGATCTTGCGTGTTGTGGATATGAGACATTGTGGATATGAGATGTGAGATTATATTGGGTGGAGAGCGACATACATGCTACAAGCTGATTATGTTATATATATACTATGTTACTGGAGGTGCTTTAGTCTCTATACCTGAGCTTGGCATATTACTGTCCCTACGAGATACTACTTGCTGCTACCTGACACAGAGCCTGTAGTAGTATCAGCCTGAGTACTAGTGATGCTCTCATTTGCATTTTACTTAGCTAGTTATATAGCTTGCTCTGAGGATCTGTTCTTACTTACTGTATTTTATTTGGCTTGAGTGTTTATTATACCTTGTTATGTCCCCTGAGGACCTGGATCCAGATTATGTCCCAAGGTGTAGACAAGGAGAGCTATCCCGAGGTTTACGTGGCAGGTGCTACTATTGGAGACGTACAGGTTGTAGAGGACGAGGTTATTCCAGAGGACTTCTCTTGAGCACACAGTATTCTCACCATTTATTTATTTTGCTTAGTGTTCTTAGATATTTGATCTTATATTGACTTTCGGATATTATATTTGGAGTTATTTTTCTTTCTATTTCGATGACGGGTTGTTCCCCGTGACAATATTTATATTGCTTTGTTTGGACAGATCATTTTATATTATTGTGACTGGACTCTTCTTTTTATGATTTCGTTACTTATTATGGATGAGATTAGATATATAAACTGTGATAGATATTTGTAGACTATTTTATATGTATTACAACTTAAGTGCACTGTAACGGGTCCATTAAATTTGGTTTGTCTATTGGAGTTGTGTTGCTGGCCATTGCCATGTGGCTAGTCCCTTGGTATTTTGGGACTAGGACTTGACATAGTTTTTGTGGTGGCCCATGCAGGTCTACGAATATATTGCTTTGGTTTTAACTAGGGGACCGAGCAAGCCTGCGATTAGGATAAGATTAAATTATAGGATCTTATCCACATGTTGACACGTTCTTAACCTCTATATCGGATTAGAATTAATTTTTAGACTCGCATCATACTTGATCGACCCTACACTAATCCCGGCACAAGAAGAGAAGACGAAGAAATTCTTTGACGGACTGAGCTTTGAACTACAGAGACAGATTGACTCCATTGCACCTATTTCTTATACGGATGTCCTTGTCATAGCTTAATGCATGGAGCGCATCCACAGGAGGGAGTCCAGCTAGAAGAGACCATACGCATTAGTACCAGCTCGAGCACCACCCGAGGAGCCTACAAAGCGACCCCAGATGAATCCACCACAGAGAGCAGCATCACGAGCCCTAGCCCTTCCTACTTGTCACTACTGTGGCAAGGTAGGCCATATTGAGAGGGAGTGCAGACGCAAATTGGGATTATGTTTAGCTTACGGATCCGGTCAGTATTCAGCCAGGAATTGCCCTAAGAGTCGGAGAGGAACACCGTTGGTTCCTCGACCCGCTTTACCAGTATCGGGGCCAGTCCAGCAGCCACATCGACCATCTTATCCAGCACCAGGAGCACCACAGGTGGAAGATGGAGGATTCAGACCACTAGCATCGGGAGGATATCAGCCGAGGCCACCATTGGCACCACAAGCAGCGCTCTTCCAGCAGACACATCAGCAGCAGAGGACACAAGCTCAGGGACGTGGCCAGGCTTTTGCAATGACAGTATAGGAGGTACAGACTTGAGGAGTAGCGAATATGGATAAGATTTAGTTTTATCATATATAGCTATAGTAATGGATATTCCTAGTAATAATTTAACATGTACCTATTAGTTTAATTCCCTAGTATATACCTAGTATTATGTTAGCATAAACTTGTTAGTCTAGAGTAGTAATATGTAAGAGGTACCCAAATTTTCAGAAGCTGTAGTTGATCCTCGTTTTAATCAGATTCATTTACTCTTGAGTTACTCATCTCTCATTACCTAGGAAAAGAAGTTTCTATTGCTTCCCTACGTCTTTTGCTTGAACAAAAACTCTCGTCCTTCTTCTCGAATTTCTTACTCATGACGCCTTACCCTACATTTTTGCAGTTCCACAAACATATCCTGCAACCGTGCTATCTTATTTGGAGTACACCGTTCTTGATCTTTCACGGTTCATTCATTTTAATTGCGAGTGTCACCCTCACATTTTCAATCAAGGATAGTTTGGTAATTGATATGGGTATTTTATTTTAGGATTGATTTTATTTAAATATTGTGCATGCATGATTGTTTATTTGTTGTATTATTTATTGATTGATAGTTGTAGATTTATTTTAGACTTGTGTAATGGACCTAAATATTTATTAGTTGTATGAACCCAATATTTCATATGAGTTTAGATTGAGCCCATGAATTAGGCCAATAGATTAGGAGGTTGGATTAATTAGTGAAACCATTAGACTAGAACCTTTCCTTCCTAATTAATTTCTTCATGAGAGGTCCCAAGGGATAAATAGAATATTTCATACTTGCTTGGGCAGAGGGCTAGGGCCGGCCATAGAGGAAAGAGAGAGAGAGAGAGAGAGAGAGTGCCTCTCTCATTTTATTTCTAATTCTATTAGATATATTTTTTTCTCTTCCAATTTCCTTCATTCCCTCATCAATTCACCACCAATTTCTTCACAAATTTCTTTTCTATTCTTCATTGGAGGCTTCTATATAAAAGATCTACAAGAAGGAAGTAAGGAACAACAAGGAGGAGGCCAAGATCTACAAGGAGAGGAGCTACATTTTATTTAAAGATTTTTTATTAGAAATCCATCTTCCAATAGGTACATTTCAGTTTTCTTCCTTCCAATAGACTCTAAATCTAAGATTTAACCATGAAAAACTAACCCACATGCATAGGCTACCCATAGAAATTTGTTTTAGGTTCATAGGAGACCTATGGTGGAAGTTATGTGCATTTTGGTATCAATTTTGGAAGAATTCTGAGATTGGCACATGTGATATTTGTCATTTGGTAAAATAGATCAATATGACACATGATTGATTGTTTGTGACTTATGTCGTATCCATAATTGGATACGTGTAGGCCGTATCTCGTCAATTTGACAAAACGGGTTAATTTTTGGGGTTTTCCTCTGACACGGAGACTTGTGCATATCACATTATGACACAGACACGTAGATGATCTAATTACTATACGTATTATTCATATTTAGTTTATTAGACTTTCTCGTGTCCTTTGGGATGTGTTTGGTTGTGTGTTGGAGCCGTATCGCAAGCGTATCAGAATGAGTGTGATACGGGTGCGGTGTACTCCACGTGTTTGGTTTTGGTTCTCATTTTATATGTACATGTGTGTGTATATATATATATATATATATATATATATATATATATATATGATATTTTATATAATATATATAGGTATATGAGTATGTATATAGTTAAGTGTATATATGTGTGTCTATATGTGTGTGTGTAATAGGTATATGAGTATGTATATAGTTAAGTGTATATGTGTGTGTGTAAGTGTATAGAGTAATGTATATATATATATATATATATATATATATATATATATATATATATATATATATATATATATATATATATATATGTGTGTGTGTGTGTGTATTAGTGTTTATATGTATATTTATGTGTGTGTTTGTGTTTAAGTGTAATGTATATATATATAGACAAATATATTCTATCACACTTAAACACAAACACACACATAAATATACATATAAACACTAATACACACACACACACACACACACACATATATATATATATATATATATATATATATATATATATATATACAAACACATATATATATATATATATACATTACTCTATACACTTACACACACATATACACTTAACTATATACATACTCATATACCTATATATATTATATAAAATATCATATATATATATATATATATATATATATATATATATATAATGAGAACCAAAACCAAACACGTGGAGTGCATTATCTATATATGAGTAGATATTAAATTCATATAGAAAATATGTGTGTGAGTGTGATGTGTGTGTTATGTGATGTGTTGTTTGTGAGTGAGTGAGTGAGAGCATCAGTGTCAGCAGAGGGGGTATCGAGCAGTGGGTTGCCACAGTGCTCAGCAAGGGGGAGGCTCGGGCATATAGCAGGGTTCAGTCAACTGGGCCAAGTGCAGCTCGGGCAATAGCCAAGAGCAGGGAGCTCCTGCAGTTGAGACCTTCCAACTACACAGAGCAGTTGTAGCTACTATGGGTGACAGTGTGCAACAAACAAGATCAGTAGCCTCGAGCACAACAAATGCAATATCTGTACAATACAAACCAAGCAGAGCTACAACAAGAAGGTAGAGCAATATGCTACTGCACAGTGACAGTATCAGTGACCAATCACTGATATCACTGCAGTAGAGGTATCACCAACAGTCAGTGCAGCAATTAAGGGTAGTATCAGCCCGAAGGAGCACTGCAGTGCTCAACCTCATCGAGATGTGTATCATCTCGGGTATAAGGGAGTATCGAGAAGTAATATGCAGTGCACAGTTCAATCAACAGGGTGCAACGACAGGGAAGCCCAGCAGCTAGCTGCAGAATTACTGTGCAAGAGGAGTTGCAAAGTAACAGTATCTGTATCAGTCCAATATTCAGGTATCAATTCAATAGTTTTAGTTGGTAGTTGGGTTTTGGGTTTATGAGGTATTGGGTTAGCAAGGTATCAAGGCTTGGGTTTATTGTGATTCACTAGTAGTATTAGTAGTTGGGTAGGGATTAGTATATATAACTATTAGTCTAGATTAGTTAATAGTAGATTAATAGCTATGCTTAGCATATAGTTTAGCTATATGTATATATTTATATATATAGGTATATTATATATGGATATGTATGCAGTGTATTATAGTTAGTTTCTATGTATTATATTGATATCTATTATAGTAGTTAGTATATGTTAGCTTATAATTAGAATATTTGTTTTGGGTTTATATATATGTTTTATCTATTATGTAGAGGTTTGAATTATATTGGGATACCAAGGTAAAGTCAAGGTAAGGGGTCGATACCAAGGTATTGGATTTGGGTATCGAGATAGATGTGATACGCATTAGTGCAAGGCCAAGGTATCCTAATTTTAGTAATTAGTTAAGTACTATATATATTGACTTATATATATACAAATTACTATTTTTCTTATATAAAACTTGCGTATCTTAGGATACGGCTTTTGAGTGTTTCATAGTATCTTAGGTTAGCTTGTATAACTTAGTTTCATAGTGCTTTGACTTAGTATCCTAGTGTTAGACTCTTACAACCTAGATTTAATCGATTTGACTTAGAAATGTCTTGACTTAGAATTGTATCATATTAACTTATTTCTATTTTTAAACCTAGTATTGATGCAACATACCATATATAGGTCTGTATAACACCAGCTTTGGCATCGAGAGACACACCTTGCTCAGGACTTCAGGTGAGTATATTTCTCTGATTATTTTTAATTCATAATAGTGTATATATGTATTTTCTAGAATTGTATACTTGATTTTGACACAGGGATTTCATAGACTTGTACTGCATGGATCCCGTCAGGATATGTTATCCCCTACCGTATTCAGCGGATACTCGTATATATGTATTTCATCATGTATATTGGGTATTAATTTAAATTTTATGTTCACACACTGCTCGTGTTCAGTGTGCTTATTCGTGTACATCCACTGCTCGTATTCAATGGTTATTATATTCGTGTACACCCACTGCTCGTATTCAGTGGTCATATTCGTGTTCGTAGCGTGTCGTGATTGGATCCATTGATATTAGTTGGGGATGGAAGAGTAGGAGTTGATTATGTGATCAAAGCCCCATTGTTCATCGTGTACATTCTGGTTACATACCTCACTTGTAATCATTTTACCTGATCATGTTCACCCAAACCGATCACATAATAAACTTGTATTCTGAGACACATAGTTAGATTACAGTTATTTTATCATATTACAGATAGTCATATTATTGTTCTATATTCTCGTACATTACCTGTATATCTATTATTCATTCATTCATATGTTAGTGATCTTGTATTTTATTTCTATTATATGTTTTATATGCTCGATTATGTTATTGAAACTGCTTTCAGAGGTATGTACTTTGCTCTAATCCTGACTGGATATATTTTTTCATATGATTGGCTTATAGAGCAGTGTCCCACATTCTACGGGCCACAAGACGGCGTACCTATAGAGGATACTCCTATAGACCAGGAGGACTTAGTTGCAGAGCCCGAGGAGGTCTAATTATTTATGTTGGCATGTATTAGACTATTAGTTGAGATTCTCATTTTGTATATTATTTCAGATTGTGGATTGTATCTTATTCTTCTTTCCTTCACTATTCCATTATTGCTTTATCTTTCTTAGTTTATTTTGTGATCGAGATTAGTTATACTTGTGAGATACCATATTGCTCCTCCGTTCGGAGTTGAGATGATTGGTAGGTACTATATTATATTATTGAGATGTTAGATAGTTAGAAATGACCCAGATAGCGTTCTACTGCCGATGCTGCGGCATAGGCTGGGCGTAACCACATACTCTTGCCTGAATATCCGGGTGTGGGTCGTGACAGCGAGGATGCAATTCTTTTAAGGTGGGTGGATTATGAGAACCCTGATTTTTATATAGAGTAAGTTCGGTAATTAATAATTATTATTTTCATTTTAAATATTTATTCAATAATTTAATTGAACTTTGGAAACCAACCACCATGATTTAAGATCTTGACTGCAATACTAGCCTTTCTCTTCCAACCAACCTAGCATGCTCGATTTAGACGAGTCAAATTAGGCTCATGCCATGACTGTCACTCACAAATTCGTAATCCCAGGATTTGTTTTGATCGCACAACTTTTGTGACACAATTACTAGAAAACGATGATTAATTAACCCTTTTGTCGTGGCGTACGATTTTAACATGCCATCCCAATCCATTGCTTCCAACTAAAGCTATATTATGAGCCTAACTGGTTTCATTATACACATGATACTCGAGTTGCGTTATTCGAACCCCCTACATGCTTCCAATATAATATTAAGTAGAAAATAAAATTTATGGATTTATTTAATTAATTTAATATTTATTCATATTTGGTAAATATCTTTTAAATTGATATAGATTTGGATGTAAATTATTTGTTGGAAGAAATATGAATTTCTTAAAAATTTCCCCAAGAACCTAACTATTTTTGGGAATTTTCTACATATAGTTATGAATAAAATAAAATTAAAGAAAAAAAAGAAAAAGAAATAAAATAATATCCAACCCATACCCGTTAAACCCAACCCATACCCGTTAAACCCAACCCATACCCACTAAACCTATCCTAAACCCTACCCCACGTAAGCTTCCCTCCCGTTACACACACACACACATACACACACACACACACACACACACACACACATATATATATATATATATATATATATATATATATATATATATATATATATATACTAAACCCTAAGCCTAAACCACACCACCTCCACTATCACGCACGCCTCCACCCTCCAAGCGACACCCACGTCGGACCCCGACCACCCAGGCGACCACCCTGAACCCTCGCAGCCGTCGTCGCCTCGCAGAAGCAACGCCGGAGCGCCACCGCAGATCCGCCCCCGCGCGCACGCGCACAACAGCAGCAGCCGTGCGGCCCTCCCTTCGTGTGGAATTTCTTCCTCCTCGCTCGTCCGTTTCGTGTCCTATCTTCGCTGGTATGTTCACAACATAATCCTCTAGGATTTCCTTCAAGTGGAACAAATTTAGGCCCCCGGGTTTGATCGAAAAATCAATCGGAAGTTGGCCGAAAAACTGTTCAAAAATAGTTCAAAAATTCAGTCCAAGTACCCATGTTCATGTCCAATTTTCTACCAACTCGTTAATTATTTTCAAAATATAATTAAAAAGACTTTTTCACAGTATAACCAAGATTTTTACTGTTCTTTTAGTTTTTATTAGTTTGCTTTATTGGTTAAATTATTCTAATTCTAAAATGATCAAAAACTTGTTTTATAGAACCCAAAAATCTTCGATACGGGGTGCATCCCACCAAACGAGGCTACGTCGTCATGTGCGGATTGCAACGAAAGGTGCAAAACGTGAACGCATGTGTGGGCTTTCACGAAATTCGTTTTGGACGTGTGTGCATTCCGGATCAGCACGTATCCGCCGAAAATACCGAATCGGCCTATTTCGACACCTATCCATAACTTCGTGTGTACTTATCAATTCGCAACAAAACTTATGCCATTGAATTCATAATATTACGCTAGTCCAGTAACCTGAGTTTGGTTCGAATCTAAGAATGTTGACAAAATACCATTTTGTGGGCCCCACGATTCTACATGACGGATAATTTCGTGATCGACTCATCAAAATTCAGTTTTGGATGTTCCATTGGGTTCGTATCATCGTTCTGGGCTCATAGACACTAAGTTTGACAAATTTGGAGAAATTTATCTCTGGCACATTTTTTGGTGCTAAGTGGACCGCATGTGGACCTCGCTTTGACCCAAAACTATCAATTCTGCCCCTATATCCAAATTGGACTTATGGATAGTTAATTCTAGCTATTTCAAGTATTCTGAGAATATTGGTGATGTTTTTTTCAACATCTGGAGGTGTACGTGCAGATTCTACCTTTCCATGAGTAGTTGACGGAGTTCAGAAACCAGGCAAGTATACCTTGCCAAACTTGTAGTAGATCATGTTATATTATTTGTTTGCATTTCTTTATATATATATATATATATATATATATATATATATATATATATATATATATATATATATATATATATATATATATATATATATATATATATATATATATAAGTGTATTCTTATGATGTACCTGTTCAAACTAGGATCGTGAGACGTTGCTTAGCGTCCGAACAAGATTCGGGTGTCGATGTCGTACGTCGAGTCGTGTAACATCACTTAGAGAGTTGATTCCACGATCCTATATTTTTACGTGCTTGCTTTACCAAGTACGCCATACCGTTGGACACTTGACACTATTTCATGTGACAAAATCCTTCTTGAGTTATTCATGGTGATTCTGTATAGGCTTATAGGATTCGTGATATGAGACTTGCATATTATATAGAGATATCATTATGACTCATTGTACTAGCTAGAGGTCATGATCTTGCGTGTTGTGGACATGAGACATTGTAGACATAAGATATGAGGTTACATTGGGTGGGGAGAGACACACATGCTATAGGCTAATTATGTTATATATATACTATGTTACTGGAGGTGCTTTAGTCTCTATACCATAACTTAGCACATTACTGGCCCTACGAGATACTACTTGCTTCTATGGACTCCCCGACACAGATCCAGTAGTGGTCTCAGCCTGAGTACTAGTGATGCTCTCATTTGTATTTCACTTAGCTGGTTATATAGCTTGCCCTCAGGATCTGTTCTTACTTACTGTATTTTATTTGGCTTGAGTATTTATTCTACCTTGCTATGTCCCCTGAGGACCTGAATCCGGATTATGTCCCCAGATGTATACGAGGAGAGCTATCCCGAGGTTTATGGGACATGTGCTACTATTGGAGACGTACAGGTTGTAGAGGACGAGGTTGTTCTGGAGGACTTCTCTTGAGCACACAGTATTCTCACCATTCATTTATTATGCTTAGTGTTCTTAGATATTTGATCTTGTAGTGACTTCTAGATATTGTACTTGGAGTTATTTTTCTTTCCATTTTGATGACGGGTTATTCCCCGTGATATTATTTATATTGCTTTAATTGGACAAATTATTTTATATTATTGTGACTGGATTTGTCTCTTTGTGATTTCGTTACTTATTGTGGATGAGATTAGATATATAAACTATGACAAATATTTGTAGACCATTTTATATGTATTACAGCTTAAGTGTACTCTAACGGGTCCATTAAATTGGGTTTGCCCATTGGAGTTGTGCTGCTGGCCATTGCCATATGGCTAGTCCCTTGGTATTTTGGTACTGAAACGTGACAGTGTGACCAAATCCATCACACTTGTACCCCTTAGTAGGCTCTTCGATAACACTTGATAAATCTTTAATCTTTTCCCATATCGTGTCTCCGGGCCACCTTGGAGGTAGATTTTTCTTCTCCACAATGTCGTCATGAAATGCATTCATATTCCTCCGGAACGAATGAACTAATGGCAGAAATTATCGATGACAGTCGAAGAAGCACAATTTTCCTTCGTGTTTCAAATGGAAAGCCTTAGTACGGTTCATGCAATACGGGCATGAGAGACGACCATGAGTGCTCCATCCTGATAATATGTCATAAGTCGGAAAGTCGTTAATGGTCTACATAAGTGCTGCACTCATATAAAAATTCTATTTTTTTGAAACATCGTACGTGTTGGTGCCTACTTCCTACAGCTTATTCAACACATCAATGGTTGCAAGTACACATTGATGTTCCTCTTTCGATTATTTGGACCCGAAAAAATGATGGTTAAGAACATAACCAGTCTTCATGCACATCCAAAGTGGTAGGTTGTACGGGATGACGATCACAGTCCAATACAAATACTGGGAGCCTGAAAGTCGAAATAGGGTAAAACCGTCAAAGGAGATCTCCAATCTTATATTACGCGAATCAGAAGAAAAATTAGGATACTCTCGATCGAAGTGCTTCCATGCTTCTCTATCGGATGGGTGATCCAATACTCCTACAATCTTTTTTTGCCTGTGCTAACTCATATTTTCGGCAATCTCCTTCACCATAAACAACCTCTATAACCGCGGCATTAAAGACAAGTAGTGCATCGAATCGGTCGAATTTCTTGCACTGATAGACCTTCCTGTACCAGTGGCCTTGTAGCGATCAGCACCCAAAAATATGCATATGTCTTCATTCTTGTCGTCTTTGTAGTACAGTATGCACCCGTTGCGACATGCATCAATTTTCTCGAATCCCATCCAGAGCGATCTTACCATCCTCTTAGACCGGTAGAAGTCTTTAGGTAACTTAGCGCTCACCGACAAGATCTCTACAATCAACTCCATAGGTCGGTTATAACATTCTTGCGACATGTTATAATCGAACTTGATGCTCAATAATGTTGTAACCATCTCCAATAGTGAATGATCCTCGCAACCAGGATATAATGGAGTGTGAGCACCCTAATTTTTTACATAGGGTTAGTTCGATAAATATTAATTTTTATTTTATTTTAATATTTATTCAATAATTTAATCGAACTTTGGAAACCAACCCCCATGGTTTTAAGATCTTAAGTGCAACACTAGCCTTTTCCATCCAGCTAACCTAGCATGCTCGACTTAGATGAGTCAAATTAGGCTCCTGTCATGACTGTCCCTCACAAATTCACAATCCCATGCCTTATTTTAGTCGCACAACTTTTGTGACCAAATTACGAGGAAACGATGTTTAATTAACCATTTAGTCGTGGCGTAGGATTTTAATACGCCACACCAACCTATTAATCCCAACTAAATCTATGCTATGAGCCTAGCTGGTCCTATTACGCACATGACACTCGAGTTGTGTTATTTGAACCCCCTGCACGCTCCCAATTTAATATTATGTAAAAATTATAATTTATAAATTTATTGAATTAATTTAATATCCATTAATATTTAGTAAATACATTGTTTAATTAATATAAATTGGTTGTAAATTATTTATTGGAGGAAATATAAATTTTCTAGAATTTTTTCAAATGCCTAACTATTTTTGGGAATTTTTTGCATTTAGTTATTGAATAAATAAAAGGAATAAAACAAAAAAAAGAAAATAGAAATTAAACCCAAACCCAAACCCAAACTCATTAATACAATCCTAAAACCTAACCCTTTCCCTATGCGTACACAGGAACATCCCCCACTCTTCTCTCATATATATATATATATATATATATATATATATAACCCTAACCTTAATCCCATACCACCTCCGCCGGAGCGCCGCCGACTGCCGACCGCTTCTGACCCCCGCCGCGCTGTTGCGCCCTTGCGCCGCCCGCAGCAGCGCCGACCACCGCCCGTACCGTCGGCCCCTCCTTCGCGCGCAGCCTCCTCCCTCCTTGCTTGTCCGATTTGCGTCTCGTCTTCGCTGGTATGTTCACAACCTAACCCTATAGGATTTTTTTCAAGTGGAACGAATTTAGGCACCCTAATTTGATCAAAAAATTGACCAGAAGTTGGCCAAAAAACTGTTCAGAATCAGTTCAAAAATTCAGTCCAAGTACCCCTGTCTATATCCAATTTTCTACCAACTCGTTAATTATTTTCAAAATATAATTGAAGGAGCTTCTTCACAATATAACCAAGATTTTTACTTTTTTTTGTTTTTATTAATTTGCTTTAATGGTTAAATTATTCTTGTTCCAAAACGACAAAAAAATTATTTTTAAAACATCCAAAATCTCGTGATATGGGGTATGTCCCACCAAACGAGATGACATAGTCATGTCTGAATTGCATCGAAAGGCACGTATCGTCAACGCGGACGTGTGAGCTTTCGCAAAACTTGATTTGGATGTGCGTGCACACCAGAATTAACACGTATCCCCCAAAAAGCCCCATATTGGCCTGTTCTGACACTCGCCATAACTTCGTGTGCTTGTCGTTTCGCAACAAAACTTGTGCCATTGGATTCGCAACATTATGCTGGTCCTGTGACCTAAGTTTGGTTCGATTCTGAGAACATTGATGAAACGTCATTTCGTGGGCCCCACGATTCCACATAATGGGCAATTTTGTGATCAGCTCATCGAAATCCAGTTCGGGACATTTCTATAGTTTTGTATCATCGTTCTAGGCTCGTAGACACTAAGTTTAACGAATTTAAAGAACTATGTCTTTAACACATTTTTTGGTGTAAAGTGGGCCACATGTGGATCCCGTTTTGACCCAAAACTGTCAATTTTGTCAATGTGTCCAAATTGGACTTATGGGTAGTCAATCCTAGCTATTTCTAGAATTTTGAGAATATTGGCGATGTTTGTTTCAGCATCCGGAGGTGTATGTGTAGATTATACTTTTCCAGGAGCAGTTGACGGAGTTCAGAACCCAGGCAAATGTACATTGCCAAACATGCAAAGATCCTGTGATATTATATGCTTGTGTTTCTTTTTGTTTATATATATTCTTGTGATGTTCCTGTTCAACCTAGGACCGTGAGACGTTGCTTAGTGTCCGAACAAGATTCGTGTGTCGATGTTGTACGCGGAGTCGTGCAACGTCACTTAGAGAGCTGATTCAGCGATCTTATATTTTTACGTGCTTGCTTTACCAAGTACGCCATACCGTAGGATACTTGATACTATTTTATGTGACAGAATCTTTCTTGAGTTATTCATGGTGATTTTGTATAGGCTTACATGATTCGTGACATGAGACTTGCATATTACATGTATATTACTATGACTCGTTGTACTAGCTAGAGGTCATGATCTTGCGTGTTATGGACATGAGACATCGTGGACACGAGACATGAGGTTACATTGGGTGGAAAGAGACACACAGGCTATAGGCTGATTATTTATATATATACTACTGGAGGTGCCTTAGGCTCTATCTCAGATCTTTGGCACATATACTGGAGTCATGTTACTACTTGCTGCTATGGGCTCTCCGACACAGAGCCTGTAGTGGTCTCAACCCGAGTACTAGTGATACTCTCATTTGTATTTCACTTAGCTGGTTACATAGCTTGCCCTGAGGATATATTTACTTGCTGTATTTCATTTGGCTTGAGTGTTTATTGTACCTTGATATGTCCCCAAGTGTAGACGAGGAGAGCTATCCCGAGGTTTACGGGACATGTGCTACTATTGGAGACGTACATATTGCAGAGGACGGGGTTATTCCGGAGGACTTCTCTTGAGCACACAGTATTCATACCATTCATTATTTATGCTTAGTGTTCTTGGATATTTGATCTTGTAGTGACTTTTGGATATTGTACTTGGATTTATTTTCCTTTCTATTTTGATGACAGGTTGTTCCCCGTGACATTATTTATATTGCTTTGATTGGATAGATTATTTTATATTATTATGACTGGACTTGTCTCTTTGTGATTTATTGTAGATGAGATTAGATATATAAACTGTGACAGGTATTCGTAGACCATTTTTATGTATTACAGCTTAAGTGTACTCTAACGGGTCCATTAAATTGGGTTTGTCCATTGGAGTTGTGCTGCTGGCCATTGCCACGTGGCTAGTCCCTTGGTATTTTGGGACTGGGCCATGACATGGAGTCCTTGTATTCTCCAGTAACTCTATAAACTTTGCAACATTGGTATTTGGTGCCACCTCAACTGCATCATGATTATCCAGAATGAAACTAGGTCTAGTAGCGTCAAAAATCATGTTCACGCATCCGTCGTCATAATCAGCGTGGTCGTGGACATCCATATACGGCTTCACATAAGGCTCCAGCTCTGATGCTAATGACACAAGTTCTCTATGTGAGGCCCACTGATAGTAATTTGGTATTAAATCCGTCCATTACAAATGATATGTCATATCCACTTCTGAGTGATATTTCAAGTTGCGATATCTCACACACAGACACTTAATTTTGGTGTCGTCTATGTTCTGAGGGAACGCCTTGGCGAACTGCAAGAACTGTTCTATGCCCTGTATGAAATCATCTCGCACACCACACATGTCATCAGAATAACTGTTGTACATCTACGAACGTTGACGCAGGTAGTAATTCAGACCAATTTCTATATACTTCTACAAAGATGAATAGACATCGTCCAAGTATATTATCTAAATAGATGCAAAGATAGATACACATGTGAACACTAATAAACTAAGCATTCAAAAACGGTTATATATCGGTTATATAACCGATATATAATGGTATCGGTCCTGGACCGATATTTTTTTTGCAGAAATATCGGAACCGATATTATCGGCCGATATGGCCGATATTGTTCGAAATATCGGTTTACAAAAAAATTGATTTATCACGGTTTTGATTTTGCTACAGAAAAACCGATATTAAATGATATGACATTCTGGTTTTGCTACAGAAAAACCGATATTGAATGATATGACATTCATATTAGTGGAGAATAGAGAATGGAGATTACATCTTCTGCCATCAAAATCTTCATGCATCAAACTTATTCAGAGATGTAGTTCCTCAAGTGATCTCCTTTATCTTGGATCTATTGGATTTCTTGACGATATGTATACTTTCTGCATATTTTATAATAGAAACTATTAAGTGTATTATTCATATATAGAAATTGTGTTAAAAATGCAAACCGATATTTACCGTTATAAAACCGATATATCGGTGATATATCTATAACTCTACTGGACCGTTATCATGAAAAAACCATTATTAACTGCATAGCTAATAAATTATATGTGTGATGTCATGTATTCAATGTGAGCCATTCTCTCAAAAAGAAATATACTTCTGCAAGCCTTTTGAGGCTATTATAGTTAGACTAGATTTTTAAAAGCCTACTCGATTTCTGGTAGAACTTTAATAACCTC
Organism: Iris macrosiphon; assembly: GCA_036927795.1. NCBI lineage: Eukaryota > Viridiplantae > Streptophyta > Magnoliopsida > Asparagales > Iridaceae > Iris > Iris macrosiphon. The sequence goes on from JAYESA010000005.1 coordinate 28,315,015, forward strand.
AAAAG